>PVKZ01001284.1:100000-430854 GCA_004027375.1 Macroglossus sobrinus | reverse complement strand
GAGAGAGGCTGATTGTGAATGTGTGTACATCAGGGAACTCGGTGGGAAAGCCTAGCCCTTGTACTCAATTTCCCCTTCACAAGGGATAAACAGGCAATTACGCATCCTTTTATATTTGATGGCCAAGTGCTGAACTGGAAAGCACACTATTAGTTTGTGTCCCTTCAGGGCCAGGGCAATAAGTAGCCAGGAGAGCTGGGGCTGAAGCAAAGAGGGTGTTGTCTGCTGTTAGTGTGACAGTCTTGTCAGCAGCATTCACATTACTGGAAGGGAATAAAGTGACAAGTAAGTTATTAGAAAGATATGAGGTGAAATTGAACTGAAGCTTCTCGCTGCTCGGCCCAGGCTTTTTTTTCCTTCCTCTTTTGTAATGGTTCACTATTTGTTACAAACTGAACCTTATCTTGATATTCCATATAAATTTTTTTTTTTTGCAGTAAAGGTCAAATAAATTTACACTTTAGAATAGTTTTATGACAACTATAGCACATTGCTTCAAAAATATATATAGCATTATAATGAACAATAATGTCGATCTAATTCAGTGTATTTGTAAAAATGCTTAGTTTTTTTGTAAGCCCATTTATTAGGCATTTAGATTTTTCAACAAATGCTAAAGACAGTGTTGATGTCCAGCTACTGCTGAATGACCATAAACATCATTTTGTGCAAGATGTGAGAAGAATGAGGATGACAGGACACAAGGATGGATGGGAATCTGAGCAAGAGTGAGGATAAATTAACTCACTGGTCAGTTTTACAATTGGATTAACATAATACTAATTGAATATTACCATTTATGGTGAGAAACTCTCCAACTATTGGAAATATGGAAATGAGTCTGGGATAGATAAGATGTGGCCGTAACACTAACATGGGCAAGTCTACCACACGTGGTTTAGCTTTGAGGGAAAATATGAAAATGGAGAAGTTACTTTGATGCTTCGTAGGAAGGTAAATGAGCTTACAATTTGATCAAGAGAACTGTAGCCAAGAAGCATCACACTCATGGTTATTGGGGCAAGCAAACATAATGATGGAAACAGAACAGATTAGAGCTCACTTTGACCACTGTCCTGACCCTAGGAAACTTGAGCTGTTCCATGCAGCTGTCCTTGCCTTCCTCCCCATTTCCTCAGACAGGGTTGAGTGGTGCGCTTAGTCATGGGAGAACCACAGAGCACCATGTCTACGTGCTCTCACCCAGTGCTAAGCAGAATTGTACCAGACTTTTCCCTTGGAAAAACACTTCCAGTGCATTAACCATTTTTTCTAGCTAACCCCAAATGGGGCAGGTACCAATCCTCTACGTAGTATCCCTTACTCATCTCTGCAACTTTTGCAAAAGCTGATTCCCTCCCGTCTTTTTGGCGCCCGCCTTTTATTGCCGTCCTTGCTCATTGAGACCGCTTCCCATTAAAAAATAAAGAATGAGAGGGGGGAAAATCCTTTAAAGTAAATATTCCAAATTTGGGGGAACATAAGTGCTTTAAAAAAATAAGGGTCATTAGTCATAATTTTTTAGAAAGTTGTTAGCAAAGGGGTATGTTGATATGAAGAATGAAGTTTCTTCTGGATGGTTTAATAGCAATGTAGCGTGTTCTATTACAGTTGAATTTTATTTACTGTTAGTCAAGCTAAAGCAACACCAAAAGAACGAGTACAAATCGGGACTGCTCAGGTCAACCGTTAGCAGTTAGCAGTATGTCCGTCTCCACCTGGTTACCGGCTTCTTTACGTTTGAATTGCCAAGGGCCCCCACTCTCATTTGCTTGGCCCACATCTGGGGTGAGTGCGGAGGATGAAGAACAAAAGATCACATTTATTTTATTTGGTGGGAACCTAAAGCATGGTTTCTCCTGAGTAAAATGAAGAGAATGCCTCTGGAACAGCCCATTCTTGATATAATCAAAGCTTTTTAAAAAGAGCAATGAATACACTAATTGGGCTGTTAACCAGTTAAGTGCCTTTCTCCTCTTACTGAAAGGGCCTGGAAATTCAAGACCAAAGGAATCTCACTACAAAAACAGTGGCACCATTGTGCTAAAAAACGTTTTCAAAAAAATATGTTTGTCATGTTGAGAAGGAAAATATTTACACCTCTAAACCTTTAAAAGGCATCAGGGTGAACTAGGCAGCTGGACTAAGATTTGAAATGCATTACACTGGGATAAATTATTTCAACACAATTAATAGCAGAACAAAGAGTGTCAAGCTTTTTATCACATTTCTAAAACCAAATTACTTATTACCTATCTTTTTTCCTGCTCTTTGCTGTTCTCCTCCACAGCATGCAGATACTCCCTAAAGCAGACTAAGCCTTTATGACATTTTAAAGAAAACAGTTTAAAATGATCAAAACAGTAACTTTCAACATCAGCTAGTGAACATGCATGTTAACAATACTGCCTAATTTTGTACCTGTGACAAAACTCTGGTTAAAATCAATCAAATGGGGAAAAGCCGCCTAGGTGAAAACCAGCATCCTTATTTATTTTCAGCCAGCGTAGAATGGATGCAGCTAAAGAGAAACTGTTTCACAATAGGAATCTCCTGTGAAAAAAATAAATGAGTACGAATGGGTAAAGATGAAGGGCTCAATGATTAAAATGCTGATCTCTTTTTTCTTCTTGTTTGCAAATAAGCTGTGGGATCACCATCTTAACTAAGTTTGTAGTTAAGTCAAAATACCACTCAGGCACGTACCCAAGACCAACCAACAGTTTGGGACTAAAAGCATTGTACATTTCATCATTTTACCTGTTATATACCACTTCTAGCCACTCCCCCTGTCTCTTTTAAGCAAACAGACTTTTTATTGTAGAATGTTATTCACCCATTTAAAGGCCACCATTACATTTGGGCATTTGAGGCACAAGAGTAGTAGCTAAGAGGGGAGATACTTAAAAAGGGCAGGTTGTCCAGAATTCATGCCCATTTCTCTGACAAAATGAAGGCGAACACATTCTTGTTTCTGGGTGAAGAAATTTTGCTTTGAGAATCCCGCTGCTTCCAAACTTATTCTAACTGGCTAGCCACATTAGCCTGGTTTGTGGCAAGTAGCAAACATTAGTTCTATTCCTGGTTCATCTGCTGATGAGACCTGCTGACAGCTCTGACTTCAGTCACTACGGCTATGTAACCTTTTCGTTGACATTAAATAGACAAATCTTAGATTCTGTACAAGAGGAGTTCAAATATCTCAACCAAGAGTGTAACTTCTAAAAAAATCACTGAAATAAAAATATTATTTTCATAAAACTGGATGTAATTCTGTCTATGCACATCCCAAAACCTAGTGTATCCATCCTTTGTTGGGATGCTAAAAATATTTTTCCACTCTTTTTGAGTTGAATTATTTGGTAATGGGGCAACAGCACAACACAGAGAACGCTAAGAGGACCATAATGTTTGCAAACAAACTTCATTATTCTAGTTCAATCTTTTACAAACAAACTGTACAGAGTTTTATATGGTATAAAACAAAGGAAAACATCTCTGTCTATTCAATTTAACACAATACCAAAATAAAGCAATTAAGACTTTGGGGAATTCAAAGGTACAAGAAAACAAAAATGGTTATTACTAATTCCTCAGCTTTTTACCGTAAACATTTGTCATTTAAGAGACATAGTGTTTAATAAGGTTTCTTTTGTACTGAAAGTTCTTTTGGTCTTTCCTCACTGTAGAACAAATGAAGAATTAAATGAACCCCATAGCATCCTCTGAAGGAGATGAAAAGATAAAGCTCCTAGACACATCTAGCTTATCTTTAAGAATCCATTGTTTCTGAAATTTTCACAAATAAAAATACTGAATCCTCAACTAGTGATGCTTATTTTTGGAAACAATAAATACTGTGAGGTACAATAAATCTTATAGGAATAATAATAACAACAGAAACATATTAACAGTTTCCTTTGGCAAATTTAACGGAAGTGAATGCTGATGTGAACATAGAAAAAATAATTACAAAACATGAAAAATGGAAATGACATGAAGAGTTAAAACAAAAGGGTATTTCTAACTTTAGATTGATGAGAAATGTCTGAGGCCATTAAATGCAGAAAAGAAATACATTCTCTTAAAATTATTGTGTACAATTGACAAAATATTCTTTGTTTATACCTCCCCCCTTCACTTAAAAAAAAAAAAAGACAACAAAACAAAACAGTCTGCAATGCATACCCTCATGGTTTTGGCTGCAGACTGAACTTGAGTAAATATCATCATTTCGTCAGTATGTTGTGGTAGCTGAGGCTGCCGATGTGGTTAACCATCTCAGGCAACATGTGTAAACATCGGAAACAAAACAAAACGAAACAAAACAAAAAGGTTTGGAGAATCATCTCCTCCCTCTTTCTCACTCTCAATTGCTTGGTTTTAGGCTTGCTTTCATTTCTCTCACAAATCGTGTGGGGAAACACAAAACACTGAACAGTGAGAGATCCTGTTTTAAAACTCCCCTTCTCTGGCTTTTCAGAAAGGAGTGTTGCTCGATTCAAGTTCAGCACATGTTTTCAAAGCTTCCAAATAAAATGTCTTTTGATCTTGTCTATCAAACAGGCCTGAATCATAGACTACTGAAAAACTTGCAACAAATTAGGCAGTCATATAACAGACTAGCCCAGTTCAGACATTTTCTTTCTTTTTAAAGGATAAGGGTAAGGTCCTTGGAAGTGAGTGTTCAACTTCTTTACTGCATTCAGCTTTGTTCCGTAGTGAGTAATTTGGACTTTTGTATCCTGAAATATTATCCTGCCTCTAAAGAATAAATGCCTTGGCTGTTTCACACCACATAATTTTGTTTTCCTTTTATGTAACTCAACATATAAGCAAGAAGGATGCAATGTTGATTCTAATAACATTCGGCACTTGAAAGAATCACCAAGTGTTTTTTTTAAAGCGGTTTTCTGGTGGCCGACAAATTGGCCTGTGGTTATGTTGAGTGACTAATTGTATTTTCTTTTCTGGAAACTTGTGCAAAGTTGGCAGTTTTGTGTTAACACTAATACTTTTGTTTGGCATTTGTGCCCTATACTGACCAGACCATTTTTATACAAGTGAATTTTTTTTAAAAAGACACTTACTTGAAATATGGCAATAGTTTAAGGATAAAAAAGCATGGATATTACACATCCCCTTGTAGTGTATGAAAAAAAGTGCATGACTGGATTTATGTACTAGTACAGGACATTTTAAAAAATCAGATCTGTGCTGTAAAGCATGCCAGCACCTCTTTATCTCTATATCTAGCAGGTAGTAAAAACAAGACCATGTTGTTGTTGTTTTTTTTTTAAAAAAAAATGTGCATTAATGCTAACATAAATGAATAGAGCTAGCCAGCAAACTATTTTTTTTTCCTGCGTATCTAACAGCTGGATGTAACTGTAAAAATTAAACAAAAGAGTTAAACAACATCAATACAATTGTTTTACATCATTGGCCTCTCAAGGCTAAATATTTACAAGTGAATCTGCCATGCTTTAGTTGAAGATTCTCTCAAAACCTTAAAAGTTCACAAAAGACAACTATTAAGAAGTTCCTTTTTTCTTTTTTTTTCCCTTTTATTTTTTTGCAGGCAACAGTCATGGGTACAACAAACTGTCTCTTTGGAGAGGACCAAGAATTATTATTCTGTCAAAATTTGGGCTACTTGCACGCTTTATGTGTGTGTTTATGTGTTTAAAGGGTACTTTGTTTTCACCCCAAATGAAAAATCCCACCCCTTTTCCAAAACTATAAAGGAAAAGAAATTTCAAAAGCACCTAGTGTTTATCTTTTTATATCTAAAGAAAAGATGTGTGTGTGTGTATACACAGAGGCATACATGTGTATCCACACACGCACACACACACAAAGTACACACTGTCTATGGCAGTTCAAATATGTAGGCCATCTGGTGAGAGCTGGCATTTGTAGTGTCCATTCTGAGACTAATCTACTGAAGTGAAGGGAATGTTTTTGTGGAGATTAGGGTTCTGACTGTGCCGATTTCGGCTTCGCACAGAGGAAAACATCATATTGCAACCGGGGACTTTGCACTTGTGCATTTCTCGCAAATGCACAGTTTTGTAGTGCACTCTCAGGGTCCCCTTGTTGCTGTACATTTTGTGGCAAATGTTGCACATAATCCCACCATTGCTTCCGGACAAGCTGCTGAACATCAGAGATCCCGAAACTTCAGCCCCTAGGCTGCCGGGGAGGGCAGGGACCTCAGCCTTGTGTGCTGACTCCCCACTGTCACTCGCCCCATCAATGTCGTCAAGAAGAATCCCTTCGTCACTGCCTGCGTCGGATTCTCTGGAGGAATGGATGCTGCTGCTGGACTGGAGGCTGGAGGTGGTGCTCAGGTCAAGGACCATGTAGTCTTCTGCCATGCCTCTCCCATACCCGTTCAGGTGGGAGTCTTCCGTCCCTGCGGGAGAGGAGGCGTCTTCCCGGATGTCGAGCCCCAAGGGGTGCTGGGCTCCGTAGATCTTCATCAAAAATTCATCCCGGAGGTCCTTGCTAAGGGAGGGCTGTGATGAGTCCAGGCCCATGTCATCGAGTTCTTTGGTCAACAGTTTACGATGCAGATTTATGTTGGCACTGTGTCTAGGAAAACAAGAGAGAAGGGGGGAGGGCAGGTGTAGAGGGAGTAGGGAGGGGTGAGAAAAAGGAGAGCATTTTAAAATGGATTCAGCTTTCAGGAGGCATCAAATAAGCACATTCATTGCTAATTGCACCATTATAAAAGCAAACATTTCTCTACATCTTCAGGATTTGGGAGTAAGTGGTGGTGGGAAGTGCAATAAGGGGAGCTTTTCATTAACGTAATTTTTATAAGACTAAAATTCTTCAATGGTAGGATGAATGCAAAGCCATGTACCTTTTTCTCAATGATTGTTATGTTAGCTTTACTATGTAAGCAGCACCAGCTGCAGAGAATCTCATAGCAGAGATTTTAGAATATATATTAAGTTGGATAAAAGGGAAACTTTCTGCTTGTCTAAACTGAATAATTCCAATTTACCTAAAAACAAACAGAACTATTTTTCTACAGCAAACACTATTTAGATGTATAAAAAGGATTTCTTTTTAAGTAAATAGTCCAGATAATATATGTTTAATTTCAATAATAAAATCTTGCCTGCCATCTTCCTACACTTCAAGTTTTAGGTAGAAAAAAATTAACTTAATACATTCGTAATTTGGAATAGGGTTATAGACTCTTTTAACATAAATCCCTTTTCTCAGAATGGTCTGGGATCTCAGCTAAATCTAATAGTAAAATCCATTTATTTTCAGAAATAGCAACATTTTAGTGTTGAAAATGTTTCATTAAGCAATTCAACTTTTCAAATTTAATTCTTTAAAATAAAAGCTGAAAAACAGATAGTGTTTTTTTTTTTTTAAATAAAACCCACCACCCTTCAAAAAAAAATCACACTAAACAACAGAGAAAACCCAAAGGGACAAAAAGAAAAAAAAATCCCACACAATAAATACAAAAAAAAATCAAGCACAATAACATACGGTCCCTGTATTTTAACAACTGGAACCCATACTTCTTAGACAAGCAAAACTTTTACTCTACTAAGTGCTTTGCTTGTGTAAAAGAAGACAGGATTTGTCCCAGAGCATCCACAGGGATGTCATGCTTTACAAAACCTGATATGCTGTTATCTATCTGAAAACATTGCTTTAGTATTTACATCCCCCATTTATTTTTAAAGTGCCCTTGGGCATATACCTCTCTCCACCTGCAAAGGCTCACATGTTTGACAAGTACCTAAATTGAAGGCTACCCTTCCAAAAAATAAACCAGTAAATAAATTACAGATACATAAAGCTTCTCAATAATGGCAGAAGCTCTACATTTTGGAGAAGTCATTGTGATAACAAGTAATCTAGAATGGCCAGTATAAAGTTCAACAAACCTCCTAATTATAAATAAAAAATACGGAAGACCAAAATGAGTCACTCTATTTGGTGACAAGCATGGCTAATATTTTTTAGAGGTGGTTGAGAGGTATGTGCCTCAGAGACAAGAAAGGTGAGAAAGACTTCCACCTTTCCACACGAGACAATATATATATATATATATAGCACTCTAGGTTTTATGGGGAAGAGGGGCACAGCCCTCTCCACACTGCACTTACGAAGGCTGAGCTTACCTTGTGATAATAAGATCAGCTTTCTAATCTTTTGCTAAATCGATCACAAAAGAAAGCAAGAACGAGAGACAGAGAGAGAAAAAGAGAGAAAGAGAGAGAGAGAGAGAGAGAGAGAAAACAAATTCACATTCTAGACATCTGGTTTAAAAAAACTTAAACAATAAAATAGGGATTTAAATTGTTCTGATCACAAAATCATTTTCTGTCATAAGCGATCATCTCAGATGCTGTCTTGATGATTTTCAGATCAGCTGCATAATCCAAAAATCATTAATCAAATTAAGATAAGACAAATTCACAGCATCAGCATCATCCATAAATGAGTTCTACACAGATGCATGCAGTGTACAGACATGTGAATGATAAACAGAAGTTGTCCCCACGGTCCCTGGTCTGACACAGTTGCTCCCCATTTCTCTGGTGTCAGATGGCATATAACTCCTAGTGCAGGTTGCTAAGCAGAGTGCAGGAAATGCCTCCTGCGAAATCTTTACCCTGACATGTGGGTATGACACCACCCGAGTTATTACAAGAATGTGGAAATACAGTTACACTGTACTATTACTCAGTTGATAAAACAATCTGCCAACTATAAGCAGTTCACAAAATCCCACTCCTGTTTATTATTTTAAACACCCCCCTGCTTTCTTAATTCTACAAACACATTTTATGATGACTGTAATCTAGAACTCTGTGTTGCTTCTCACACATCTGCAGCTACCACTTCCTAGATTCACTGCTGAGAAAACAGCAGCCAGATACACAGCAGCCATATCAAGACACACTAAATATGGAAGAATAAATTAACATTGACAAAAGGACACACTGATCACCCAGATGGACACATCTTTCCTAAAATGACTTGTGAATCACACATCTTCACCAATATGTTACCAGGAAGAGATGTTTCTCTTCATTTCTCACTTACAGCAATAGAAATCTGTAATCTAATTAGATGATGTACCAGCCCTCAATATCTGTCAACCAAACGATGTGCAGAAATGTGTAGACCAGCTCTGGCACTCTGTTCAACAGTGTCCCTTTTCCGCTGTCAGCAGTACTGTTGGCCTCTGCTAATATAATTACATTGACTTTTATTCAATTAAGTGCCATCCTTTGCTTAAAAAAAAGGTACTTTATCAATTGATTCAGGTGTAATGCAATAATAAAGATGAACTCATGGCAGTGCATTAGCTCTGCTGTTCATAACTTCAGTACACGGGTTCATTCATGGTAGTCGATTTCCATTATGCAACCACAGTTCAAGAGAATTGATTCTTTTATGTTCATTTCTTAATCTATTTCATTTTTGTTTAATAATCCTTCTAAATACCATATGCAAAACAAAAGTGGGGCTGGGAAGGATGGACTGTGTAAAGCCTGGGGGTTTACGATAGTGGGCTTTGAGATTTTCTAACAAACACAGTATTCCTGGAGTAGTAAGAGGAAAGACAAGAGAAAGAGGTAAAGAAGAAAGTCTTAAATTCTTTAGAGAGTACTGATACTGTCTTTCAAGAGGGTAGGTCCAGCCTCCGTAGAATGGACAAAAGGCAGCACTTGATTTTAACAGAGACCTGTTGTCGGACTCTGGAATCAGTCCATCTAAATCATTAAATGTCATAAAACACTGTCCTCATAAGGAGTTGCAAAGACCTAGGGTGAACAGCAATTTACAAGTCTACCTGGATCAGAAAGCTAAGGATATAAAAGAAAGGGAGGATGGAAGAGATTCAGAAACAATTCATACTTACTGAATATCAGACATACAGAGTTGAGAACCCAAAATGGGAGGAAGGCAAGAGAGTGCTGGAAAAGGAGAAGGACTCCTTACTAGAAGAAGCAATATACAGTTGTATTTAATAAGTGGAAGAAGGATTTCATGAAAGAACTAATTTTGAATTCCAGAGAGAGAGAGAGAGAGAGAGAGAGAGAGAGAGAGAGAGGTTTTTCTAGGAAATAAACCAAGTGTTTTAACTATTTACCTCCAGATAAGAGGGAAACATAATCATTAACATAAGTCTATATTGTATTAGAATTAATATTTTACAAGAATATAAACCGCCGTGAAAGCTGTTTCTACTTGCTTTGATTTGGTAGGCAATAGCAGTATGCAGAAGTAGATTCCTCTCACACCCACAAAAATGACTGGGATAGAGAGAGAAAATGACTTCATAAGTAGAAAGGGTAAGGATCTGGTTTTAATAGGGATCTGGCCTTAATGAGCACAGTAGTACTTATCAAGAAGAGTGGTCCAAAATTTAGTCCTAAGAAGGTCACTTTCAAGAACACAAACTAAATCTGATTCAACCTCAAGTCTCCTGCAGTAAAGTAGAATGCTTTGTACATAAGAGATACTTAAAAGTACATTTATTTGCTTTCAGTCAATAATATGCATGAGTCTTAAGAAGCTTTCCCCAAAATACATGTAGAAAGCAAAACCATGATCCCAATATTAGAGGCATGTAACAGAACATTCAAGCAAATACAGTGGTAATACAACTGATGGTGATTCTGATGTATTAGCACCTCAGTATAGTGCAAGGCAATGCTATATAATTAGAGCATAAAACAGTCCTATACTTTGGGCTATGCCTAGAATTACAAATGCTTCCTCTGACCCTCCGCACTCTTTCCCACACCTTCCACACTGTGAGTTTACCAAAAGCCTCTGGAAGACCAAGATCACCCTTAAAAGTAAAAAGTAATGAAGCCTATATTACATAGGAGGGGTCATAACACCAAACTTATTTTTTGAAATGCTAAGTGTAAGTACTCTAACTGGAAAAAGTAAACTACAAGTCTTTTTCAGTTTCTTTATTGAAAACTTAGGTCAATTACATCTCAGTTACAAAAAAAACAAAAACAAAAACTTTACCATGCAACCACAGAAGATAACAAATTCATCAAACACAGTCAAGTAAATGCAAGTGTCCTTTAGAGAGAGAAAGTAAGTCCTGTCTCGGGCTTTTCTTTTCTCAGACCTCCCTTTCCAAACTTATTCAGATGCCCTGTTCAACTTAATGCAATGTTTAACCCATGAAAGTTAAAATAAAAAATATTTAATAGAAAAAGTGTTTTGAGGTTTTAACTTTTGAGGTATAGGGAAGGAACTTTTTCTTTAAAATAGTCTCATGCCCAAATGAGAAAACCAGAATGTGGCAGTCAAAATTGAGTATGAATCAAGTTGTCAGTTACATGACAAGTCTAACATCTAACTCTTAATTCTTAATTATGTTTGAGCCATTCTGAACTTAGGGAATTAAAACAAAATACTTTATAATTAATTACAATGCTTCCAATTACAAAGGAATTGAGGCTCCATTCTGAATTAGTTTTTGCCTCTATTTTCTTGCTCACCTTTGCCACTCAACACATACATACATACACACACATACACACACACCCCTAAAATTATATCATCCAGAATGATCTAAGTGATATTTACATAGCAGATAATATATATGACATATATATGTATATATGTGTATGTGTGTGTATGTATGTATATGGGGATAGAGAGATACATTTATATCTAATCTGGGGAAATCTAGATGCCAGGTTTGAGTGTACTGTGGGATACTGGGTCAATAATACTCCTGAATAGAAATGTAAACTGCTATCCAGATCGACAGAAGTGAAAAAGGAAAACCTCTGCCCCTCACTAATTCTGTTCTTGTCTGGATTGCTACGACACTATCAGTTGTCCTTAACTCCTCAAAATTTTTGTATTTCCATTTTATAATGGTAGGATGCTTATAGTCCTGTGAATTAACTGACACTTTTGATAGTATTTCTGTAAAACTAGTAGTTTCCTATAGGCTATTATTTAAAAATTCTCTCCAAAATATCTGATAACCATCCCCAGCTCAGGAAAAAATTCAATGTAAAATTCTAGTGACCAATACAAAAAAAAAAAAAAGTAAAGAAGGACATATTAAACGCAAGATATAAAAGCTAAGCAAATTCTTGCAAATAAAAAGTACGAAATTCAGTCACTTCAATCCCTTTCAATATAAAACAAATCATCTATACTGGTCACGCAGACAGTTCCCTCTATATTCAAATTATTCACTTGAAGATAAGCTCCCACCAAACTCTTCAGGGGTTTAGCTAATTTACTGCACAGATACGGCATGTCTGTTGTAATAACAGGTAGGATGTATTGGGGTCGACCATTTATCAGAATTAGACTTCTTTTCTCAATTCACAGTGAATTATGCTGCCTACACGACTCCCCTCTCTCAGAGCTTGCCATCCCCTCATGGCCCCTAATGTGGCAGGCAAACAAAATTGACAGTCTCGTCTTGTCAACAAAGGGCGATTCTCCTGAGAAGCCATTTAACTTTGCCGAGGAAGCAACGTATTAATGTGCCTGTCCCAGGAATGTTAATCATCTTCAAGCTTCCGACCTAACTTTGACGTGAACGAAATCACCAAATTTGTTTACTAAACGAATCGTAATATGCTAATAAGAAAACATGACATATATGGAAAAGCCAAACAGATGGTTTGTTTACTCCACTTTGCAACTTTATAAATGTTGTAACTCTGAAGATGTTAGTGAGAATTATTGGTTTGTTGGCAGAGGCGAACGTGTCTTTCGCATACTAAATCTGGTGCTACAGTTAGAAAACAATTTGTCATTGCTGTGGAATGCATAAAAAAATGTTAATGTTGCGATGGCATTTGGGAAAGCAGACTGGTAGATGAAAATGTGCATGCTGGATGCTCAGGTTAAGTGTAGTATTAACATCCAACAGCCTTGTTCCCTAACCATTTTACTTTTGAGTTGTATCTGACACATAAGGCTTCTCCAGGGTGCTGATTATTCAATAGGTACCTGTTGCACTGCAATGTGAGACACTGAGTGTAACAGTGAATAGGATTATGTTTTCACAGCATTTGGAAATATTCTCTGTCAGGCAGTTCGTATGGTGCTCAGCTTACTACCACTACTGGGCAAGAAAAATCAAAGCTCTGAATGCTGGCTTCTTTAAAGATTTAAATAAATCTGAGGTAAGAATTTTGAATTTTATATTTACCCTGGATGAACTAAACCTCAGGTCTTTTACATCCTGTGATTTATAGCCTGAATTACAAAGTTTAGAATACACATTCCAAAAATAATAGGAATGCATGTTTCTCTTGATATTCACATTTTTCTGTTACTTTAAAGCTAAGTTTTCTTTTCTAATATGTACAACATGGAACATCAATTTCTGAGATCTTTTTCAAAGGAAATGTTAAGACTAAATATTCAAAATGTTTTTCTATCATTAAAATGGTTAATTTATGATCATTTAAAAAGATAACATTAAGGATGTATGAGTTCCCCAGAGGAGGGGACAGAATTTTGTTGACAATATTTTTATAGGCAATATTATTATTTAGCTATGGCCTTATCCAGAATTAATTTTATGTTGAAAACAGAACTACTTATGATACACAAACAAAAAGAACATGCAAAGTCTAATCTATGTCTTTGGTTAAATGATATTAAAATTGTCAGCTGAAACACGAAAACTTCAGTTAATCAACCACCAAAGCACCTATGCTACTAAACATTTCGATTTTTAGAAACATTCGAATGATTTTTGTGATATTCTTTTTACTTTCATTCCCATAAGCATAGCTGAAGAAGCAGAATTTTGTATTAAAGACGTGCTTATTCCTCCCAATATTCTTAACCACTCCCAACTTCTTAGTCCTACATATACATATTGAGAAGACCTCTAATCTTGTGGGATTTCTGGTGTATCACTGTATAGTAATGAGATATTTACCTGTCTGCAGAAGAGAAATGAGAGAGCAAAGTGATCTAAAGAAACCACGGAGTTCATCTTGCTGCCCAAAGATCACTTTGGAGTAAGAAACATTAGTGGCTATCCCAGCCTGGCACTTGCTTATATCTTATTCGAAACATCTCCTCATTCCTGACCAACAAAGAAAATTTCAATAAACTACTTTTACTGGTTTAACAGCAGCAAGCTCCTGGGATTGTCAAAGTGCTAAGCCTTTTCCAAGGAGAGAAGAAATCAGCAGCTCAAATATAATTAACCTTCCATTCTCAATGCAAACTGCCACGCACAGGAGCTCTGCAGTCTATTAGCTAAGTCATAATGGCCAAGAGGCAGAAGCAAAATTGGTCAAAAAGTTGGCTGCTGCTGTCATATTTTTGGAATTATGATTAATGGCACTAATAATGTGGATGATTACTGATATGTGTATCTCCAGCAGTTTATCATATTGCTCTGGCTGCCTACGTCCACAATAAACAGGATGCTATCATTTACCTCTTTATTGAAGGCAATCCTTCTCTTGAAGGAGCATATTCTAATTACTTCGTAATGTTTTATGTCTTAAACATTTTGCAGCTCTGGACCTTGCCAACTGCTTCATGTCTACCATTGATTAATTACGGAATGTTTAATCAAAATTTAGAACCTAATGTAGTCATTTATGAGCTCACTACAGTGCCAAGGTAGTTAGGCTTTGCTCCCAAGTTTGGAGAGGGTTGGGTTCAAAATCAAATCCCAGACATGCATGAGGATCCAAGAATTTCACCTTGGGTGCCCTGAAGTTGCCAATTCCATCTCTGCTGATGAATGGAAGGTAATCTAACTAAAGGGTAAACAGCATTTTTACCTACCCTCTCCCCACTGATTTCCCTTTCCTCTTTCCCCAGTTCCCTAATCAAGAGAGTACTTCCATTGGCTGCTTCTGAGAACAAGAAGGTCCTCGTGAATACCCATCATGAGAACATAGTTTTGAAGTGGTTAAACAAGTGAAAAATAATTTGCTGGGACAAATACATAAGTTTTTTTTTTTTAATGTGGATTTTTTATGGTACTGTCATACAACCATTCACCGTTGAAGTTAAGTGTTTTTTTAATACCATTACTGAACTGCTGAAATGGATGCTAATATAGCTTGGAGTGCTAATGTCAAGTCCTGGTAATAAAAAAGACAGACTGCTGAATGAAATAATTTCAAGTAAAAAATAGAACAAAAGTGCTCTCTCTCTTGCTCTCCACTTTTATTGAATTGGGACTGACTGAGCCAATTGCTTTAGAAGTCTGTAAAACACAATTACTAGTGAGCGAACTGACCCACCAGTGCCCCCTCAGCGACAGACCAGACTAAAAAGGCAGCAGAGTTAGAGCAGCTCCCCTCAGCTGGCCATCAGACCAAAGAGGCTTCCTTCTGAAGGTCTGTTGTTCTCATTGCCCAAATCTGTCTCCTTTACCTTACAAAAATCTTGTTATTTCCCATCAACGAGATATAGTAACTTCATACATTACCTTCTAAGATAAAGGTATCTATTCTGGCAATTAAGGATGATCTATCTTTGATATTCTTATTTATGTGGGTGTTTCTATATAAACACATATATACATTATGTAGCTGCATTTAGATTAGAATGTTGGCATAATTTTTGAATAGGTGATAATTTAGATTGATATATGCAATAGCAAAATTGAAGCACCAGTTACATACATTCAGTTAGCAACACCTGTCTTTTCCTTTTTCCGAAGGTAAAGTCAAAATAATTAGAGCAAGCAAGAAAAAGAATTAAACTAGAATTGGGTAACATTTTCACCCCTAGTTAATAAAAGAAGTAATAAACTCCATAAAGTACTAGAGTTAAGATCACTAATACTTTAGGCATAACAGCTTTTTACCAGGAATTTACAAGTCTTGTTTTAATTCAAGCAGCTTGCATTAGAACATAAAATCTATATATTTTTTAAAGTGTAGTTTTATGTTAAATAACTGAAGAAAAACTATCTTTTCCTAAAACGTATTCTTTCTTCTTTCCTCAGCCTGCTTCTCTCTGACATATGCATGTGTGCACACGCACATACGCACGCACACTCCAACACACATCTTAGCACTTTAGAATCAAAGTTACTAAATCCTTTTTTATGACACTGTAATTTTTTGGCAAGTGCAAACTCCTTTCATATTCTGCCACATTCATTCATTTGATACTAGTAGGAGTCTTATAGCAAAAACATTAAATTATTTCTGAGAAGGATTTTTAAAAGAGAAATAAGAAATGTGATGTAGCCCAAACTTTATTATGAAATTTCAATAAAGAAAAGTCTCCCTTTTTCTTAGCACAACGACGAATGACCACTTATAGTAAGAGAGGGCCTTTCACCTAAGAGAGAACCAATTGATACAAGCAAATGTTAATATATGTGTGCAGTCTTACAACCTGCTTCCTGGTGGGAAATAGCCTATTTTAAAAAAAATAAAGATTATCTACCAAAATTAATATCTCAAACAAATAATTTGTAACAGAAAGAATCACACCAAATAAAGTCTATCAGAGGATCTGATGGTGGTGGACCCGAGAGAGGCAGAATCAATAACATGACACTTTCAAAATGGTGTCATCAAGAAAAATACTGCCTGTGTACTGAGTATGTACATTCTGCTCAAATGCTATTTTTGCCTAAATTTTTAAGATAATGCTGACAAAAGCAGTAGCTTGTTGCTTTTGAGGAAAGAATAAAGAGTATATAGAATCATGTCTGTGCAATGAAGTCATGTAGCCACAAGAGATTTAATATAACTCCCACCAACAGAAATTTGTAAAAATCTCTTTGTGTCATGATAAGGAAGTCTATTGCCTGCCAATTGCTCTGTTGTCTATTTTGTAGGCAGTTTGGTGGAAGTGACTGGTGTAGTTCTTAGAGTGGAGGAGTGAAAAGTCAGCAGAGGCTTAAATGAGCTTGTCTTATATCCAGCAGGGCCAGCAGGAGGTCATTAGGAAGATGGGAGGCTCACTTTAGGCTTGACAGAGTCTCTCCCCATGATACTAGGAGGCTGTTTTGCTCATTGTTCTTCTCCCAGTATATAAAAGGAACCCCAGAGACAGAAATGACACCAAAGTTTATTTTACCCACCAAACTTTCATTGGGGGTGGGGTGCACAACTAGCATCACTCACAAGGGGAATTTATTTTGTTTGTTTGCCTTTGATGGAAAGTATTGGAGATAAGTACAAAAGACCTATTGATCTGCTGGCTCTATTGTGAAACCAGATAGAGTAATAAGGGGGAAAAATCTCTTCCTTAATGTTTAAAAGTCAGAGAACCTGCTTCACTTCATAAGAGAATTTTGAGAAAGGAGAGTTGCAGTTTGGCAAAAATATAGGAAATGAAATAAATCACTGATACCTTAAACATTCTCTTCTTGTAATTGGAGAGGATTAACAGGCTGTATTTGACAGCTAATTATATTAGGGCAAATATACTAATCTTGAATTGATGCTAAATGACTCATTTTTTGGAGTTATTGCCTAGTGAAATCATGTGTATTTACTGAAAATCTCTCCTTAGAAAAGTTCTCTGTAAGTTCCCAAACATAGAGAATGATGGGAAAAATGGATGTTGCTGCTGAGGTGATAATAGAAGGCAGGTAGCATGTTTTCGCATCTTCACCTCTATTGTTAATGTATGCAGTGGCTCATCAAAGGTAGCTCATGTTAATTTATTCCTACACACCTGTACAGGGCTGGAAGTCAGGTAATCCGACGAGCAAAAACTATACATCTTTGCTTTTTAGATACAGCTACCCAGAGGCCTATATATGAACAAATTTAGTTCTGGAAACATCAGCAGGTTTTAATAAACCAATTACAGATGTCTTACTCCATACAAATCAAGAAGTTTACATGTTTAAATCTGGACTGATTTAACTAGCAATCAAAGAGAAAGTTCACACTTGGCACCAATAGTTGCCTCATATTTATTTATAAATGATCCTAAGAAAATATTATTTTGTTTTTAAATTTATTCATGGGGCTGAATCACCTTTCCTACACCTTGAAGATCAAACATATATGCTTACCTGATAAAATTTAAGACAAACTTTGGCAATTAGTGGCCACTAATCTCAGAGGAAGAGAAGAATAAAGATGGTGAAACTCAGATAAAATGAAAAACAAAGGAGGTAAACATTTCTTTGTGAATCATCTAGTTTCTCTGTAGGAAGTCTTCAATTTAGTGAAGAGAGTTTTAAAACTGCCAACCAGGAGGAGGACAGAGGGTATGTATGTCTGTATTTTCTGAATAAAAACCAAATGCAATTTATTAATAGGCTTCCCTTTATTACAGGTGATCCATAGCCTGAGGATCAAAATTTAAGGCAGAGGATGAGACTATGACCAAAGGCAAATTAGGCCAAGCTAATTCTGACTTCAAGAAAATGTACCTTATGAACACCATAGGTTCTAGGCTAGTTAGTTATAACTCCATCTTCCCAGAGAGTATTCCATGTGAATACTTCAAAACTGAAGGCCAACAACTTCCTGTTCCCTGACAGAACAGCATCTTAATAGCAGAAAATCATGGGATAAATCAAGAAGGAAGAAAGAAAGGGTGTTTAGAGACTTTCAGGATTAACACTACACAACGTTATCAATATACACTTAAACACTTTAGCAATCATCTTATTGTATCATGAAGAAAATAATTTACATTTAACTTCTCTAACTCGGACTAAAAATTATTCTAACAGCTACCTATGGATGAATTGGACTTTTTGTATTTATTAGCTTGTTCCTTGTCATTAGTGTGGAATGGCCCTCTTTGCCTTTGAATTTATTAAACTCATGCTCACTCATTCACAACTGTATAAAAAGGATAACTCAAACACTGCTTAGAATCCTCAGCCTTCACAAACCTTGTGCGTGCCCCATTCTCTCCTCCCTTTTTGCTGAATTTAGACAAAGAACATTCTTGCTGTGCAAAAAGCCTTCAACGTGATCTTATAAAATCTAGAAAGACCATAAGCAAAGATCTGGAAGACTCAGTTAACTATCTGCCAAATCTAAAACACAGTATTTAACACCTTTCTACTTTCATCTTATTTTAACATGCTTGTCTAGGGACCAAAAATGCAACTCCATCGTGGGAGAAACCCAAGAAGACCTGAGTAACACTCTTCTAAGGTGTTCCAAGCCCATGCACAAGAAGGCTGCTTTCATAATCAGGAGGGAAAGGGTTATTCTGTTAGTTTTTATCACAGACATCTTAGAAACCCTGTAGCCTTGTACACTTTAGCCCCTACTCAAAATCCCTTCTAATGTTTTATTTGCACAAGGAAGACATTGTGGAGTCAAGGGTGGATGAATTGATACTCTGGGGAGAGTAAAGAACTGGGCCTGGGGAAAGCAGGATTAAAAGGCAAAGGATGGTCTGTTGGCTCAGAGAAAGGTAAGAAAAACTGTCTTAGGTTCACAGTGAATTGAAGAGGAAAAAAGCAGGGACACAAAATTCCTGGGGTTCTTGCAGTAAAAGTGAAGAGAAAGGGGAAGGTAAGTCTAAAGGGTAGATCAGAGATGTGATCCAAGAGGCTTCATTTATGAATAGGAGATTAAATTACAGGTTGACATTAGTTGATGAAATGGCAATGAAAGGCTGAAACAGGAATATAGTTATGTTTGAGTCCACTCTGTTGAGATGCAGGAAGAGGCTGGTACCCCAATGGCATTTACTGTTTCTGGTTATTTGGTGGTAACTACACTTGCATTGAATGTTAATTCATGTCATAGACTCAACAAGGATGAACATTTTCCTTCTTAAAAAAATTTCAAAATTAAAGTACCAAAGTTTTTATTAAGTTTTAACCTGGGATCAAAATAGTTGACTACTCTTAAAAAGCAAAATTTCGAGTGAGAATCAAAAAACTTACTTTGTATGGTATTTTTTTTCAATTTGCTTTTCTTCATTTATCACGTATGACAAAATCCAGAATTAAAAAGATCAGATGTGATGTGATATTTCACCCAAATGAAACACATCACCTGTCTTACATGGTTTGCTATCTCTTGTGCGACTGAACACACACAGGGAAATATTAGTACTAGTCTCCCCCACTGAATATGCCAGACACTGTTCTTAATTCTATATGGCTAGTTAACTACCAAATTCCCAATCCTTAGAAAAATGGGACATATTCACCTATCAATAAGTGTTGTTTCCTTAGACAAACCACCCTCTCAACAATACCTCCTTATGCACTAGGACATAAAAACACATGTGACATAAATGAAAGCACCAAGCTTCGGGTGTTGTAGCCTTCTGGTCCCAGAGTCATTTACTCTAGCATTATGACTTGCAATGTTTTCAGCAAAGCAACTCAAACTGTGATAGGAATTCATGCAAATAAGCTTAAATTTTGGCTTGTCTTCAAACACTCCATTTCCATAAATATTTTATGCATGTTTTCATGAGTCTTTTATTTTTGTTTAAAAAAAATCCAATGCATTAACCTCATTATTACAAGTACTCTATTTCAAATGTAAAAGAATGAATGTCACTCGCAAACGCTGGGAGGGAGAGGTTGGGTATAGTATTATATTTTATTATACAAACTATAGCTATCTTATGGGCCACATTCTGGGACTGTCAATGATAACTCAGAACTGAAAAGAACTTTGTTACCATAAGCCATTTTTACAGAACAGAATAAATGGGAGTGGGGAAGAGGGAGTTAGCAAGGGGAAATCCTTAAGAAGATAGATTTCTCTTCAAGGCGTGTTTTGAGTTGTAAAAAGAGAACCACTTACTTTCTCAGAAATTTTGCTTTTCATGGATTGGGCCCCTTGCACTATACTTCAGTACAATGGGAAAAAATTTTAAACCTTAAAAAACACTAATCTTTTAAATATGAAGACAAAATAGAGTATTCTAGAAGCAAGTCACTATTTTTCAGTGTTACCTTTTTATATGTTATTTTGTCAAAGAACTCTATCTCATTGATAAGCACTAGAATTTAGGTAGTGGCTTTTGGAAAATTCATAGTTAATTTTGTTTCTTCTATGTATAAATGATTTTTACCATATTCTCTAAAAATATTTTTAAAAGACCATGTAAAACCAAAAACCAGATCCCATATAATAGGAAGAATTAACTGGTGTGTGACTCTAGTTGTGCTGGTGCATTATGTAAATGATCTGCTCACAAGCTTATTGCCCCGAGCATAGGATTACTGTGGCACCCTACCACTGACCACCTTGACACATTCCATTTTTATTACATTTTCTTTAGGGCTGAAAAAGAACATTGTAGGTTTAGGACCAGCTGCTTCTGTTTAAGCCCAACTGTTTCAGAGCTGCAGCTACATAGCTAAGGTCTGATGTCATCTAAAGGCTGGACATAATATATTCTAACTAATCCTAAAAGTATATGCATGCCTCCCCTTCTCTGCAAAATTCCCATGATAATTCAGAGTATTTTAGAGATGTGCTCAAAGACATTTGTGAAGCTAAAATAAATAAACTCACACCACCATACCATTGCCCCATATTAACAATTAATTTGGTCCCATTCTCTTCTGATGTTTTCATGATTCAAAGAATTCAAGGATACACTAAATACTCATGTAAGAATGATAACATTTCTGGTTATACCTACGGAGTTGCAGGCTGTCTCGATGTCCTGGACCTATGGTTCTTTCCATCCGTAAATTTCTGTTTCTATATTGGATAAATATGTGTGTATGAAGATAATATACTGATTTAATTAAAAAGCCACAAGGCAAAGCAGAAATATATATAACAGAAGCTGCGGCTTCTAAGTGAAAGTTCATGGGGAAGCAGGGAACTGTGTACATAGTTAACTGATTCGCACACCTAGATGCATGGAAAAACATACACACACACACATACACGGAACACGGAGAAAAATGGCGTGCATTATTGGGTAAGATGGCATATGATTCTGCATGCTTAATCATAACAAGCATCAACTGCAACAATCCTTTATGAGCATGGCAGCTTAGTTATCTTGTGGTCACTGTGGACAGTCTTTACAGTGCATCAAAAACAGCTAAGTTGGATTTTTTAATGTTAAGTCCAACATGACTGGCACCCTCCACCCCCAGCAGGAGCAGCCAATGGAGATTTACTGACCTGTCTCTGCTTCGGCGAGAGGGGAAGGCAGCATTGCAGCCAGCCACGGTGCAGACGTGCATCTCTTTTAAGTGAACGTTCCTGTAGTGAAGCTTCACACTGTAGGAGCTTTTGAAACTCTTCTTGCACACATAACAGATTTTGGGGTCTGGGCTAGAACACAGATCACCTTCTGGGGAGAACTTTTGAGGGCTGCCGTAATTCAGAGACGATGCAAAACTTTCATGCAGGGCTGCCATGCTGGCTCCTCCACCATTGTACAGTCCATACTGGCTCATGTAAAACATGTCGTAAGTGGGATCTGTAAATTCTTCCTTCACCTTGATGACGTCTTGGTGGGAGGGCTCACTGTGGTTCTCGTCAGGCCTCTCACTGTTCATCAGGACTTTTTCGCTCACTTCACCGTGAATGTGCTCATCCCCTTCCATGGATTCCTCGCCAAGTTTGGGCTCTGACAACTCGGACTCGTTCTCATAGTCCCGCTCAGGTTCTTGTTCCTCTGAGGTCATGCTGTCTGCCCTTCTTATTTCAGTCCTTGAAATGCACCGGGACCTGCTATGCTTAGAAAAGTCCTTCACAGACATGCCTGGACTCATCTCCTCCTGGGAGTGGCAGTGATTGTCCTGGCTCATGTCATTGACCATAGCTCCAGCGTCACTGGGGTCATCATCTTCGTCATCAAACTCATCGGCGGTGTCGATAATTTCCTTCTCAATCTTCACAGGCATGCTGGACTTCCTGGGCTTCTTCTTGGGGGCTAGGTCAGCACTGGGCTCGTGACTGGCCATCATCACGACTGGCGCTATTGGCTCGGAGGGTGGTGCGGGGTGCTGCTCTAAGGTACCACTGGTCGGGATGATGGGACTGGTCGGGAGGGAGGTGGGAGGGCTCACCATTTCCCCTGGAGCGAGTAAACTTCTATAAAATGGAGGAACTGGCTGCACAGTCTTTAGCCCAGAGAACACCAGCTGGTTAGGGAGAGGATTCTGTAACATGGGGTCTAATGGGGGAGTGGTAAAACCCATTGGGGGCCGGCCAGGGCTGGTGAGTGAGAGGCTTGATTTTGTACTTGCTATGACGGGGGTGGCAGCTCCTGATGTGGCCCGAATTAAATCTTTGTCTCTGTTATTCCTTAGCATAGGCATATGAAGGCGAGGGTTGGGGTTTGCACTGTGGCGATTACGGCTTCGGAGGGAGCTAAAGACCATGTTGCAACCTTCGATGGTGCATCGATGTTTGATCTTCAGGTGAACAGCATTATAATGAATTTTGAGAGTACCTTTGTCATAGAATGTCTTCCCACATGCGTTACAGAACACTCTTCCCTTTCGAGAGGCTGACCCCATCCTTCTCATCCGGTGAATCCGGAATGAGCTTTTTGGGTGTTCAGCTTTGGTTAGATCACTAACTGGGGCAGAATTCTGAATGGGGGACACGCAGGTTGGCTCGGTTTTGGGCTCCACATTAGTAATGCTGCTCAGGGCATTTCTATTGGGTGTCTGATCATTCTTATAAGGTGTGGGAGATACTTCAGACTCACTGCTCTCATTATATTCATTCTGAGTTGAAAGGCTTGGTTCACGCAACCGCAGTCCTGGCTGCTCTAACAGAAGCCCATTGGGAGGCAATCCTAGCAATGGGGCTGAGACCGGGTTTATGTACTGGAATGGAAGCAGAAACGCAAGGCTGTTGGGGATGTTTTCGAAGTGATGAATGCTGGAAGGGTTGCTGTTCTCTAGGTGAGCAAGGAGGCTGGGACTCCTAGTACGATTATTGCTCTCGATGAAAGTCCTTATGTCTGAGTCTGTCTTTGAAGATGGTACAGCCACTGCCTGCCCTTCTTTCTCCTGAATTGCCATCAGCTCTACAATGGATTTGGTTTCTCCAAACCGCAGAAACTGCTGAAGGGTGATGATTTCCTCTTCTCGAGACATGATGGCCCAGCGGTCCAGCACCTTGCCGGCAGCATCCTAGAGGCCACATCAAAGAAACAACAAAGACAAACAAAAAAACTTATTGATTGTGCATAATTATTCAACGTAACTGAAGGTGCTCTGTCTGCTCATGAAACAGAGAGCAAGAGCAGAAAACAACATGCAAACACTGTTAATAAAAGTCGACCCACAAAGCAAACTTTTCTGCCATGCAAATGTAGTCATTAGAGTCACAGAGAAACAGATTGAGTTTAATAATGTCAAAACAAAATGTAGACCACTGGGGCTCTGTGAGCTAAAACGCCTTCACTACTGCTATTTTAACAACAATGGTCTATATACTATGCAATTATTTAGCATACATTAGTACAAGACGTGAACTCCTGCTGTGCAACCCAGTATAAATGCAAAAAATGGTACCTTAATCCTTACTAAATAATGACACCATATGAAGGAATTAAATAAATTTTGTGAATTTTACTTCTTCAACACAAGCAGACATGACACTGGATTCGATGACGAAAATTCCTTTAAATACGAGCGATTATGTGAATTTCTAAATCAAAAAGATGAATATAAAGTAGCATTACCTCCTTTACTCCCATTACTAAGCCATATTTTTACTTATTTTAATGGCTATATTCTAGTCATTTAATTGTGGGCAATTTTATAAGGTAGAGTAAGGAAAAACAGTAGTTGTCCTTTTCCAGAAAACTGATTGTAATCCTATGATTCAAAGTTTGAGTTAGACTTAAAGTATTTGACTTTTATGATCTTGTTATAGATGACAGTTACAGATATTGAGAAAGTAAACACGTGACAGATTTAGATGGAATAAATATGTAAAAATATTGTCTCTTAACATCCTCCTCTGACAGCAAAGGGAGTCCACAGAGAATACACATCAGCAATCACCAGACTATGTGTTGTTAAATATACATTAAAAAGTATTTCATACTTTCATTTTTGCTAGTAACTATGAGATTTGCCTGGAGGTAGGACTTAAAAATCCTGCAATGTAATGTCAGGCAATCCATTTCAGTACAGATCGAGAGAAATCTATTCAAACACTTAAATAATGACTCTAACATTTTCTAGGGCACAGCTTCTTCCCACCAGGACAGGACACTTTGCAACCTTCTGTGAATGATACTTGCTCCAACCTTGACCATTCATTTAAGAAAGCGTAAAATCTTTAAAAAAAAAAAAAGCAAAAAAGATACTTATTAATTACAGAGAAAAATCATAACGTTATAATGGATACCAGCAGATACCACTTTAACCAAGTGATCATAGTTAACATCAGCAGTGATAAGTACAGTCACGTACCTACTGACATATGTACTGAGAAGGGTACATAATTCCTTTTGTGGTTTTCTTGTCAAAAATTTATAACATCAATCTAATCATGAGAAAACATCAGACAAAGCAAAATTGAAGGGCATTCTACAGAACAGTGGCTAGTACTCTTCAAAGTGTAGAGTCAGAAAAGATTAAAAAAAAATACCAAAGAATAGTTAACAATTGGAGGAAACTAAGAAAATAAGGATATATAAGCATAATGTGAAATCCTACAGATCCTATACAAGAAACAGGACATAAGTGAGAACACAGGTAAAAGTGAATAGAGTCTCTAGTTAATAGTATGGTATCAATCTTATGTTACATTAGGGGAAGCAGGATAAAGGAAACTACTACTACTTCAATGGAAAATTCTCTCTGGACTACAGTCATATTGTCTGAACCATGACAAATAGTTTGATTTGCCTGTTATTTATTTAAATTATTTTTAAAAAAGAAGCTCTGATAGTTATTTGCTATTCTTTATAAGCTCACTCCGAGCATTTTATAATAAAAAAAAAAAAAGTTTGTGTAAGTGTGAATATGCGGATGTCCATTCTTATGTAAACTGTCAAACACAGATGTCCCTCCCTTATATTGTAGATAAAATTAGCCTTCAGATAAAATGCTCCCATGCATCTATCTGCTCAGAATAGTCAATATAATGATGTGGGTACATGGTGACTTTGGGTGATCCTGGAGTTCTACAATAGCCATTTTTTAAAAAGGTATCACTCATAGCAATTGGTCTATCGTATAGTTCTTTTTTTCTTTTTAATAGGGCAAACAAGGGGGAGTGCTGTTATTACAGATACACAGAACAAATTTAACTTGTGATTTTGTACAGATTATCTCATCTCAACCTCATAATAGCTTTCAGAGCTCAGCAAATATTTAATAGATGTGAAACCAGAAATGAAGAAAGATAAGATGGTTCTTAAGGTTGCCAAACTGCTAACTTGGAATCCAGGACCTGAACCCAGAAATTCTGACTCCAAGTTCACTGAGCACAGTGACAGTCATTCCATGATGCCATTTCCCTGGGGAATACACTGAGTTTGTGATAACAAGGAGTAGGAGTTCTCCTAAACGAGGCTAGTCTCTAGAGCACTGCCATGTCCTCTTCTACACCATTTTCTTTACCATCAAATCCACTCTCTTGATTGTTCTTTATAGAGCCTTTCACTGTGACTGTTCTCTGGCTGAAACCCAGTGTGAGCAGCATACAGTCATTTCTTCCTCAGATTCTCCTCAGGTAGCCTGCACCTACATCTACATGTCGATAACGTACTTACATAGCTGCATGTCGATAACGTACTTACATAGCTGCCAGCCTCTGGTATTAAAACAGTCCTTAGAAACCATAGCAACTGATCAAACCCACCTGAGGCATCTCCTTTCCATCACCCTCCTGGTCTTCCTTCACCCATATGGTCTCTCTTTTCCCCTGGTCTGTCACAATGTCTGCTGCTATTTCTGAAACCACTACCTTTCAGACTCCCTTTTAGTCCTGAGAAACTGTCTATGCTAAAATAGAGACTGTTATGTTAAACCACTTACATTTTGTGGAAGAGATCCAGGTAAGTAAGGCTTAAAACTTTGTTGGCAGCCTGAATCATAAAAGAGAAGCTTCATTTACAGTAGTGAGAGAAGCAGTAAATTGCACTAACTAGGAAAAAGGACAAATATTTATAGTACACATTCAATCGGGCCATATGAAGTGCCACAAAAGTTCCTTCCAAAGAAGCTAGCATTCTCATTTGATCAAAGTAATCTAATACCATGATGTTCATAAATGAAGAAACTATAGTAAGAAACAAAGTGACTTTCTTGGCAACATGAGACTACAAGCTCCATGCTAGTAATGGCTATCAGTTTTAGTGTATTCTTCGATAAACTGGTGGAAAAAAGTTAGAACTCATCAAAAAGAAAACAGGGAAGCCCACTTTCTTTTTTTTAAAGATCTGTCACAGAAATAAGCACGTTCTGGTGCTGTGATTCTCAGTGGTGTGAGACTTCGCTGCTAAAGTAAGAATACGCATGAGTGGTCTAGCTGCTATTCAAAAAGGACTAGTGCCAATATAAGGGCTTCTTTTCTTTTCTTTTTTCCTCCATGCCTACAGCACCTGGTCTTCCTAGGTGGTCTCCCATCCAAGTACTAACCAGGTTCGACCCTGCTTAGCTTCTGAGATCAGACATGGGCTTGTTCAGGGTGGCATGGCTGCAGACTAAGGGCTATTTTTTTAAAACTGTTCTGCAAGTAATTGAGAGTAACCATTTGGAAACCTTTAGGACAATTTGATACTGCTACAAGAACTAAAGGGCATGATTTTTTAAAGTAATTTATTTTTATTTAACTTAAGTATTGGCTCACGACTGAATAGGGGAAAAACTGGTTCTTCTGCACACATAGTATGAGAAGTACAGATGTAAAATCTAGGCCCCCTTGCCATGTCAAAGAAACATTACCAGAGAGAATAAGAGCCATAAAAAGAATCAGGTATTATCACCAAATAAACATTAATAAAACAAAATTTCAGCCTGTTAAGCCGGTATAAATATCTTGACTGCTGACCAAGCCACACTGGGACATTTGTCTTTGCATGAACAATAAATTACATCAAGTGTATAAATGGACACTTGTCCATCCCATTCAATTTTGTAGTTAGTGAGTCAATTCCTTTAGGCTTTTCCATTTGTAACCAGAGTTCAGTGACCTTTAACCCTTCACACAGGGAATTGTTATTTACAAAATGAGGATAACAGGATAATAAGATTTATCTTAAATGAAATGTGAGGTATTATTACACGTATTGATTTCTTGTGAAAATAACTGGGTATACTATTAATTAAAACATGAGTAACACCAAATAATCCAGACTTATAAAACAGTTTTACTGGTTCAAAAAAAGTATAATAAAACACTTAAAAGATTTATATCTAAGCATTTTACATGAAGACTTCCTTTTATTATTTCACCAGAACTAGTGACTGTCATTTGGTATAAACCTGGCACCAATTCTCTATGGCTCTGAAGAGTAATTTTTAAAATCTTTTTTGTAGTAGATCACTTGCCATAGTTTGGGAGGTTTTATGTGAGCCTTTTCTTCACATCAAAGCACCTTATATGACTTGTAGTTTTAAAATCAAAGTAAGGTGTATATATATATTTTTAATTCAGTGGAGAGAAATAGTAGAGAAGGAAAGAATGTAAAGAGATGGAAAAGAAACCAGATAAGCAGCCTTGGGATAATCAGATTGTCAGGAGACCTCAAGCCCAGAGAATCCTCAGTCCAAGGATTCCATCTGTGTTCATGGCAGGCCTCTACCATGTCACAGCACATAGGAAAAACAATGCCTTTCTTTCTGTCCATGCATGGAAATTGAGGGAGGAACACTGAACACAGCAGAGATCTAGGGTCTATTTGCTCTAGCAGTATTCACATGATTAAGAAATAAGCAAATAATTTAATTCTAAAAGACAGATGCAGAATAATTTAATTTTCTGTTTTATTATATGAACTTCTTGTCAAATTTAAGGCATAATTTAAAGAAAAATTCTAAAATGATTAGCTAAAAACAAAAAAATATTTCTGTGATATAATTTTAAATCTTTTAATTAAATAACACTGAAGAAGAGGACTTGCTAACCACTGAGAACAAAATCAGAGGTTTATGAGACATACTTTTTGATTTCATTTCTTTGCATGATATAACATCTTAAGAAATATTCCATTATGACCACACTGGTAACTTATTTTCACAACCAATTTCCTGTTGGAATTTTCTATTCTTTCTCATTCAGGATTAACTCATATCTCAAGGCAAGAGGAATGGGGTCGGGTAGAAGATATAGAAATTACCAATTTTCAAGTCAATCCAGTTTGGTATTCTGTAAGGTAAAATTTAACAGTAATTGCTGAGTTAAAAACTAATAAAACAATGCTAAGCAAAATCTGGAATACCAGGTTTTCAGGATGTTTAATTCATAAGTGTAACGAAATAGTGTGAGATCTATACAAAAGAATACTACTGGGCAATAAAAAGGGATAAACTATTGATATACAGTACTACATGGATGATTCTCAAAAGCATTACACTAATAATGACAGAAGAAAGACTCTAAAGAGTCTATCATTCCAATCATAAAAAATTCTGTAAAAGTTAAGACTGTAGAAAGGGGATCAATGGTTGCCAGGGACTGAGGGCAAGGGAAAGGAACGGACTGGAAAAGAATATCAGGGAACTGTTTGGGTGATGGAAATGTTCTATATCATGATTGTGCTGATGTTTTTATAACTATATAGATTGTACACTTAAAATTGGTAGATTTTATTGGATGTAAAGTACCTTAATGAAGCCGACTCAAAAAACTACATCAAACTCAAGTTACATGAAATCTCAAACTCACAACTCAACATTCACAACTTCCCTACTTATAGGCCATCTTACTTCCCACTTCCTGCATTCAAGTGTGACCAGAATCACACATGTCCTCCATTTATGCACCTCAGTAGGGTGTGCATAATAATCTATTGTGAATGGCGAGTAAACATAAGAATTTCTATTTTTTAATCTAACAAGATGATTTTTTTTGCCTAATATTTCATATGTGGATTTACAGAAATATACTAATTTAGAAATAGCTTTACATTTATCAGGGTGTGAGCTCATATATTTTTACTAAAGGGATCATAGTCATAGAAATTTTGAGACTGCTTTTCTACAGAGCTAATACTGATATGTACCAGGCAAGCACTATGTGCACAGATCTTTGCAAACACTTTGGAAGAAGTTGATGAGGAGCAGCCAGTTAATGCACCTTTAGCTTGACTTGTCTCCATCTGTCTTTGTGCTGGCCTCTTGGTTAGGTAGAAATGTACCAGGATACGACCCTGAAATTAGGAAATATGTCATCTAACTGCTGGGTCATTTTGGAAACAAGTGATGGGCTCAGACCACTATCTCAGATTATATGAACAGAGGCATTCCATCAACTTAATAAATGGGGTTGGCAAATAGAGAGTTCATGGATACCACTAGTGGGTTGGATAGAGCTGGCTATGAGAGATGAAAGCAGCAGGAGTTTGAGGGAGATAATCTGTGAAAGAGAAGCCTTTGAATATTACACACAGTTTCAGAAAAAAATTTATAGAAGTCATAAAACTTTCAGTCTCTTCTCTCCCTATTTCCCACTAGTTATGTATTTTAAAACTCAGATGGGTCCATATATAACAAGCAGATACTTTAATTTTACATGGTTTTTCTAAAGTCAAGTCAATTTTAAAACTCTCTTTTCCTATCCAATAAGTTTAACTGTTCTGGGTGTTCTCCACTCATATCAGAGCTATTTTTTCCCCTTTTTTGTTAGATTGTGTTTATCTTCCTAATTTATATTACTTGGCAATCCTGTGTATGCATGGGTCAAAGTCTGTGTGTCTGTATGCCTGTGTGTGTGTGTGTAAGCAGGCAAGAGGATAAATAAAAACAGTAAAACAACAAAAAAATTCTTACTGAAAATAACAGATTCTGGGAAGTATTTAGGGAAATTTTTAAAGCAATGTTATGATAATTTCTGAGAAACACTTGAAATTATGTGGGAAAAGAACTTGGCATGCTTATTTGTTTTAGCAAATTTACATTTAAACTCATATTTCTTGCAGGGTACTAAACAAGAAAGATGTACCACTAGTATATACAATATACATAAGAGCAGATTGGTTGTCTAAGTAAACAAAATTATACCATTCTCTGTTCACACAGAGCTCTCGTATGTGACTGTGCTTTTGCAGTATTTTAAGCTAACATTTCTAGGCGGCTGGCTGAAACAACTGTAATATATGTAGGCAGAATGAAACATAGTCATTTGTATCATGATTGCACCAAATAGTTCAAATTAGACTTGATAAAAAAAAAATAACATTTGATTTTGGGTAATGAAAACCTTTCTCAATTTCCATGATTTAGAAATTCGTATTTTGTAGAATTTCTCAAGAGCATAACTTTACCTTCAAAATACAATGTTGACCAGTCACATCCTTGCTTCTTCCTCTCTGCTCTACGACAGAGGTGTCCCATGAGAAACAATCATCAGGTGTGGCACAGAAAGAAAAAAGCCTTCCAAATAAAAACCAAGATTGGACTTTTTTGTTAACATTTATCCATGTGAACAGCCCTTTTGGAAAACAAATATGCTTTCTCTGTCAACCCAATACTGACATGAAATGAGTGTGCAAACATCAGAGCAAGGTATGCATTGGTTTTCTGTGATTACAGAAGCTGAAGCTAAAGTCAATATGTCCAGATTATAAAGAACTTCATTTGAAGCATCTTTCCAATTCCTCCTTTCTCCCCACAAAAAAGAAAGAACGCTATAGGAATATCTATTCTGGTTAGAAGGCTAGAGCTCTCAGAAAACTTTGTATTAAAGAATTTTATAACAAGATGAAAACCTTACTAGTCCTTGTTAGTTGATATGCTAAAATAGATGTCTTCTTTCTATATATATTGTTTGCACACAGGATTTATTTTAAAAGTTACTTATCACAATATGTGCATATACGCAAACATGCACATGTACACTGAGACCATTCAACCTGGCTCACTCCTACTGTACATGAGCCTCATTCTAAATTTGTCTTATTATAACATTTAAAATGTTCAACCATGGAGAGTAGTGGTATAATGAGGTAAGGAGTATCAAATCACTTGCAAAAAAAGTAAAAGCTAAGGAATGCCTCTTCTTGGATGAAATTGTAAGTTTAAGAAGCACTTGACTGAAAAAAGAAAAAAGCAACAGGGTAATTTTATGTGACTTTTAGGTACTTGCTTTGATATATTTTTCAATATATAAATTTCCATCATTTCTTTTTCCAATCCATATTTGAAAATATTTTCACTGTGAAAAAGGCACCTTTTAAAAGAAAAGAATTGATAAAGTGAACAATGTACCCTCCCAACATGATCACCCTGCGAACCAAAATTACATTATCAAAATGCCAGGGCATAAGTTTTAAATTGTTCTTGTGATTCTGTTCAAAACATATTGTTTGACTTTTGATAAAAAATTCACTTTGTTATAGAATGTTCTTGATTATGGACCAGATAAGAATATATAATTCAGAGAACTATCACTTTTTTCCCTCAGTAACAATCTGTACAGCATTTTTACTTTAAAAACTGTGATTATGATAGATCACTCTGGGGTTACAACACATTTAATCACAGAAACTCCAGCTAAGCTCTATTAAAGAAAGGCCTGTCAGGATTTCTTCTCTGTACCCAGGAATTTTAGCTTGTCTAGCGTAAAACCAGCCACACGCATTTCCTCTTTGGGCATTTGTTTGCAAATAAATAAAGCAGGAGCCTTGCTTTGCCATGTAAAAAGAAATTTCTGAGGAGTATATTACTTTTTGCAATTTGTAGAGCTGCACTTCGAAGATTCAAAAGCATTTTTCAAATTACCGAGCTCCATGCTAAATCAAACCTGGGAAACTTTTAAAGACATGATACATTTCAATATTTAATAATAGTATCTTAGGAATCATTCAGGTTTCAAAATAGAAAATCTTAAATCCAGCTGATATTCTTAGCATACCAACCTTTAATATAAAATTACCTGTAGTCTTTAAACGCAGATTATCTAACTCCATACCAGTAGGCTAACAAGGAATTTGCATATTAAAGTTCCAAATTTTGATTATGCTTAATATAACTTGTACATATTCAACCTTGGAGGAAAATAAATCATGTAAGTAAATGACACCTGAATTCCAGTCTTGGTTTTGCCAACAATCATCTGTGTGACTGCCAATACCCAGCTTTGGTTTTCTCACATGTAAATAAGAGAGTCTTACTAAACTTTCTAAGCCTTACTAAATCAAAATTCCATTATTCGATTGTAATGTCCCATTATTCTACTATCTAAGCTTAGAATTTGGACACACAAATCATTTTAATTAACATGATTTAAACCCTAGACTAACTTTTTTCCTTTAATCAATTTGCATAACCAACTTATGTTCAGCTCTCCTTATGGAGAGCTACTGTATTATCCTATACAATGGATGCTTCCCTGATGTTTATGTCCAGGGCTGCTGAACAGTGATGTGATTAGAGGTACCACTAATTCTTCCGGATTAATTTTTACTCCTGGTAAATTCAATGATCAGCTCAAAGTGAAAACTTTGCTTTAAAACTAGAGAAATTGCTCAAGAAAGTCCCTAAGAGTCACTGGAACCCCCTGGAATCATACCAGTAGGATCTGTGAATATTCTGCAACTTGAGGCTCAACCATTCCAAAATAAAAGTTATAATTCCATGAAGCTATATAAATAAGTATCTGCAGCCTTCCAGTAGTCTTTAGTTCCAAAAAAATAGCAGTTAATTAAACCCTTTAAACAGATCCAAGTTATTCACTCCGAGAGGACCATGGCTGAAGTGCTAGAGGGTAAATTATTTTATGCTTCAGGAGAGCAAAGGAACAGTTTGAAATCATCAGAGAAACACTAGAAACAGGAGAATAGAGAAGGATGGTTCCTGCAGGTGGTCTTGTTTTCTTCTACATTAAGATAAGCCCAACTCCTAGGACACCTATAAATCTGCTTGCTTTGCAATAAACAAAACTCACCAGAGCCCTTTCTGACATTTTGAGGTCTACATTTTCTTGTTTACCTCTCTGTCCATAACCAAAGTTGTGCCACTGAGTATGTGGAAAGCCTCCGTATATCTGGGGGGCGGGGGGATCTTTGCTGGGGCTTTATGTTTCTAAACATAAATGCCAGAGACCCTGGCATTTCCTGATGTGCTTTCCCATATGTCTGATAAATAGCAAAAAAAGAGTTCACAATTTTTTGTCCATAATGACAGTGATTTTACACATCAGGTATGGGCTAAAACCTTGGAACAAATTCAAGGCCGCAACCTTCCATTTTTGAAGTTTTAACCAGTAGTGAAGTTCTCACTACTGGTACGTTATCAGAGCTTCTAAAGCTTAAATGCACGATTCTATGTCACGGATTATACTTTGAATTACTCCACAATCGAAGTGACTGAACAACCCAAAGGAACTTTAACATATTCATTAGGATGTGAGGGAGCAGGGTAGAAAGGGACTGAACACACACTAAGCAGTATTCCATAAAACAGCAAAGATTGAGTATTCCATAAAACACACTGAGGACTGAGTGTGTGATTGAACAGAAAGATGTATTGGGAAATTTAACTTTGTTCTTCTCCGGGTATAAGAATAGCCGTAGAACACAAAGATTAATTTCCTGCTTTAGCATTCATTGGGGAACAACACATTATTACTTGTAACACATACACAAGGCTGTTGATGGATATACTTTCCTTTGATTGCTCCGATTAAATGTGTTCTTAGCAAAGGCGCACACACAGACACACATACGCATGTGTGTATAATTATAAATCCGCATATGCATTAACGGTTTGTGTTTCTGTATAAGCAGCTATCAATATAGATGTTATACATTTTATTTGTCTGCAAAGTAGAAGTGATTTGGGGTTGTTAATAGCTGATGAACAAATATAGATCAAAAACAGAATAATCAGAGTAATCCATATATGAGACTATAACAAAAAACTCAGAAATTCAAAATAAAAGAGGATACGAAGCGGCAGCATGCATTACAGAGCACAAGGTAATAACTGCGTCTACATGCCTTAATACCCTCTTGTCCCAGCAGTCCTGACTTTCTAAGCAGCCCACTTCTCCACATTAACGGTAGTCATTTGGAGAGCAGCAAACGTGCCATTAGAAGCACTTTTACAAGTGTATATTCATCCACCAATTAGCTTAATGTGGCCGCTTTCTGCATATTTTCTATCCAGGCTTGCACAAATCTTATTAATATTTCCCCCTAGCGCTTTGACAGATTACCTTGTCATTATGCATCCTGGAGCCTTTTAAACAATATGGGTAAACTACTGTTTGTGAGGTTAATGACAATTATCCCCTAATTACTGCATAAGTCACTCAGTCCACTTTATCTCATAGGCAGGGTTCTGCTCTGTGTATCTGCCATTGTGTCACCGTAAATGAATCTTGTATTGCTATGTTTATCTGCCATTGCCTTGTAAATTATACTGACAGAAGAATGAACAAATTACTGTATGTCATCACTTAAATACTGCTTCTGAAATTAAAAAAAAATGCCTCGGCATAGAGCTTGAATTGTGATTTTAGCAGATCATAATTAGTAAAAATATATTTAATGTTTTATGTTACATTTCAAGGCTCATAGCTAAGAATCTGGAATCACAGCAATGGCACTGGGTGTGAGTGGAGGGTGAAGAGCAATGGAGGTAAAGGGAAAAAAAGAGAGACTCAAAACTGAAATAGTAATGCCTCCTGAATGCATCTTCTTTTATTTTAAAAGTCAATATAGCATTCTTGAGGTATTTTCCAAGATTTATGAAGTCTAAGTCAAATTCAGTGGATTAGGCATAAGCCATACTCTTTAGCTGGGATTTTTTTTTTTTTTTTGGTGGGGTGGAGGACATACTAATAAAGAGTTCAAACAAAAAACACAGACTCTACATAACTGAGAACAGATAATGTAATAATGCCACAGGCTAAAGTAATTTCATCGATACATTTTTAAACATTATTAAACAGGTTGAGAAACACTTTCTAAAGTTGCATTTGAAATTATGTAACAATGTTTTTACATCAATGAAATTAGTTCACTGCTGCATCAGGGTGACTACATCTACTCTGATACAATTTTCATGGAAAAGCGGACAATAGGAGTATCTTTAAATTAAAAAAAAAAAAAAAGATTGAGTCATCTGCAAATAATCTGAAAGAATTTGCTTTTAACCTGAAATCTATGATTCCGCAGATTACCAAGTAAATAAATGTTTGCATGAGAACAGGCATAAACATCTGGCTTCCTGAGATGACTGCCATTTAATCAGTATCTGAAAACCTTTTGAAATGTGAAACAACCAAAATGCCTCCATTTAAATGACAAGGTGGCTGATAGCTGGCAAGCACAAGTAACCAGGCCACACCAGTCTGAAGGATGGCTTTCAACTCTCAATTAGTTGGGCATGTAGAAAGCTTGCATCAAATTGCCTTATGACAGCCACAAGTTATAGGGGAGGGCTCAAAGCATTGATGATAAAGCTTTTTGGTGGAAGCATGCACACACATACAGTACCTCTTGATTCACGTGCTGAACAGGCTGGAAGAAAAAGCTGCAGTAAAAAGAAAGGAAAACATGAAAGCCAGAGTTGACAGGCCTAGCCCAGGGGCTTCATGGATGCTAAACACAACCCCTAGGGTTCCTTCCAATCCCCAAAGACTGATTTTAGTGTCAGTCCTGCACTCAGTCAACGCAGATTCAGCTGAGCAAGTGCTGAATGACTGCCATTTAATCAGTATCTGAAAACCTTTTGAAATGTGAAAAGTCAAAAATGAAAGCATCATACATACACTTTTCTTTTAGTGTGTGAAACCAAAGTTAAGAGATCCTGGTTAAGACTGAGGTCACTGTTGACCACCACTAAGGGGTTAAAATTTTCCTGTAAAACAGACTAGATTATCTTTGGATATAGAACTGAGGAAAGTAAATTTACAAATTGTTAACTTTCCTTTTCTTCTAACATTGGATTTTGTTGACACCCCGCTCCCACCCCCTCTTTTTTAACCTTGCTGAATGGTATGTATAGCCACTCATTCTACTTGGCTGGGGGTGAAAATGTGCATTTAGTGGAGATAAACTCCTGGTGTCAACACTTTCTTCCTTAATTTTATCTTATGCAAATAACTTTAAAACTTATCAATTCCTGAATCCTCATTTGGTTTTCCCATCACCCAGCTATTTCTCATTTCTGTCTTGTATCTGTTCCATCTCTTTTATGAAGAAAATTTCAAGTCAGGATTTCTTTACAAATTCTGCCTATTGACCAAATAACTACCCAGTTGCTCAAAAAGAATTGTCACCTGACTTCTGAAAACAAAACAACAAAAACCAAAATCTGAAACACACAAAGGCATGTTGGCCCATTTTTTTTTCTTTTTCTAAATGCTATTTTCAGGCTAAAGGATTGTTTTAAATAATACAGTTTCTGTGTCTTGGTTTCCTCATATATGAAATGGGGTAAAAAGAGCTATCTGCTAGAGCTCTCAGGATTTAAAAAAATAATGAGGCAGGCAGGACTCTAGGCAACTAATATGTAAGTATTATGTCCCTCTACACTCAGGTCAGGTTTGAGGTACTATTATCAAACCCACTTTACAGATGGGGAACATCTGTAAATTGAGGTACATCAAAGTTGAGTAACTTGCCTAAGGTAATAAAGCTAGTAATTTTTGGAGCCAGGATATAAAACTAGCTGTGTGAGTCTAGAACAATACTGAAATGCCCTGTACATTCTTGCCTGCCCACCCCCACCTAAACTCCCATCAGTGGCCTCTTGCTTTCCCTGTCTTTTCCCACTATTCTTCTTTATACCTATTATCACAAGCTTAGTAATAGCCCATATTACATCCTAACTGGATTATTTTAATCATTCTTCATTCTTCCCATTTAGTCCTTTTACGCCACTCACATTCTGACTACATTATGATGCCAAGGTTCTTTTCCTAAAGTACACCTCTGATCACATTACAAACCCTCCCTCCAAACTCCAATGGCTCTCCTTTGCTAAACAATTTAAGCATAAATTCTTCATGCTGGCATTCAAGAACTGCCCCAATCTAGCTTTTAAGTCTTACTCTCTTTTATACACATTCTGACATTGTAGCTGAACCAGTTAGCTTTCAGTGAACACTATAATTTCTTGCCACACCACATTTTGCGTACACTGTCCCTTCACCTTGGAATGTCGTCATTAATTTTCTGGGAACCCATTATCATCCAAGGCCCATCTCTCAAATATTACCTTGATCATAAATGCTATGATCTACTCAGAATCCCCATCTGCTTTTCATATGATTTTTAAAAACATATTCCATTTTACATAGGTCACAAGCAATCTGAGATGACCTCTTACAATATAACCAGACCCTTGAGTATAGAGGCTCTAGAAAACTTGTCTTTACACAAATTTTTAACCAATCATGTTGCTTTTATACCTAATTAATTTCTGTTGATGACTACATGTCATTTCTGTAAACCCAACTACATTCTTTAAACAGATGCTTACTAGATATCTAAAATTAGCCAGTGTGCATCTACAACATAAGTTGTCCAATGTGTGGGTTAGGCAGTCAACATTTGCAATGCAGATATCCAAAAGGTTTATATTATGAACTTAAGAAGTAAAAATATAATTATTTTCTGATGCAATTAAAAATCCATTTCTCTCAAAATATTTTAAAACCTCATTTGGGCCTACATTTCCAAGTTCATTTTATTAGAATTATTTATTGGTGTAGGGTAAACTACTTAAATTGTCTACAATGAAAAATAAATGACTGTACAGAAAAATAGTAGCTGACAGGAAAACAAGCTAAGAGAAAAGAGCAATTTAGGAATGAGGAGCTATGTATTAAAAAGGGAGCTTAAAAATGCAAATGTGGGATATGAGTATACATGTCAGGTCTGACAGACTAGAAATAATTTCCATTGTGGCCAACAACAAATTATTTGATGTTAAAACTAAATATTAGAACATTTATAATGATTTAAATGAAACAGTAAGAAACTCCTGGCCAACATTTGAGGTATACAAGTATGAGCAGACAGGGCAGAGGGAAGAGTAAGAGAGAAATCTCTTTCATAGTAGATTTGGTAAAACTAAAACGGCTATGGGAAAATAAATAGTTATAGAAAAGTAGAGACTAGAGTGGTTAATTTTGAATATATCAATTTAATCCTAACATGGAGCTCTGGTTGTAAACAAAAATAAAATGCACTAAATGGGGAGAAGAAAGACTAGAAAACAGATATTGATAAATGAATATGAAATGTTATTGAAAAAGAAATAGTAAAGAAGGCCTTTCAGTCAGTCTACGCTATAAAATATAAAAGGCTTTCATTTATTTTACTTTGCATACCTATTATCATTTGTCACTTCTAAACAGTGGCTATAGTAATTCATTAGAATATAAAATGAATGAATTGCTTGTCACAAAAATGTACTAACTTTTATAATTAGTGAACCACCATGCAGTAAAACAGTTCAACTTTTTTAGCCATCTTTTAAGAACTATTTGTTCATTTTCTAAATACTAGGAGGATGCTTTTCTTTACTTATCATATTTATCTGAGGATGAAAAGATATATTAAATAAAAACTATCAAGGAATTAAGTAATTTTACTAAAAAAATTAAAATTTCCTTATTGGAAATAATGAAAACATGTTCACAGAACATCAACATTTCATTTTTTACTTTTTATGGAATTACCTATCAAGGCAGGAGACAAAAGTTTTGTCATCTCACCTGTCTTCTGTTGATATCTATTTTCATGAAGTCTAAAATAGACACTGTCTATAAATTTACATGCTCTATTTGCTCTACTTTCAATTGTCTCAGAAGTAACACATAAAGGTTATTCCATCAGACCAAAAAGGCAAAGCGTATGCAAACTCCCGCAGACAGCTGAGAGCACTATCAGGCCAACAGAGGGAAGGGAGAGCCACTACCAAATCCAGTTTCTCTCCCGTACTTACTCCCTAAATGTTCTCCTGTTTCTCTTTTTATTCTCATTGAGGAAACAAGTAAAGAGTCCTTTCAAACAGAGATATTAAACTCTGGCAAATTCTCTCTTGGTTTAGTAAGAAAAGGCATATTCTACATAAACATCCAAGAAGTGGTATAGGAACGTAATAACACCCCCAAAATTAACTCTAAGGTAATTTTTGTTATTTTATTTTGCTAACTTATAAAGCACTTCCAAATTAGAGTCAACTGTCACTCAATTCCATCAATGAGGAGAATTCTAATTAGTATAGATTTATGATTATTGGAATAATAGGTTAAGAAAAAATGTGTGCACATATGTGTGAGAGAGGCCAAATTGTGAAAAGTCTCTACTTTACACCTCAGCTCCAGTGGAAGCAGAAAACAAGAAATGAATTCACAATATTATCTTAATGTGATAGGAGTGCCCACCTAATTATATTAGAAACATATTTACTAAAGTTAACATCAAATGTAGTAGTACTTGGGAAGAAAATTATATAGAATGGGGGTCTCCATGAGGCAAATCTTCCGGCACACCTTCAGACTCTGGTATTGGGGGTACCTAAGACCAGCCCTGGGATCAGTGAGACTTTACAGGACTCAGCATATAATCATACTCGCAGCTAAGATTTATTACAATGAAAAGACACAAAGCAAAATAAGCAAAGAAAAAAGAAGCATGGGGCAAATTCCACAAGAAACCAAGAGCACACTTCTAAGTGTCTTCTCCCCAAGTCACACAGGATACACTTAATTTCTCCAGCATTGAACTGTGAAAACTGTCTACAAGGGAAGTTCCTTAGCAACTCGGCTCATGGTTTCTCTTGGGGGCTGGTCACATATGCACCCTTTGCCTAGCATGTACCAAAAACCAAAATTCCAGACCCCTATAAGGAAAGCAAGTACTCAGCATAAACCTTGTTACTTAGCACAAACAGTTTAGAACAGTGAGACACTCTAATCAGTTAGGAAATGGTGGGAACACTCCCCAAATTCAAGTTCCTAGATACAGCCAAGGGACAACCACGCACAAAGACCCTTTAAGGATGGTGGTCTCGGGCCTGCTGTGTTAACACTACTCTGTATGCCTACCCATCGCTGCTTTAGATCCACCACTGTTTCAGATCTGCACCCCTCTGCCATCCCACACTAAAACAGATTCTAACATTGTGGTTCTAGATGGCCACAAGCTCAGCTCTAATGCTCAATCCAGGAATGGGGGAACAGGTGGGGACAGCGAGATGTCTGTCTGTATTTGAGCACAAGGAGGTATAATTTATGTATCTATAAATCTATAGTATCAAGTTAGGTTGAGTTCAAAAAACATTACTGAAAACTCAGTCTGTATCAAAGGAAAAGAAAAACCATACCATCATACTGCATAATAATAACAACAAATACATGACATTAAGGCTTATAGGCACTGAGGAGACTATGTTAGCTTCATTTTCTTTAGGGAGCATCCATTCAAATGAGTTCTTACTATGTCAAATGTTTTATCTATTAGAAGATAAAACTAATGGTTCCCCAAAAAAGCCTCTGGTCCAGAGGCTCGAAAAGTAGGTCTGTAGTCCCTTTCAACACTCACTTTTGAGAACAAAAATCAATATGGGGATATTTACAAATCTCTTGGTTTTGATTTTATATTTAAATAGGGTAGACAAATCTTCATTGTTGTCTGAAACTGGTTTGTCAGTACTGAGCCTGCAAATACGACATCTAACTTATTTATGGCAATCTACTAGAAACATAAAATAATTTAGAAGCATTTTGTTTTCAAACCAATCCACTAACTATATGTCAAAGTACACAAATCAAAATTCTCATTTTAAGTCGACATTTCCTAAAGCTCTATGGTAAGGTAGAAACTGAACTTCAGATCAAACTAAAGGATTATCATAAATATGCATTAAGGAGAGAAGTGTGATGTGAATTTGGCTCCAATGAAAAGTAACAACTACTGTTCACTGAGCACTTACTATGTGCCAGGCTCTAAGAAGAAAGGTTCCACATGCAGTACCTCACTTAATTACTCCGTCACTCAGCACCCACATGAAGGCCAGAAACTGCATTTCAGCTCAAGTCTAGGGTGAGGGGAGAAAAATGGCCAAATATATGCACTGCCCTTCTGTTTAGTTTCCTGGTTTTAGAAAGAACAACCCTACTGAGTTAAGGCAAAACACATTCCTTCTACTTTGTGAGTGTAGAAACTCTACAGCCTCTTGTGAATAGCACCACTCATCATGAGAGAAATCCAAATTTAAGTAAAAACAAAAATAATTAGCGTTAAATAGAAGCCAAAATATGCCCATATGCATGTATTTCCTCCTTCCCTCAGGAGATTGGTCAAAATTCAGTGTCATGAACAGCATTTGTCCTGACATGAGTGTTCTTGTTCTATAACATGACCTTCCTCCTTTTCTCTACAAAAGGGTCTGATGTTCATATGTAGTTAGAAACAAGAGACACAGCAACTCCTGTGAACCTGACTGAGGGTATACTTCATAAACAATATCCTGGGAGTTTCCAGGCCTTTATAAGTAATGCTCTCAGGCCACAGGTGTCGAATTTGTTTTCTGTGGCTGTAGGGTAAAGCTCTCTGCAATAGAATTTGCTGAAGATGGGGGTTGGGATTTGAGGCTCTGGGCAAAATAAAGCATGGTGGTCCTGGATCACTCCAAGCCAACAAGGAAGAACACACCTATTTGTAAAAGTCCCTGATCCAAGAATATTACTATTCTCTGTAGAAGCACAGGCAATGCACGGCAGGAGAAGGGGGACTCAGGACCTGGGCCTGAGGCACCCACACACATAGCAACAAAGAAAACAGCATGCAAACAGCAGCTGCACTGACATTCAGTGAAGACAGAGGCTGGTTTTTAGATCTTGCATAGGAAAGAACAAAGACATCCCAATTAATCACAAGTAAGACAAGTGGAAAATTGGTGCTTCTGTATCTATCAACAAACAAAAAGAAAAAAATGTGGCAAACACATATATTTTTCATATATATAAACCACAGATTGCACAGACTTCCTATAGCCACAGCTGCCAGCTCCATTATCCCTTTCTGTAAGGGCTCTGAGAAAGAAAATGAAAGGAAATGGGGTAAAAATATTTCCATTATATATAGCAGAATGTTGCCAGATAAATAATTTTTAGCCTTAAAGAACATTTTAATATGGATTTCTGGCAAAATTTTTAATCATCTAATAAATATTTTATTAAAGTTTATATAACACGTATCAAGAGGCCAACTCCAAGTTATAGACAAAAAAGACAGCAACACAACAGGAGCAATAGCATACAACTGAAGGGAAATTCAGTAATAGTGTGTTAAAAAATCACTGATCATCAGGGGGAAACAGGGTATGTTCTGGTTCTAACAATCCTGAATACCTGCTTTATGGAAGAAAGGGAAGGAAAAATGAAGAGGAAACTCAAATCAAATCAATTAAAACAAAAGAAAATACAGTATAGAGTGTGAACTCACAGACATGAGCTCCAATACCAAGTCTTTTACTTACTAGCTGTGTGACCATTCTGGTCTCAGTTTCCCAGCTATGAAACAAGAATAGTACCTGATAGCAGTATGTTTTAGGGTTATTTTTAGGATTATTAGTAATTGCCAGGATTGAGTTAAATGAAGTACAAATATTCACGAAAGGCCTTGCCTAATTCTAGGCACAGGCAGGCACTCAGTAAATGATTGGTCATATAAATAGTTACAGCTTTAGCATAAATCCAAGGATTAACTGAAACCTTAACCTTGCATCTAGAAATCTGATTGTACAATGTGATCTACTGAGATACATATAAAATGGGAAAAAATAAGTGAAAACAGACTTAAAGACAAAGGTTAAATTTAAAAAAATTAAATTATTGGAAAAAAACTATATACTTTGGCTTAAGAGGTTCTTGGTTATAGGTGCTATGTTAAATAAAACATGCAGAGATAAGATTCTTAAAATAATCAGATGAATTTTCTGAATGCTTTACATGTAAATGTCATTCACTGAATCAATAATGTATCTTTAAAATGATCATTTTACCCTTTTGTTTACTGGTGTGTTGAATGTTGGCTCCAGGTATGTCAAAGTCAGAGAACGCCTATGTGCAGAGGAACCGGGTTCTTTTTTGTTTTTAATAAAAGTACGGCAAGAATCTGTTTCAGCTTCTCTAGGAATACAGAATTTCCTTCACAGGACAGAGAAGCCACTTGAATGAGGATTTATGATGCAACTAGAGCCAAATATCTCAAAAATGAAGCAATCATATAGGTTATTTTGTAAATATTTTATTAATCCTCTAAGAGCCTCCTAAGTGAGGCCTCGCAGATACTTATATTCTTAATCTCTATGAATAAATGCTTCAATCAGGCGCCTGCATTCCAATGACCCAGGACTAAACAGGGGAGTATAAGGAGGTTTCAGAAATCACAGGTGCAACACCCTGTCAAGACTCAGAACCCAGCAACTTGCTCCCTCACCAGGGACTGCTTGCTCCAGTGATTCAAGGAGGTTACAAAAGTTCAACAGGCCTTAATGTCAGCTACATGGCTTTACATACCTACTATGTCAGGGGCTCTCAACCTTCTTGGGAATTTATTCAGGTATAAGAGTTATTTCTTTTCTAACAACATCTGTCCACCTGCCACTGAGCTGGAAGGCCACTCACTTCTCATGTGCTTCCAGTTCACAAATGCTGGCAGTGTTCTCTGCAAGGTATATAAGTAAACAGAATCTTGCTTCTGCTTCCTAACAAATAATTCCTTTAACGCCTTTCCTTGATTTCATTCGCATACCTCTGGCTGTAGACATACAGTTACAAGATAAATTCAGAGTCGCCTGCCTTTCATCACATGCAGTTCCTATTAACATTTAATGAGTGTCCATCGGCAAGTCTATGGCTTGCTTTGCTACTCCTCTCAGAAATCCTCCTGCTGTCTTTGAGCTAACCCAGGATTTCTTCACTCGCATTCTTTCTTTTTTTTTTATACCTCAAAACCATCTCCTTTCACCAGCCAAAGAAAAAAGTTACTCCTGTCAGTTGAAACATGAAATGCCAATGGAAATTAAATTAGGCTTTATTATAAGATTAAGTGATCCATCTAAAACAACTCAGGAGTACCCCCTGAAATTTCTGTCCCCAACTTTTATATAAGAGGTGCCTACTCCTCTATCTGCGCTACCTTCTCAAAAGTTTGAATTAAATTTTTACCTTTAAGTGCAAAAATTAAACTAGTCTAAAAGTAGAATCCAAAAATTAAACTAGTATAAAATTAGGAACGAAGACTAAATCTTATACCTCGTGATGGCAAAATGATTAACACAAAGAGTCAAAAGACTAAAAACTAAGTTTGAAGACAAATGAAGAAAACCCCTCCACCTAACAGCTGATAAAAACCCACCTAATGGAAAGTGGCAAACTCATGCACAAGTGACTTTGGTTGTATGACAGTTAAGAATCAATTTGTCTTCCAGCTACATCATTCCTCCCTCTGTTACAGTGGAAATGGGGGAGAGAGAACACATCATCAATCCCAAAATGTCATTTGCTGCATTACTGCTTATTCTTGGTCTTTCCCTCCAATTCTTTTGCCAGAAGAGATGCTCACTCCCTCTCTTTGTTCTTTGTTTCCACCTGTGATTTTTTGAGGTAATGTTATCTCTCTCTTGTGCTTCAGAACTCCAAAGACCCTTTCTGATGTTTTTTCCCTTCTACTCTTGCATGATTCCCTGGTTTTGCTCCCAAATTTTTAGACCCATCCTCCTCCTTCTTCTCTTGACTTATTTTCCCAATTCAGAACTCATGTGTTTCTTTTTTCTGCATACTACTCCATTGCCCTCTTTCCATTTTCACTCCTGAAAACAACTGTCCTTTATCACTCATTTCATTTTGCTTTAGAGAAAGAAGAATGCTATGAAATACGTGCCACCACACAGAAGATAAGAGAGTGTTAACTTTGCATGTAACAGGAAACATAGATAACCTCATGGAAAATGAAAAAAAGCTAACTTTCAGGAGTTTGAATAAGAGGGAATGAGATGTTCTGACACCATTTTGAAAGGTAGAGAAAAATGATGACATTGAAAATTTGCCACTGTTATCTGCTAAATCCTTTATCTGGCCTATCCAAAGAGAAGATGTTCTCAGGGCTACTTCACTGCACTGACAAAATCAGAATTAAATTCCCATTTGTTGCAAATGAAGGTTACATATCAACACATATCAATTCATCCTCTGAGTATAGAATTCATAACTCTAGAATACAAAGATAAATGGTTTAAAAATGGGGAGGGGGCATACAGTGGCAGCTAATTATAGCTAACAAATTGTTCAGACACACACACACACACTTATATATTTTTCCCCTCGCTAATGCTGAGCTGATATATACCAGACTAGTATGAAAAATGGGCCAATGTCTGGGTTTCTGTTCTTATTGTTAGTGCCTGTGCTATTTAGGTTATTAAAATTATTAAATGTTATGACTGTATTCTTCTCTTTGTATTTACTTTTGCTTCCTTCTCTGACTATTTTTAAAGAAATCTTTAATTTTTTTCTCTGGATTTGTTTTTCTGTAACTATATCATTATACAGTATGATATAATGTTTTCAAAAATCTGAACAATATCTTTTCTACTCATTGGCCCTTTAAAAGTTAAACCAATCATGTTCTCTTTCTTCCATAAGTCTTCCAACAAGAAGGTGGTATTTGTGCCTCAACTATGAACTATGTGCTTAGATCTAATTAAATCAGGGGGTGATATCTCCTCCTATAACCTTTCTCAATGCTAACTTCGCCCTCAGGATGCTGGCCCAGTGAAGATTTTAAGACTTGATTCTAATCATTTCACACCCTTGTCCAAAATCCTCCAGTGGCTGCCCATTTCCCTGAGAAGCTGTCAACAGATTCATGATCAGTGATAAAACACAAGTACATAGCCCAACACTGCTATACTTAATTAAAGGAGTGATATTAAAACTTATTAATAACTGGGAAGGCTGAGCAACAATCAATCTGAATCAATGCCATAACCAATCAGAAAAACACTAGCCATTAACATAATTATGGGCACGTTTTTGTTCTGGCTGAGTATCATATCAAACTATCTACATGTATACTATATTATATGTTATATACAGGCAATATATAATGTCTTATAATATGTTATATACATTTTTTAATATTATAAAACAAAATTAAACCTAGATAAGGAAAAAATAAATAGAAATGTAACACTTTCTTCCTGTTTCTCAATATCTAAGCCACTCCACTTAGTAGATGACTGGCATAGAGTAAAAACTCAAAATGCCTTTACTGGACAACAAGGCTCTTCAAGACCTGGACCCTGATCCAGGGTTATCTCTGGTGAATCTTTTTATGCTACAGTAATATTGATTCACAAATTTCTGAAATAGGCTATCATTCCTCACAATTCTATGCTTTCACGAATGATCTTCTCTTAGACTAGATGAAATACTTTGTTCCTGATAAATTCCTACTCTCATCTTTTTAGTATCACCTAGTTCTAGTTCTTTTGAGAGGTCTTCCCTGATTGCTCAAGATAAACTTAGAGGCTCATTTCCCTATTAATGTTAACAGTAGCAACAACTAATATCTTCTGAGCTTTGCTTTCCACCAAGTACTCTGCTATGTACTGTTCATGCACTATCTGAAGTAATTTCCCCAACAACCACCATACAGTGGGTACTATTACTAGCTCCAAATCAAGGCTTAGAAAGGTTAAAAATCCTACTAAACCGACACAGCTAATAGAAAGCAGGGAAGGTACTTAGGCCCAAGTCTGACAACAAAGTGCAGTCTCTTATACCTTTATTTGTCCACACTTCCAATGATGCAAGTACTACATAGTACTGTAACTGTTAGTTTACATGACAACAAATCTTTGACAATGACCTGGCTGATTTTTTACTTTGTTATTCAAAGTACTTAGCACACAGAAAACTCATAAAAAATGCTTGCTGAGCGAATATATATCTAGTTTAAACTCTTCCATTTGTAAATTAGTTATCAGCTTTTCATTCAGCCTATGTGCTATGGAGTATTATATTTATATACATGTGTGCTTCTCATATACATGTTCGGGTTGCTTTAACCTCATCTAGACTGACGTATATCTACTCTCTTCTACTTGATTGTGTGCTCCTTGAGGACAAAAATTCAGACAAGGTCACTTGTACAGTCATCTTCCTTCTCCTTTTAGACTGAATCCTGATTCCCTAAGTCCTAAACCAGTCTCCAGCCTTCAAACACAGTAAAACTTCTGAAATACATATAATGCACACTGTATTTCTTCTTAAGTCTCTTGGAGTAAAAACTATGTTTTATCAAACTTTAGAATTACAAGGGGAAGCACCACAGAACCCACTCTTTGAAGACTCTACTGAATATTAAGTGAAAGTTCAATTTGGGAAGTTATAAAAAATACCTTCTTAAGAAAGGGAGTGAAATTTAAGAATTCAGTTTTAGTTACGTTGATATTGGTTGGCCAATCGTGCTTTCAGGCATCAAGACTACGTGGACATTTGAAAATGTGGAACTGTGGTACAAAAGGAAGGTGAGAGCATGGGAACCAGATATGAGTCATCTACCGAAAGGTGGAGCTATAGCTATGGCAAGTTTTCAAGGCAGATCTAGAGAGAAAGGAGACAACAATGTTAGAAGACAGACATTTAGAGGCCACCTTAGATGGAACTGGGAAAGGTACTAAGTAGATGGGCAAGTCAGATGGCTCCCACCTCTTTCCCTGTGAAGGGTTCCCAGTGTGTAATCTGACAGAGAATGGCACTTATCACCATAAAACACTACATCTGTGCAGAAGTGAGAAGCCATTCTAGCAGAATGATGCCATGGATTAAGAGTGGGAAAAATTTAGATTCTGTCATGACTGACCACGTTTAATATTTCTCACTTTCAAAAGGTCTTACTTTTTCCCCTTATGGGCCTCTCACAAGAAACAAATTTGAAAATGCTTTGAAAAGGTAAGACGGCTACATGTGTACATAAAGTAGCACTTATTAATTCTTTTAAGGAACTAAAATTAACTCTTGGATTAAGAGGGCTAAGTGGAAGTATACTTTAACATATAAAAATAAAAAGGCAATTATTTCTAGAGTTTATCCCAGTTCAGCTACTGACAAAGTAAACTTGAGCAATCACTTAACCTCTCTTTGCCCCAATTTAAAGTGATTTAAACTTCACTCCTGACTATCTCATTAAGGTATTATAATGATTAAGTACTTAAAATGTCTTAAGATCCAGTGAGTAATGTCTTACTATTTGGAGGAGTGGACATGTGATATTATAGCTTGTCTGAATAATTTTAAATCTGTGTGATGTTTCTCCAAATTCTCTGGGTCTTTGATAACAAAGATAAACAGACAAGATATCCAACTCTTGACTGAAGTAGCATTTGTTTTCAAGTTTTAAGAGAAACAGACTCTGTAACTGGACTAACAGAATGCAGTCATCAGCTGTAAAATTTAAGGTTGCTTGTCCTTGATTGTGCATCTTGAATATAAATTAGGATTATGCATACTGACTTAAAAGAACACATCTTGCGGGGGGAGGGGGGGAAACTCCACCCACAAACACATCAATATATGCTGCTTTCTTTAAAAAATAATTCATAGTATAGCAGAATGAGGAACGTTTTTTAAGGAACATTATCACTAAAACAGGCAAAGGTCAAGGAGGGTCCATATTGAGGTTCCAGGGTAGAGAGGAAGGGATGAATTCAGGGGCTATTTGCAAAGCTGAAGCAAGTCTTTACTTAGAAGACTGAAGCAACGACTTTTTTGCGGTGTGGGTAGCAAATGGATAGAGGAGGTAAAAAAGAAGAAAGAATCAAAGATGGGCTCTCAATACTCTAAGTCTGGCACTCCAAAATATAAATTGATTGGGTGAAGATCTGGGGAGAAAGATAAGTCATCAAGTCACATATATATTGAGAATAAAGTGCCTTTGGACACTACTGGTTTGAAAATTCCCTTATCAACTTCCTAGTTTATCTTCAAATAGTGTGACGACAGAAAAACTGAAAGTCTTAATTATACTTGAAGCTTTCTCTGAAAATTTTTAATTGGTTGAAAGTTTAAAAATACTATTTCTCCCAAGTTATTACTCAAGGAAAGAATACTCAAATACTACACTAATTCTAGTTTCCCAGTCACTGAAAATATCCATGAGAAATACCACATGGTAAGCTCATCTTGGGAGCACAAAAGCACTCTACCAAAATGGACTTGTAATGACATTAAAGCAAAAGAACCTCAATCGGACTTTTCTGTTCCATCTTCAACAGAGAAATAGAACTATATAGAGCTGGACAGTTACCAAATGCCATGCCATCTGAGAACAAAGAAAGAAAATAGCAAAAGGCCTTTCATCCCTCTAGGTACAATGCTGTAGAAGTAGATCTGATTTTCTATCATGGTGAATTCTAGGAAAGCTCTAGTCTCATGAAAAAAACAGATAATCTATTGAATTTATCAAGATAAGGGCACTGGGTTACATTTTTCAAAGACAATGCTAGGTAGGGCTAATCTGTCTGTGCTAACAAAAGAACATCACTGCACATATGGCACTGCAAACACAACTGTGTTCACACATGCACATGTTACACACTTGCCTCTTAGCCTGAACATAGCAGTGCTTTTAAAAATATGTCAAAAGTTATTTCAGAAGTCGTAGTATGTTGCTATGGTGCATGCTGCTGCAAAGAAAAAGCTAATGGGCTCTCTACTTAATGTGATTAGAGCTATTATTGACATAATGCCAGGAAGACGCAAAACCATTAGCATTACACTACAGCTCACTTTAGCAGCCACTCAGATTTAGTATTTGATCCACAATTTTAATTTTGTTCTGCTCTATTCAGAGCTGCATTACACAAAATGCATAATTAAAAGCTGCTGTGATTCTCTCTACTTCTCAAATTAAAAACATAGCAAACATTTGTAGTTCTAATCCACTAGAAATTAATAAATCAAATAGTGTCTTTTATCCTCTTTCCTCCATGCAATTCAGATTGCAGGTTGGGAATACTTTTGCCTGCAATAGAGTATGCTGCAGACTGCGCAGCTGCTCCAAGGGAAGAAAAGTCCCCAAACTGCCTACTATAAAGGGAAGTGAGAACCTGGAGAGCCTAGAAGCACCGATAGCCTTATAATTCCAAGCGTTACGCCAGAAGTGCTTTCCGCAAAGAAAAATTTTAATCAATTCACCATAAATCCTTTTGATGCATTTTCCTTCATTAGCTCACTTTGTCAAGCATACACATGCTCCTAATTTAATTTAATCAAATTCACCATGTCTTTCTGTCAACAGCAAAGCAATTCCCATGTCCAAAATATCTCCTATCAACTCCTTACCCAGGGCAGCCTAGAGGGAAAGCTAATGAGCAATAGGAATTTTGCTTTATCCACCATTAAAAACTGGAAGGGCTTCCCCCTATAGATCTGACATCAAGAGCTGAGACACTGACACCACCACTAGTTCTATTGCTTCTAAAAGTATTTATCACTTGAAATAATAGAGGGTTATGATTCATTACAATAAAAACAGAACATCCTCCACTGTGGGTGATAATCCTAGGAAAGTTTTGGAAGGACCACAAAAACCAGCATCAAAGTGGAGAAGGAAAATGTGTATTCTAAGGCCCCTTTGCTGCTCTTGAGTCTCTCCTCTCCATACCAGGATACTCCAGTCAGGTCTCTGCTGCCAGTTCTTTAGCAAGCCATGCTTCTTCCTGTCTGTAAACCTCTATCACTGCAACACATCCTTCAGATCGCTGATCAAAGCTCGCTTTATCAAGAAAGCACCAGAAGTCCCCTAGGTTACTTGCTTTTAAAAGTACTGTGCATGTGTGTGTTAAAGAATTTATGGCAATTTATATGTATTATGCTTATGTGATTAGTTGTACCATTTTCTCCCAACTAGTTTTATAAGCTCTATAAGGGCAGGAACCAGATCTTTCTTGCTCCCTATTTAACTTCTAGAATCTAGCAGCTCTGATTGGCACACAGTTGGAACTCAATACATATTTGTTAAATGGATGAATGATGAATTAAGCTACCACTGTCCCCTGATAGTCTTCTTAAGCATACCAAGTTCCTATTACTTTCTTTAGCTCTTTCATGTTACAAGGTGATTGTTTCTGAAATCATATTTTAAATAAGTATAATGACAAAGGTTTTGAAATACACATAAAATTTACAGTTTGTAGGTTTTACATGTGTCTGCAGTGGGAAAAGAACAGAGGGCAGACTGTTGGAAGTAACTTAGGATCCATAAGAAAGCTAAAGTAGCAGAAGCCCTCAAGAGGGCCTTTGAAATTCAACTGGAACCTAAATACAAGAGTGTACACCAAACCCCCTTATTGCTCCACTGCGACAGAAAAGGAGAAGACAGTAGCAAGACAGACAGAGACCACTCCTTGACAAAAGGGCCAAAATATTATTCAGCTTTAGAACACGCTTTGATCACCTTTAGTTTCCAGTATTTGCTTCTAAAAACAAACATTCCTTGATAAAAATGTAACCAAGAAATTAAAAAAAAAAACTCTCCTTAATTTTCTTAACAAACCAAGACTTTAAAACTTATAAGCAGCAGCCAAGGCCATATAACTATGGTAGTCAGTCAGTTACTTAAAAATGTCAAATTCTTATATGACTCTTGATCAATTATGCAAGCATCTTATCTTTAAAATTTTCATTGTGTTTATCTCCCCAACACAAAGAAACAAAAATATTGCATGATTTGCTTGTAGTTCCAAACATAGTAAAAAACTAAGGCCACCATTATAAGGCATTTAATATACTAGACTATTATTTCTTCATAACCCTAAAAAAATGAATACTATAAAATTTATATGGAGAAAAAAATTACATAATTATATTTTCAATTCAGCTTTAACATTATAAAATTAATTTGCTCTTTTAAATAAAAAAACTAATAGATTTCTTTGTATCAGAATCTTGACTTAAGATGTACTTTCCCTTCTAGAAAGATATGCATCCAAACAACAGAACTGGAAAGAAACTTCCATTAGCTCCTACTCTAGAAGTGACTCCCAGCACAAAAAGGATACTCTGCTTTTGTGGGGAGAGTACTTGGTCCCCCTATTTGTACAGCTCAAGAAATGTTATTCCCCTTATAAAAAGGCGTGGGTGGGTCCCTGTATCCTTCCATATCCTGGAAACAGATGACAAGAGTAGTCAGGCAGAAAAACCCCCAACTGCATCTGGTTCATTACATTATAAGGCCGTTCGTTTCATGGCTCTAACTGCTATACTTCTTTCCTTCCACTGAGTTGAAATCTGCCTTCCTATAAATTTTGGGCCTCTGAGGCAATAATAGAATCAGTCTGCTTCCTGGTCCATGTGGAAGCCCTTACGAATAAGGAGGAGATTCCACTTTGGCAGGCTTTTCTACAGGCAAAATACTGTCTGTATATTCAACAGATTTCCCAGTGGTTTGTCTGAAGATCCTTTGCCACCATGGGCACTCTTGGTCACACTTCAATTGATCAATGCTCCTCATACAACGTGATACCCAGAATTAAATGCAAGATTCTGTATGTGCTCTGAGCAGCACAGAGAGGAAGAGGATACTTTACAACACCACCATAACTCTGTAGTTAATAAGCAAATGCACTTTTCTTAAAAGGCACATGACATAAATGACAGAATACAAAAATTTTCAACTGAATACTTATTCTTTATGATTATAAAATGCTGCCTTTTCTTATAACCTACTTTCTGATCTTACTCTTCGATGAACAGTGTTAGCGTAACACAGAATATTTATCTTTAAAAACATCTTTAACACACATTAAAAGATGAAAGGACGGTTAGATGTAATAAATATAGATCATGTAATATACAGATGTTTATTAGCTTCAGAAGATGTGAGCTTTATGTTAACCATAAACCTCCTGGCAAACTCTTCTAGGTTACAAAGGGATGTCATTGTGTAAAAGTGTCATTAAATTGAAATAACTACCTTGTGGTTCCCTGCATTTTCAACTCTCTCTCAAAGATCTTCCAGCTCTGACTAAAGAAGCATGACAGTGATAGCAAGCTGATAAACAAAATGCAAACGAGAATGCAGTTCACACACACTCATACAGGACTCAAGGAAAGTTGGTGGTTTGAAAATAACACCCCAAGTAAGCAGAAACGGGTTTTTAGAAGGTGTGTTCCTGTGCTATTCCATACCACTTTCGCTACCATCTATCATGCCAGGGAACACAGGGCCTACGAAAGGTTTCGCGCTTCAGAGGTTTATTTTCCTTTCAGTGATTGAGAGGCAATATTATAAGAGTCTCCTGCTATTAATATTACATTGTTAAAATTTTTAAATATACAGAAAAGTTGAAAGAATTGTACAGTGAGCATGCATGTATGTATCATCTAAATTCTACAATTATTATTTTATTATATTTGCTTCTAAGGGTCTTTTTATGTATCATTGATCAGCATGAGACAACAGTCATATAATTTACAATTTCAGAGAAAAAATCACTGATATTACTAGGTCAGCACTCATTTTTAAAGTATGGATATAAACATTTCAAATGCTTAATTTAGATTAATATAATCAATCTTACTTGCATTTGAGTTCTAAATTCTTTCTTTATGCACTCTGGATAGAATATCTGTTAGATAATCTATCCGTTTAACAGCTCAGCACAAAGATAGTAAAATGTTATCTGTAACAGCTTAACCTTTGGAAGACACTTACCTTTGATAGTCTCCAAATGTTTCTAAAAATATGGAAATTACTTGCATGCTGCTTGTGGTCCCCATGTGTCAGTTTAAGTTATTATTATAATAAGAGCCACAAAATAATTATAGCAGCTAATATTCATATAGTATTTACTATGTGGCAGGTATCAATCTAAGTGGTTTACATATTTTAGCTCATCAATACATGTAATATCTCCATACAATAGTAGTTAATATTATGACCACTATTTTAAAGACATGAAACAAGAGGCACAAATAGAACTCATAAGTGGCAGAGGTGGGATTCGAACTCCAGCAACCTACACTACACACTTTCCGACCAACCAGAATACTGCACTGCCTCTCTAGCAAGCAAAGAATTTTGTGTCTGACAGGAAATCTAACGTTACCTCACTACTGTCACTGATGATCCTGCAAATTTACCAACGGATGGGTTATTTGTTTGAGAGAGTGAAACAATGCTCAATTTCAATGCATCTTTTTTGAAATCAATAAGATTGTTTCTGAGTAAACAACACATGTATAAGTCACATTATGGTTATAATATATTTGGAATAATAAGTAAATATGTATGCTGAAAACGAAACCAATGCCTACACACCTACACGCACAGTCTGATAAACAAAGATGTGTGATCTTGAATAAGTTAATTAACTTCTTTGAATCTGTGTCCTCATTGACAAAATGGGGGTAATGTAATAGCGGTACCAACTTCATGTATTATTATGAGAATTATATATGATAACCTAAGTTCTTCAGTACCTACAATAATATAATAAACACTCGATAAACACATGTGAAATATTTTGGACTGTATGTGGCACACTGTAGACACCAAGAAGTATTGTTGATAACAATAATAAGATCAAGATATGTCAATAAAAATTAATATTTACCAATACCATGAGGGGATCTATAGTTTTGTTTTAAAATTACTAAAAGAATAATTTTAATTTTGGCCAAACACAGCCTTGCAGAAGACGGCATCATAAAGGATATTTCTGATTAATTTGAGATGACTAAATAGTACTATAGATTTAGCAGAATCATTTAATTTATAAACAAATCAAACTGGTATTGGCACAAGGTCTCTGCTGGTTATTATATCTGATGATGTCAACACAATAGTGTCAGGAAACATTTTAAAATTTCTGATATTCAGCTATAGAAACTCAAACCAAAAGGAGAAAAATCTCTTGCACTGAGTGACATGAGAAGGAATTATGGTCCCTATTTTAATAGTTTAAACTGTAAGTTGGCATGAGGAAGCAGACTATTAAAACAGACTCTGCGACTCGCTGTTTTTGAAGGCTGATGATACACAAAGTCTTCCTGGTTTCCAAACTCCATGGCCTGCAAATACTTTATGAAACCAGTTACCTCTTCTTGAAACCTAATGCTATCAGGTAAAACTGGGATCCTAAAAATCCTCCTGTGTTCCCAATTTAGATGAATAAACTTAGAGCGGTCAACCACTGCTGCATTAAAAACTCAGAACATTCAGGGCCAGACTGGACCTCAGAGAACACTGATGGAATCACTGGACTTCTCAGATGGCATTAAGTGAAAAGTCATGCAAAGGTCCAGGGGCTTCCCTTGGCCGATCCATCAGTTCATTCGACTGTTACTAAAACCCCGACAAGCCATCTTACTGGACCATTAAGTCTTTGCAGGTACAAATGGCAATTTGCTGTACATTTTTGATTACATATATATTCTCTCTACCATGCCTAACAGCATGTAAAACAAAAAAGTGTCATTTGTACACACAAAGGCACTTATCAGGGCTCAGTGGTTCTTGATGCCATGCACTTTGAAAGGATTGATGATGGTGTGGTGGGAATGGGACTGGAAATGGGCATCTGTGTTTTCCCCTGTTAATAGCATAATGCAACTTTATTGCTAAAAAGAAAGAAAAATAAGAGGATGTTCTCAACTGCCCTGAGCCACTGAAAAAGACACTTGCTGCTAAAGCCAAAGGAGACTTTTGTCCTGAATGAGCAACTGAACCTACTTCACTTCCTTAGGCCACGCTATTCCCTCCCCTATATTTCCATTGTTTTACTGCTTTCAATTTCTGTGTATCTATGTGGTTTCCTCAGATATAAGACTCCAGTACTATAAAATTACGTTTCTGCCTGCAAGTGGGCAACTCAGTTCTTAAATAGATGCTCATTAAGACCATGTCAGAACTAAAATTTCAAAAAAACATATTTCATAATAATTAACAATAGTTACATGACATATATAGTATACACTATGAAACGTAGAGCCAGAAATCCCCAAAGATAAAAATATATGAACTTAACACCAACAGCAGGTATAGCAATAGGTTCTATTGCTGCTGTAGGAATAAGAACTTTGAAGAGTGTTTGCTTTAACCGTGTGTATGTGTGTGACACGCAAACACACGCACACACATAGAGAGACAGAAAGAGAGAAATACACACATTTCTATAATATATAAAGAGTGGAATAAAAGGCAAGCTGCCTTTATATAAAAATTTCTTAAAGAATGGTCCCTGAGCAAAATGATTTGAAAGCCAACCATAAAAAGATGCCACTGACTTCCGCACTTCTAAGTACTCATCTTCAAGTACAACCCTATCCTAAAGCTTATCTCTGACCCACATACGCAAACTGCTATGCAGAATTTTCTGTAAACTGTGGTGTTTATATACACAGTAGGTACCGTACACAGTGACTGATAAAGACAACTGCAAAAGAAAAATATATCTGGAGTTCCAAATCCCCTTCTAACAACTCTATTTTCCTCCTGGCTCTCCCAGGAGAATGGGTTGTGATTAACTTAAAATGACACCACATCTTTTGCCTTTGTGTCAAGTACCCTTTACACTCAGGCACCTCCTACTGACTCCTAACTCTCCTTCTTGTTAAATTTTGAACAATATATGCCATTTTACACCTTAGAGCTCAGAAAAGGCAGCACAGTAGCTGGTGTATGAATGTGACAGAATGTTTTTATTCCACCCCTGAAAAGAAAGCTCCCTGTTTTTGACACACTGGAAAGTGTACAGCCAGAGAGTGCTTGAGGCAAAGATGCCACCCTTGCCTTACATCTGTCTGCTTCCATTTGTCTACAACTGTGCTTATAGATAAAACAAGCTTTCCAGATGTCATCACAAGCAGGGCTCATATGCTGACTTCACTGAGACACCATTTTTGGCTGCCAGCATAACAGAGTTGTAAAACTAAAATATTTAAACTCTGAGCTACACAACACAACTTCAAATGTCACACAGGATCTAATTTCAGAATTAATTAATGTACACCCCAATAAAATAATGTGTTAAAAATGGAGCTGGCTGGCATACAAGTGGATCCAATTTTTCTCTCTCCAACTGTTCCAATGGCATCATGAAGAAATTTCTGAAAGAGAGCACTTATTTCTACATGTGCATACCCTATCAAGACCTTAAGTTGCAAGTGCTATGTCTCAAGGACCACTATGCTCTCGTTTAAAACAGGCATGATGAACCAAAGATGAACAAAAGCAATATGCCAGGCACAGACTATAAAGACATCTCTACTGTGAGAGGGGAAGGCCAGTGACAAGTGATGGGGAAGATTACTAAGAGGCATTGTTACACACATCCATATGTGAAGCTTGGCTTCAGGCAACCTGGTATCAGGGAGCATGAATGTTTGTTTGAGAACACAGTATCCCTGTGGTTATAATTATAACCACTGTACAGAAGAGGGCTGCAGTGGTTTCATAAAGTCCCTTAACAAAAAAGAACTCATTGCTCCCTGAGCTTCCTGAAAAATTCCTCAAGTGCATGTGTACTTTGCACACGCGCACACACATACACACAGTATTTCTGATTTCCTTTTTCTCTAAACCTACATAACAATTGTTTTCATTGAGACAGTTTCAGGGAGCTCAGCTTTGGTCTAAAGAACCATTCCTCATAGCATCTAATACAGGTGTTCTGAACTGGAAAGAGAAGCTGATTCGTAGTTGGGTGAGACCTCTACAAATCTCTCCCTAATTTGAGCTTTCCTTCTGCTTGGGTAAACATTTTCTAGCCAAGTTTGTGTGTTTATAAACTTAGGTCAGGAATGTTCATTAAGCATCTGTTATCAAAATCCTGGTTTGTGGGTCATTCTGGATTCAGAAGCCGGATCCATCTCACAGACAGAAGCTTTCTGCAGTTTCTGCTTAATTTGACAAGAGGTTAACTTTGCATTAACCTAGTCACAGCATCATAGAGAGTCTGTCAGGGTTGGCTGTACACCACACTGGACTCATCTCATGTTGCTGGAGCTTACAAAAAAAAAAAAAAAGCACGTTGCATGTAATCTGTAACTTTATTCCACCACCACTCACTTCCACAAAGCAGAACAAAACATTTATTTGTGATGGCTTTCCTGGGAGACCATTTATTGAGAGGGAAAAGGAGTCAATTACTTTGCTTTCCACCATCCTGAATGTTCCCATCTTCTCTTGAGCTGATCTAGTTCAAACCCTCTGAAAATAAATCACCCCAAAGCACTCAAGATCTCCCTAAAGACCCCAGCACGCTTCCTGCTTTGTGTGTTCCCACTCCTGTGCTGGGAGGCTAATGTGTTTTCGAGATGTTTGTTTCAATGCTAAGAACTTTACAAAGTCAAAATAACCTGAGGTAGTGATCCATCTACTTCCAATGATCCTGGACTCTTCCCCTACTCCTGTTTCAGCCTGAGGGGAAGAGACTAGTAAAAAAAAAAAAAAAAAAAAAAGACCTGACTGTTATATTTTGGTCATTTCTAAGAGTTGGGACAGCAGTTACACTTTTTGAGATAAGAATCATCCTCTCATCCTTAGCTTTGTAGAACTCCATGTTCCTCCTTCATTTGAGGCTGGGGTAAATTTCCGTCTTGGGGCAAGAATATTACTGCTGAAACCCATTCAGTGCTTCATCTAAACCCCCTACCACACACACCAAAATCAACATGTACCTATTTTAGTATCATCTCAGAACTACAGCTGTACAATGTCGTGTGGAAGAGTCTCTCCATAAAGTTATTTTGAGTGATATTTACTTAATCAAATCCTAATTATCAGCTTTTCAGCAAACATTTAATAATACATCAAGCTCTCAAAGATTTAAGTTAAAATTTACTTTCTGTTCTTGGAAGATCTCCTAGGTTTCTAGTAGTGTGCAAGTTATTAAATAGTAGTGACATGAGAGATTCACATGACATCTTTAATCTCATCTTTGCCTTTTAAATTCACTGGGGAATCCAGAAAGTGACACCTTCTATACTCCCCTTGCACTGAAGAGAAAAGAGGTGGATTACTGGGCCTAAGGGTACGAAGATGAGCCCGGGGCTAGGCTGGAAATGCACTTGATGATCAACTAGAAGCACAGTCTTGGGGTCAGCTGTCCTATCCTGACTACAGACCAGAGGATATAGAAACAGCAGTAAGGCTGTTAGCCAGGAGAAAGCCTGTTCTGAACAATGAAACTTAATACGTTACTCTTACATCTGTATTTGAATACAACTGCATTAAAAAAAAATAACCCAATTTAACAATTCGAAGTTCTGATATATGTTTTATAAAAATGTATGAGAGACCTAAAAGCCATGGAGAGCCATAACTTTGAGCTGCCTCATTTGTTTCTTTTATTACGGTCCTACATGGTGGGCACAAGCCCTTTGCTGAAAAGAGAACATTAAATCTTTATTCTAAACTGTTTTAGCAGAACGATATTAATAGTTGGATATTATTTTGTCTGACTGATAAAATACCATTCAAATAAGACCAAAGAGAGCACTGAACCCTAGCCAAGTCCTATGAGAAAAAGGTGACAAGCCATCCTCGGAAACAATAATTTCTTGTCACTGGTAGGACTCCAGTAACATTTCTGCTGCACGGCCCCAAAGCCTAAATACCTGGATTGAAGGAGGATAGTGAGAAATAAACACTTTTCTAGTTTTTCTTAGTAAGAAAAGCAACTGTATGGAATACTCTTTTTTCTCCTCACATGTCTGTTTGGTTCGGAAAGGAACCAGTGTGAACACATCAGAAAACCATGAGGCAACTACTTTGTTTCCATGGATATTTTACCACAGATGGAGAAACAGGACGAGATTTAAGTTCAGAAGACAGAATTCAATACTAGAAAATCTTCAGAAATCAGTGTGATTCAATTCAGCAAAAGCCCTAATGCTACTTACTATTTATGACCCTTCCCTTTGGTGCTCTTTGTCATTGTACCACCAAACTACATACCCCACGTGGCACAGAAAGACATTATTTTCCCCGATTTATATTTCTGTGTGTCATTACAAACAACATCAGTAAGGTTAGCCCAAAATCATAGGGATGGCCTTTTCTTTCAAAGGTTTCTAATTTTCTATCGCATTCACAAGGGTTTTTTTTTTTCTCCCCAACCTACATTCTATCTTGATGTTCTAAATATCATAAAAAATAAAATATTAACAACTCCTGTTAGGAAGCCTGTTCTCTGCTTGAGATAAGCCTTTTTAAATAATCAAACAAATGACAACAGTACTAATAGCCAAATAGGGTTTATGTAATACTAACACGCCTACACTTAAACTAACTGAAAAATTACACTGAACCTAGTTTGAACTCACATAAATAAATTAAGCAACTTTGTGAAAATATTCATAGTGTTTGTACATGAAAGCTACCGAGTCAAATGTTTTAGTGGGAAACAAAATTTTTCTAATTGGCAAACAAATGGTTCTATCTGGAGATCTTTTCAAGAACTGAAAAATCTGATTCAGAGATTCGAGGCTCAGCCTGCAAATACTTCAGATTAAGTGTGCTGCTTTAGATAGTATATTGACTGTAAGTTATTTTTAAAAAAAATCTGCAGTGGAAGCATTTATGAAATATTTGAATCCTAATCCCTATCATTCAGTTAGTCTTACTCACTATCCAATCAAGGAACAAAGATTAAAGTCTAAACTAGCTCAGAACCAAAAACAATTTTAAAAGGTAAATGGCCTGAACAAGAATACAAAGCCTTCACTTTTAGAAAAAAAAAAAAAAAGGGGGGGGGGAGAGAGAGAGAGAAAAGAAAAGAAAGAAAAAAGAAAAAAAAGGGGAGGGAGAGAAGAAAATACTAAATACTGATTGGTAGATTTAGCCAAAATTACAGGCAAAACATTATCACTAATCACAAAATGATCTCCATCATGTTTTAGTCATTATTAATTAGCCCATTTTTCAAAATGCTTAGCAAATCTATTAGTGTACACCTTTATACTAAAACAATGAGGTTAAAAAATAACATGAGTTCTCTAGCTAACACTGTCAAACAGAAATATGTGACCAACAGAAGTAATTTTAAGTTTTTAAGTAATAATAAAAAGTAACGAGTTGAAATTAGCTTTGATATATTTACTTGACTCAACATGTCTAAAACATTGTCAGTTCAATTTTATATAATCAATTTTATATAATTGATATAAAAATTCTTAATATGTTACAATTGGTGTTTGAATTAAATCTTTAAAATCTGGTATTTTACAATTTACTGCACATCTCAATTTAGTATGGAATACTTGAAATGTGGCTATGCAACTAAGAAAATCAATTTTTAATCTTATTTAAGTTTAAATAGACACGTGTTTAGTGGTTACAGCATTAAATAGCATAGGTCTATAGCTTAATAATTCTAATTCACTTTGCATTAGTTTTAACATACAGCAAAATCCTAGGACTAGAGAAATCTTTAAAAAAGCAAAATATAAAGCATCCGTCATTGCTGATCTTAGGGTAGGAGGGCCGAGTTGAAATGCTGTATATGCAAATATAACCCATGGTTTACACAAACGTGTCTCTGACATTTTTCATTTTCTGCGCACATGTGTGGTGATGTGTGATTTAGCATCCTAAGGAGAAAAACACATCACCCATCTTCAAAGGCTCTTGGCTGATATTTTATGTTACCCGCCTTTCTCCTCCCCAAAGGCTAACCATGGCAGGTTTGAACTGCTTTCAAAAGGAAACATTCTTGAGTGATTTGAGTGTTACATAAGGGGGGCTGGAAAGTTTCTTACCCTCTAAAAACTCAGATCCCTCCATATGTTCAGGTGACCCAAAAGAATGTTAACAAAACTTGAAGAGGCAGCAAAACGTAATACTCAAAACCTCTAGTGGTGGAATAAGAGCCCTTGATTGTCTGCCACTGATGAATTATGTGAACTGGATCAAGTTAAGTTTCCTAATGCCTACTTGATTAACAAACTGTTTATACCTCCCCTGAAAAAATATTTTGCAATGAAATAAATAAGCATATCTTTTTATTCTCCCAATGACACCCAGATTCAAATGTTTAATTTAACAACTAATTCAAATATCGAGCAATCCCTCCAAGTCAGAGGCCCTCCTCATTAGAATCAAATCTCATTTCCCCCTAAATTCTCATCTAAATATAATACACACCTTTACTCAAACAATCTTTAACATCTATTTACTTTATATTAGAGATATGTGTTTAAGAATATATCTCTTTTCTGTTAGACTACAAGCACCTAGAGAGCAGGGTCCATGGCCTATGCATTCTTATGTCCCACAAACCAGGTGCTTACTATAGGGGTTCTCTGAAGAACAGGCAATACAAAGGGAGAGAAATTTAGGAGAGAATTCCTATCTCAAGGGGCTTTACTTTCTAGTTGATATCAACTAACGGTCAAATGCAGTACACTTGATTTAGCTTCAGAATTATCAATCCCTAATATCCTGTTCTCCCAGTCTAGTGGAAGATTCCTTGGAAGAAAGATTCAAGTAGGATCTTTTAGGAACTGAATAAGCTTAATATAAAACCTAAGACCCTACAGGTTAGATGACTCAGTATGAGCAGAGGCATGGAGATGGAGTACAAGTTTGGAGGACAGAAAAAAGGCAGTCACATGATTGCAGCAGGTTCTCAGAGAACATAAAAAAAGCAGAAGCTGACATTTGAAATGAGAATGGGACCCTGTTAAGAATGGCAGAGAGCTAAGACAAATTTTTTTTATTTTATTTTATGTTGCAGTTTGTGAAAAGCCACTGAGAATTTTGAGTAGCAAGTGAAATGATGAAAGTGGGATTTATGGAAGAAGGATCTGGTCACAGCTTCAAGGATGCTCATGGCTGGAGTCAAAGGTGTAGATGGGGGTGGGGGGATGAGGGGTGGGGAGGGGGCCATTTAAATAGAGAAGATACATTTCCCAGAAATGACAAGATCTGGTAATTGACCAAGCATAAGAGGAAAAACGGTAAGAATCAATTTTTTTTTCCTAATGAATACCTTGAAAGTTGAAGAAGCAACAGTAATTCTAAGAGAGTCTAAGAAATTGGAAGAAGCTTAAGAAAGAAGAGTATGAGCTTTATTCGGGCCATATTAAATAAAAGAGATTGTAGTCAAGTTAGCAGTTAAAGATATACATTATAACTTATTCACTTGCAGAATATTTGTGTGTGTGTGTGTGCACACAAATGTGTGCATGTATGGCATGAAAGTATGAAATGTATATTACTGGTCTCTTAAAATTATATTCACTATAGTTGAAATCTTACCTCTCTTTAAGTTATACAAAAACAGGAACAAAAAAAATTATAATGTGTGTGCTTACACTATGAAATTTATCAGATCATTATTCCCTCTATAATATATATTGATGTCCACAGCATGCTAAATTAACAAAACTAGTAAACCACATTCTAGTATGCTCACACACTTCTGTTTTTACTGACTGATATATGAAGAGTCAGATACTTGTTCTCATACCTGACTATAACAGTTTCGTCTATAAATATAGTTTCATAATTTAATGGAATAGTATAAAATCAATGAAATACAATTGTAAAAGAAAAAGTTCATTCTACAGAAACTAAGTTGAATGCTTTGGGAAGTACTGAAAAGGTTGGGTAACTTAAAAAACAACAACAACAACAAAACCTGCTCTCAAAGTGATGTGGGCAAGGCAACTGCAAAATATTGAAGGATTTTGCATTTAAGACTACTTATTTGTGTCAAAGTTCTAGGTTCACTTTAAAACAATCAAAGGTGAAAATCTTAGTGATACATTATAGATGTCATTTATGTAAGAATTCAATTCAGAACTCCAATGAGCACAGCTATCCATACCTCATAAGTTTGGTTAACCTCTAAAGTTTGAAGAATGAATGTACATTTACATGTTTTAAGTTTAAAATGTTTAAAACATGTGGTTTGTAAAGTTTCACAATTTCAGCTGATTAACTAGCTAACTTCTGGTTCTGGCTGCAAAAGATAAGAGGGATTTGCAACTGCATAAGGTTTCCTCAAAGTAACAAAAGCACAGACTGAGAAGTAATTTAATATGTGTTTACCTGGCAGGCTGTAAAGGTGTTCCTGCTGAGATGTTATGGTCCATTGAGAAATCACATGATGCACTTCTGATCTTTTAGGGATCTATGTCATGAATCCAAAACTAGCTAAGCTCCACCATTTGGTTACAGCAAAGTACCACCCAATGTTTTTCTCCTATAGCTATCCATAAGTCGACTCAATTAATGATGAGTAGTTAAGCATCATTACAAATCAGTCACAGCAAACTGGTACTAAAATCTTTATGGGCTATCTGAAATGGTGTTTCAATTTAACGTGTAGGTAAAAATTTTTACAGGCATTACTAAGATGACATTCTTTATCATCATTAAAATAAATAACATTCACAACATTAATGCTTTTATGAAAAAATATCTTGATCATCAACACTGCAAAGTATTAAAAAGATTTAGAACTCCCTAGCTCTTTTTTATTTCATTTTTATTCAAAAGTTTCATAGATGAAACTATAATTGAGCAATTAAGCTATTTTGTTTTCATATAGGTCCTGCTCTGAATAAATAAAGTATGCACACAGAGAAAGCACTCATTACCAACAACACTGATACGGGCAAACAAAGCTACTGATCTGTGGTTTTTTAGAACACACACACAAACTGAGGGCTGTGAAATATCCATTTCCCAACCACTGAATCATGATAGATTTCAGAGTCAGAAAGAGTTTTTGTCTGCCCTGTCTGACTACATCCAGATCTGATCAACAACCTGAAGTTAAAAGCCATAAATTAAGAGAATCTCTTCAAAGTTCAATATTAAAACAAAAATATTTTAAATTTCTCATTAGGCATTGGGATGTGTCAGAGGGAGCTAATGGCAGTTTAATTTAGAGCTTTATTGAGCACTTATTATAAATATGGCAAAATTCTAGGTAGACTACAAGGATAAATGAAATGCTGATAATCCTCCAGATCTATAGTGCCCTCCTTCTCTCCGTCCTTTAGTTAGCAAACATTTAAGATACAGCTACACTGTGTTAGGGGTTGAGAATATCGAGCCAAATAAGACCCTCGAACAGCTTACCTGGTTCAATCAAGAACTAGGCAAAACGGAAAAAAAAAAGGCAATGTGGTTGGCTCTATTCTGGGAAAGGGTATTCTGCCTGCGCAGAGGAAGGCCCAGGGAAGCTTTCCTGCACAGGTGCCTTCTGAGCCAAGCTGGAAGGAACAAGCAGGTGAGGATGAGCTATTTAAGCAGAGACAGCAGTAAGTAAAAAGGCACTGAGGATGTGGGAAAAGATGGTATGCTGAGAGAAGAGAGCAAGCAGGAAGACTGAAAAGGTATCAGCAAGAAGGAAAAGTTCGATGAGACATGGGGATGGAAAGGCAGGTGGGAGCCTTATATACTCAGTTCTCCACTTACATAATCTTCATTGATGGCATGCTACATGTTTGGTTTTGTTCTAGGCACTGGGAATATGAGAGTGCACAAAGCGCACAAATCCTTGCTCTGATGGAGCGTAAATCTTGGTGGCAGAGAAAAATAATAGACAAACTAAATAAAATAAGGACTATGTTAGATGTTAATTTTAAGGAGCAAAAAACAAAGTAGGAAAGGAGGCTCTGCAGTGTTTGGAGTGGAGGGTGGCTGAAATTTCAGGTACTGTATAGCCAAAGAAAGACCTGTTGAGGAGACCTCAGAGTCAATCTGGTGGGAAGCAAAGAAACCAGTGTGGCTAAAGTCAAGTGAGTGAGGGACAGAGAAGTGGGAGTTGTGGTGATTTGGTAGGAGAGTAAAGTGTGGGGAGGCAGGCCACGCAGGCCTAGTAAGCCCTATAGGATTCGGCTTTCTGCATCGAGGGACTTCTCTGAGTTTTGATCAAGATTTGGCATGCCATATCAAAAAGTTTGGACTTTTTCCTAATTCAGGAGAAAGTCACTGAAACATCATTAGCAAGTATGACCTTCTAGGAATTGGAAGAGAGAACAGATTAGCAGATAGAAGATGAGTTAAGAAACTGCAGCAGAGTTCCCAAAAGGGGAAAAAAAAAATGATTAGGGCCTGAATAAGGTGGTGATGGATGATGGAACACCAACTCTTAACTATTAACAGATACTAAAAATAAATTATTGTAGTTTAACCCACTTTGATTTCCGGATCTAGCATGAATGAGAGCAGCAAGAGGGAAAAAATCAGCAACAAACATTTCCAAATATTGTTTAAATTCTAGATGAAATGACATAGCTTTTCTGTTTCACAGAGTGTTGCCCATTCCTATCCTAGAAGTCATGCCATCAGCTTGAGGGTTTGGGGTTTGAAGGTCATTATGGACGTAATCAGACCACATACTCAAAAGTAACGGCATAGTGACAGTCTGATATAATGTGGCTCCCAGGGCACCTGTTAAAGGTGGGTATGTCCTGTCTAGAGATTCAGATCTAGTAAAACTAAGGGACAGGGGCTTTAATGTGTGTACTGCACAAATGAGCCCAGCCAAAGCGACAAGTGGGACTGAATTTAACATGGGCCTGGGGTCACCGTGCTCTGGTTTTGAATGCATGTGTCCAGAAAGGACATTTTTTTTCGAATTTCCATAAAAGCTCAGCATCGAGTAGGAACTGCATGTTAGTCATGGCTCCCAGAAGACTGAAAAGAGTTGGCCCAGCTGTGTAGGAAGCACCTGAGATTCAGGGATGATTACACTACTCTGGACTATACAAGCTCCTACTACAGAAGGTTTCTTTTCTTTTCTGTTTAAGCATAATGTTACAACCCAGAATTTGTCTGTTTTTGCTAAGAGAAAGTATTCAGAGACTGCATTTCTTTCTCAAATGATTCTGTTTAGTACACATGCACAAAGAATAAGGGTTTATTTCTTTAGAACAAGCATTGCACTATTAAAAACAGCATCATTGTATCTACAACAAACATTCAAAAGGGCCCTAAATTGTACTTAGGCACAATTACTTTAATGTCAGTTGAGATTTTATGATACAACTGTGAGGCACTTTATTTTTAAGGCAGTTTAACCTGCTTTATTCCTAAGAACAGACATTTAAGTTTTAAATCTAGGGCTCTCAATAAGATGATTAAGCTGTGCTCAGCAGTTTCTTTAAATATTTAAGACAATTTTCATCATCTAAATATTTACGGCAACAACAGAGACAGGTGCATTTTTTTTCTTCTCTCAGGAACAGGAGATCAATATCATTTTTCAAGGTGTAGAAGGGGTTGCCTCAACAACTAAAAAATCCTATCAAGCTCTTGAGAATCCTAGAAATTGATGAGAAAACCTTATCCGAACATGTCCATTTGAACTGGTAGTTTCCCAGGTACTTAGCAAAGTTGCAGAGCTAATATCTGGAGAGTGTCTGCTTTTGAAGTGAATGTCTTCCACCTCATAGATTTTGTTTCCATTGTCTCACTAGCAGTTGTTTAGCAGCACTACTACCATTGTGCTCTTTTTCTGAAGACAGTAGAATAATTCAATAGGTTAAGTGTGACCAGATGCTCCTTGGAGTCCGGCATTACAGTACGGTACAGTGCTCAAGGAGTCTGTTCGACCTTGCTGGTTATTAGCAAGCTGTTTCAGGCATGGCCACTCCAGGGCCACTGCCTCACTACAGGCTCTGAGCAGCCTCTTCTGGAATTGCAATGTCTGCAAGGGGTTCCCTAGTCATCCTGAAGTGTGAGGGAGGAAGCTCCCTAAGTGCTACCAGTTCATGACCTAGGCCTAATTTTTAGATATTGGAAAGAACAGTATTCCCTAAAAACGTCTCCATATGCTAGATGTGGACAATTGTTATTCTGTCCATTTTAGATGATGAAAGTACAGAATTGAGAATTTTAATGATGTTATTAAAGTCAGTTTTATTGGCAAAAGTAGAGACCATAGCCCTTGACATATAAATATATATGTGAACATTACATAATCTCTAATTCATTAATTCATTTTCAAATATTTTTTTATGAAACTATTTTTTAATTTTTACTTTTCAATTAGAGTTGACATTCAATATTTTTTATTAGCTTCATGTGTACAGCATAGTGGTTAGACATTGATATAATTTATAAAGTGATCCCTCCAATTAGTCTAGTACCCACCTGGCCTATACATAGCTATTACAATATTATTGATTATATTCCCTATGCTGTATTTCAAATCCCCATGATTATGTTGCAACTACCAATTTGTATTTCTTAATCCCTTTATCTTTTTCACCAAGCCTCCCAACCCCGCTTCCATCTGGTAATCACGTTTGTTCTCTGTATCTATGAGTATGTTTCTGTTGTTTGTTCGTTTATGTTTAGATTTCACTATAAGTGAAATCATATGGTATTTGTCTTTCTCTGACAATTAGTTCACTTCATATAATACCCTCTAGGTCTATCCATATCATTGCAGATAGTTTTTTTTTTATGGCTGAGTAATATTCCATTGTAAATATGTACCACCTTTTCTTTATCCAATCATCTATTGATGGGTATTTAGGTTGCTTCCATATTTGGCTATTGTAAATAGCACTGCAGTGAACAGAGGGGTACATATATTTTTTTCAATTAGTATTTTGGTGTTCTTTGGCTAAATATCCAGAAGTGGAATTGCTGGGTCATAAGGTAGTTCTAGTTTTAATTTTTGAGGAACCTCCAAACTGTTTTCCATAGTGGCTGCACCAATTTGCAATCTCACCAAGAGTGCATGAGGGTTCCCTTTTCTCCACATCCTCACCAACATTTGCTGTTTTTTTGATTTATTGATGATAGCCATTCCAACAGGTGTGAGATGATATCACATTGTGGTTTCAATTTGCATTTCTCTTACAATTGGTAACATCGAGCATATTTTCATATGTCTATTGGCATATCTGTTCATCCTCTTTGGAGAAATGCCTATTCAGATCCTTTGCCCATTTTTTAATTGGATTGTTTGAGTGGTTTAATTGGAGTGGTATGAGTTCATAAATTTTGTATATTAACCCTCATCAGATATATCACTGGCAAATATCTTCTCTCATTCAGTAAGCTATTTTTTTGTTTTGATGATAGTTTCCTTTGCAGTGCAAACTTTTTAGTTTGAGGTAGTCCCATTTGTTTATTTTTTTCTTTTGTTTACCTTGTCTGAGGAGATACATCAGATAAAATATTACTAAAAACAATGTCAGAAAGTTTTTTGCCTAAGTTTATTTCCCGGAGTTTTATGGTTTCAGTTCTTATATTTAAGTCTTCAATCCATAATCTTTTGAGTTTTTAAAAATATTTTATTATTAGTTTCTAGTATACAGTACATCAGTTAGATATTTATATAGTTTATAAAACAATCCCTCTAATTGCTCTTTCTCTCCTCTGGCCCTCCACCTAGCCATTACATTAATGTTAACTGCATTCCCTATTCCATGCTCCCCATTCCCGTGACCATTTATTATCTACTAGTTTGTAGCACTTTAACCCCATTATCCCAGTCTCCCAACTTCCCTCTGGCCATCACCAGATTGTTCTTTATATTTGTGAGTTTGTTTTTGATTAGTTTGTTCTTTTTATTCCTCAGATTCCACATATAAGTGAAATCATATGGTATATATCTTTGTCTGAGTTATTTCACTCAGTATAATAACCTCTAGATCCATCCATGTCACTGCAAATAGTAGAATTTCAGTTTTTTTAATGGCTGAGTAATATTCCATTGTATATATGAACCATAACTTCTTTATCCAATTGTCTGTTGATAGGCATTTAGGTTGCTTCCATATCTTGGCTATTGTAAATTGTTCTTTATGAATTATTGTTTGGTTTTCTTTGGATAAATATCCAGAAGTGCAATTTCTGGGTCAAAAGGTTTATCCATTTTTAATTTTTTGAGAAACTTCTAGACTGTTTTCCATAGTGGCTGTACCAATTTGCAATCCCACTCACAGTGAATGAGAGTTCCCCTTTCTCCACATCCTCGCCAATACTTGTTCTTTGACCCTAACTAGGCATGGCAATCTTGAGAAAGAAGAATAAAGTTGGAGATATCACACTATCTGATATCAAACTATACGACGAAGCTACAGTAATCAAAACAACATGGTACTGGCATAAAAACAGATACATTGATCAATGAAATAGAATAGAGAGCCCAGAAATAAATCCACATCTATAAACTCATATAATATATGACAAAGGAGACAAGAATATACAACAAGGTAAATAAAGTCTCTTCAATAAATGGTTAAGAAATTGGTCAGATATGTGCAAAAAAAAAAAAAAAGAAAAAGAAGAAACTGGATCACTTTCTTACACCGTATACGAGAACAGACTCAAAATGAATTAAAGACTTAAATGTGAGACCCAATGCCATAAAAATTCTAGAAGAAAACATAGCCAGTAAACTCTCTGATATTACTAAAAGTAATTTCTTTTCAGATACATCTCCTTGGGCATGGGAAACAAAAGAAAAATAAACAAATACAAATGGGGCTATATCAAACTAAAAAGTTTTGTACAGCAAAGAAAACCAACAAAACGAAAAGACAACTGACTAAATGAGAGAAAATATTTGCTTATGATACATCTGAAGACACACTGATATCCAAAATATATAAAGAACTCATGCAACTCAAAAACAACAAAAAATTCCAATTAAAAAATATGCAGAAAACCTGAACAAATATTTCTCCAAAGAGAAAATACAGATGGCCAATAGACATAGGAAAAGATGCTCAAGGTCTCTAATCAGAGAAATGAAAATTAAAACCAAAAAATCACCTCATACCTGTCAGAATGGCTATCATTAATAAATCAAAGAGATTATTCTTGTAGATGATGTAAGAAAGTGGTCTCGTTTCATTTTTTGGCATGTATCTGTCCAGTTTTCCTAGTACCATTTTTTAAATGAACTGCTTTTACCTAATTGTATATTCTTGCCTTCTTTGTCAAGAATATACAATGGGGTAAAGACAGTGTATGCTTCCATTTATTTGTATCTTCTTTAATTTTTTAAATGACATAATTTTATGAGTATAGTTCTTTTACCTCCTTGGTTAATTTTATTTGTAGATATTTTATTATTATTTTTGATGCAACTGGAAATGGGATTGTTTTAATTTCTCTTTCTGATAGTTCATTATTAGTATATAAAAATGCAACCAATTTCTGAATATTAATTTTGTATCTTGCTACTTTACCAAATTCATTTATCAATTCTAACAATTTTTTGGTGGAATCTTGATTCTCTCTCTATATAAGATCATGTCATCTGCAGATAATGAGTTTTACTTTTTCCTTTCAAATTTAGATGCCATTTCTTTCTTTTCTTGTCTGATTGCTGTGGCTAGGACTTCTCAAATATTTATTGATTACTTATTAAATGTCACACAATTATACTGGATGTCAAGTACACCACATAATGAAACAGAAATGATCTCTGTTCTCAGGGAGCTTATAGTCTTGTGGGGGAGATGGATATTAAATAACAGGTAAACAAATATAGCATTACCAAGTGTAAAAGTGTCATAAAGGAAAGGTATGGAAGCTATGAAAAAAGGAAAGTATGGAAAAGGCCTTTAGACTGGGTGTCACTTAAGCTAAGGACTGGGCAAAAATTAGCAAGGGAAAGAGTATGGGTTAGAAATACCTACCATGATATGCACCAGGGAAAGAGTATGGGTTAGAAACACCTACCATGATATTGTGTACATCCTTGAGAGTAACAGAGTTCAGCCAGTCAGACTTATTAACAGGTAAAGAACTTTCAAAGAATTTTGTTTTCTTCTGTCTGCTGTCTTGAGCTATGATGCCTAGTACTGGGAAAGAGAGTTTTACTGACAGTGGGGAAACCTGGATTCCAGTTCTAGCTCTACTGCTGAGTCCCAATCCCATCGCCCTGTGTTCATCACTCCTTGGAGGAAGTGAGCTCCTCAATCAGAGAGGGGTCAAATCATCTGCCCTGGGCTACTGAATATCAAATAGGAAAAGAATGTGAACCCAACACAACAGAGAACCAGCAAATGCTAGATACACTTAAGTTATCATTAGTTATTAAGTCTTATTAGTTAATAAAATTGCATACCGTAAGAGGAAAACCTGTACATTTAGCTCTTTAAAAAAACACAATGTAAGCCGATTCAAATTTTAAAATATGTATATCAATAATTGTAGTTAAAACTGACTGCACTCTTGCTATTTGTTGGCCTTTGTGCCAAGCTCTTTACATGTTATCTAATTTAATTCTTATGTCACTCTTCCATGGTGGGTATTATAATTTTCATTTTACAAATGAGAAAACTGAAGCTCAGACAGCTTAAATAATTTTACTGAAGTCATGTGGCTGTTAGTGATCAATCCTGATTCCGGCAGCTATATTTAGGGATTATTTTTACTAATTTATTATTAGTTATTAATTACATTACTATAAAATGACCTGGCATTTTAATTATATCACACTAAATCCCATCAATTGTTCCTTTGACACATCTCAAACTCTTCTCTTCTCCTCCCATTTGTACTACCATAAAATACAGCTCTTCTCAGAATATCTTCAATTGCCATTTAATTGTCACTCTCCTTATAATATCTTCAATCTCCAATCCAACTGACCAATTAACTATCATACCAACATTCTTGAAATTCAGCTTTCTGGATGTTATTCCTCCACTTCAAACCTTTAGTATGACCAGACTATCAAAATTGTGAAGACCACATTTAGTAGCTGGGTATTCACAAAAGTACAGAGCCTGAGCCCTGTAGCCAGCTGCTCCCACCTCCCCATTTCACCTCTCCACTAGCCCTCCAGGCCAGCCCACTGGTTGAAACATGTCTCTAGTTGCATTCATGATGACTCTGCACCTGAATTTTCACTACATTTCTTCCCTCCCCTGTGCGCTTTCCAAGAATCCTCTTCTCACCATTCAGAATCCTGCTCATCTACCAAAACTCAACTCTAATGTGCCTCATTAAAGCTTCCCCAGTCCTCAGTGACCTTGTTTGTCCCCAAAGCCAGGGCACTTAATGAGCATACACTGTACTTGACTTTTTGCATCCTCTTGCATTCTTATTTAATAGCTACACTTTTAACTTTCTAAATGTATATAACTTGTCTCTCTAACCATATAGAAATTCAGAGATGACAAAAATAGCATTATTTTTCTTGGTTTTCCAGGTTTTAAACCCAAAGCAGAACATTTAAAAAAACATCTAGTATGAAAAAATTTAACACTCCAAACATGTACTTCATATGCAACAGAACAATTATAGAGTCTGTTTAGTCCTTGCCCATTTTGTCACAAATGCAGGTCTGTGTCATGCCATCCATCTTTTACATGTGTTTGCAAATTGTGGCCAAAGGATTTAGTTTTGGCAAGCAGAGAGGAGCACGGGTGGGGGCGGGGGTGGGGGGTAGGGTGGAGAGGAAAAATGATCGTCACTCAATTATTTTAAGTACAGTATTAAAAAGCATATCTAGAGGCAAAACAGGACACACTTGTCATTTAAGATCACACTATTAGTTAATATTTATTTGGTGCTTTATACCTAATAAAATACTTTCACAGGAATGAGATAAGCAATTAAGAGATTGTCATCAATAACTGACCATCAGTATTTGAATCCATATCTACAAGGTGGTATCTCTTTTACGCATCCCAGCATAAATCATCGAGGCAGTAGACGGTAGCAGTTAACGGCATGGACTGCAGGGCTAGATCATCTGAGTTCAAATCACAGCTCTGCCACTTACTAGCTGTGTGACCTTGGGCAAGTTAGTTAAATGATGTGTGGCCTCAGTTTCTTTATCTGTGGAATAAAATGAGTAATCATAACAACTGCACAGGTTGTCGTGGGGATAAAATGAGAAAATATACACTCAGAATAGTGTAAGTGCTCTATAATCTGTTTTATTATTCTATAATATCCTCTTTACTGTGTGTGTGTGTGAGAGCGAGAGAGAGAGAGCGAGAGAGCGAGAGAGCGAGAGAGCGAGAGAGCGAGAGAGCGAGAGAGCGAGAGAGAGAGAGAGAGAGAGAGAGAGAGAGAGAGAGAGAGAGAAAGGGGGAGGGGAGACGAAGGACAGAGACACTAATTAGCTTTCCGAACATTCAGCTGAAGGGAGTCTTATTATTCATATAAAGGGGTAAGGTTTATTCTTTTCACCAAAAATCTTGTGGAACAAGGGAAATAACTTATCTCATGAGTCAGTGATGAAAACCATTTCTCAACACATCTCTTGACCGATGATAATGATATCATGCTTTTTGATGTAATACTCTTAAAGGTTCCCACTGTCAACACTTTTCACACATTTTACCCTTACAACCACTCAGTGAGGTGAATGGATAGATGACTGGGTGTACAGATGGTGAATGAAAGGTAAATTAAACCTTAGATTCAGAAAAGTTAAATGGATTGATCAGGGTCAAGCAAAATTGGCTCTCATAGTGCCCAATATTTGCTTTTAAAATTAAATCCCAATGTCTACACAAGCTGATAGTATTTCTCTTCAGTTCACATGTCCTGGAGTGCACTCAAAATCTAAAAAGCATCAACAGGAGCCCTATAAACTCTCTTCAAAATTGGTTTGATAAAAACATTGATCCCATCCATTAGGGACAGGGTGAATGGCTAAGTAGTTTTACGACCCATCCTCTGTGCTGAATGTAACCAGCACTCAAAGGAAGGCAGAAAATTCAGGTCTGTGTTGCCCTGACCTCTGGCAGGACTGCCAGAACTCTTTTGGACAGGCTCTGGTGCACTGACTTAATTGCTGAAGTGAAAAAAACTTAGTAAACCTGAGGAATATCAAGACTCTTTGCGCCACTTCCCTGCGTATTTAAAATGCATTTTTTATTTGCAAGGGCATTTCCTAACATGTATTTTATAAATATCCAGTTACAGGAAAAAGAATTCCCTTAATAAAAGAGTTTGGGAAATGTAACATTTTGTCTTTCTGGGGGCAGGGGGACTGGGGTGATACACAATGTTTATCAGCATATTAAAAGTTTCATTAAAAAATTCGGTTAACACTTTCAAACCCAGATTTTCTCCAACTCATCTGACCTTCGTATCTTTTAAAGTATAACACTAACATCTCACAGAATAGATGTTTAGTGATATACCCTTGGGAATACTGGTTTAGACACATTCTTCTACTCTTACGGTTTTCATCTTTTTATTCCTCTTATTCTTCATTGGACTGAAGAGTTCCCTTTAAGAATATCATTCTGGTGCTTCACTTTCTGTCTGCTAAGGTTCAGAACCAAGGAGCTCCACAGGTCAGAAGAGGCCACGGAATCAAGTAGAAAAATTGGACCAAAATCATAGTCAGATTTCCAGGAAACCAATACTTTACCTAAAAACACAAGCCTGCTACATTTCATAAGATTTCGATCAGCAGCAAGATTCATTGTGCTGAAAGTAAAGACTATAAATTGGTATCTAGGTTCTTAGTTGATGATGATATGAGATGAATCCCACAGATGGCAAAATGAATGCATGATAAATATCAGAGAGTGCTCTTATGTGGCCTCACAAACTGACCCAAAAGAAGAGTGATAGCAAGTGATATTCTAATTCACCCTAGATTTATAGGATTGTGAGTTAATCAATGAAACCTTACCAATAAGATTTTGTAAAGGCACAAGTGGAAACTGCCATGACAATTAAATGAATTACTACTTCCTGCCACAAGATAATTTTTGCATGAAGTAGAATTGTGCAGTTTCCTACAGTAAGCACACACACACACACAAAAAAAAAAATAGAAAAGGCATGAAAGGCAAAAAAAAAAAATCTTAAAATGTAATATGTATGGTTTACTTCCTACATTTTTGTCCCAAAACCTTACAACAAACACCATTTTCTAAATAGCACTGGTATGGCTGGGAATGAAGACATTTTGAGGGTTCTAAAAGAAAGCAAAATATCCCTCTCCCAGGACCCAGCCCCAATTACTACATCATAAATGTGCTGAAAGCGAGGAATAAATGACCATGTACTTTAATGTGTGCTTTAACAGATCTATCAAAACATTTTTTTTGCCCCTTTCTATTTCTATAAGGGGCCTGTTTTCGAAACCAGAAGCACAAAATTTATGGGCACAAAGGCAGTGAGGAAGGGGGAAAGGATAATCATGTATTAGTCAACATCACACAACACAGTATCTGGGAATTAGGTCCCAACCAGATGGTGATGTGACAAATTCAAGAGATAGGCAAGTGGGATCAAGCCACCTCTCCTAAAAAATTTTGATCAATGGTAATCTGGCAGAGTTGACTTAAATAAGGCATTCTTAATTGTACCTGGCAACTTTTTATTATCACTGACATCTGTAGACATGACATTATTTATTCAAGTTTTTATTTGTCACCACGATGTTATAAATATATATGGATATACAAACTACAAACCAAGAGCACTTTTATAAATATTTTAAGTATCATTATTTAGCAATTATGTGGGCTTTTTCATGTGCCAACACTATACAATTTTTAACATGCCAATAAGCACATTAAATATATTTATGATTATAGTTATAAAGTTCAACAAGGGTTTCATCCAGGAAATATAGTTCAATAAAAAAAAAAAAAACCTTGTAGTGAATCAGAAAATAAACGTATTCCAGTCAAGAAATGAAGATACCCTGATCTTATAAATATACTCAGCACCTCTAAGCAAGTCAGAATCCATGAGGAAAGTTTGCAAGTAATAACACATCTGTGTCTATCTTAGATGTCACCTTGGCAGCATCACTCATTTCTCCAAGTCGTAGTTTCCTCACCTGCAAAATGAGGATTCTTTGTCTGCACTATATGTAGAAACACATACTAAGATAAATTGTAAGTAATCATGTTCCCAAAAGGAAAACAGTAATTTGTGCAATTTACTGAGAAGCAAACGTCTTAGAGTTCTAGAAATAACTGCTTTAATTCTGGTTCCTATGTATCAGGTCCAAATATTCTGGGGGAAAAAATGTTTCTCTTTCATAATTACATACAAACTATACAAGATGTCTGATAAGCTTCTGTGATATATTTATGTCCAAAATGGCTTGGTCAGTGATAATTTTGCTGCTTTCCTGAATTCCAATTAAAATATACGTTTATAAATAAGCAAGATGCAAACTCTCAAAAATACTGGAGACATGTCGAAGATTTGATAAAATTAAGTAATCTCTAGATATTTTATATAGAACTAAGAATTAATAAACTTTCAATCCTAAAACTACTTTCCCATGCTGATCAAGTAACATAGTGAAAACCGTAGAACCATCTAATGGTTATAAGCAGCTCAAATTCCAGGTAACATTATTTTGAAAGGTACCATCTTGGGAACTTCTTTATAGTGCAGTTGATAAAAAGACAAGGCTGAAGTCAAATACCTGGGTTTGAAGCTCAAATGTCTATTACTTACAATGTAAAATGAAGAAATATTCTTAATGTTTTTCTTGGTTGCCTCCACTGTAAATGGGAAGAACAGAACCTACTTTCTAGGGCTATTGGGAAGATTAAACGAGATAAAATAAGTACAACCTTCAGCACAGAACTCAGATCTAATAATAATACAAAGGCGGTGCTACCCTGCTTATGAGCAGCAAATTATATCCCACAACACGCTACTACTAAGAGTTTCTAGTAACATTCAGCCCTGCTTGGGCCCCAGTGCTGACATTTTTTACTCTAATCTTTGTTTATAGAAGGAGTAAATAATCCAAACAAAGAACATTCCAGTATGCAGTGCTGATGGTTACATGATAAGGCAGGGCCCAGCACCAACACCAGAACTGGCTATCTATTAAGGTGAAAACACATAACTTTGATAATGAAGCTGTCTCCTGATTTATAGAATCTACCCTGTCTTAACTCCTAGGATTCAGAGCCAACCAAGATCTAGAGAAAACTGTGCCTGGAGGGGAGGGAAGATGAATATGCAGCCAGGATTGAAACAGAGAAGATTTTAAGCTTGAAACACTAAAGCTGTTCTGAAAGAAAACAGTGTTTTAAGTTCACAGAGAAAACTTTTGAGAATCAGAAAGGTTCTAAGTCTCATATAAGTAAAAGTTACACTCTAGACAAAACAATTTTATACATGAGGTCCTCCCCTAAATTCATTCTTTATCACAGTGCCAAAAACTTCAATGAGGTGATCTGAATTTCATTTTAGCATTCATGATAGTATTAACACCCCAAGCAGAATAATTCAGTCTCTTAAGCTGAGAGGCCATGGTCTTATTTTTAACTCGTCTGTAGGATGGTCACAAGTACAGTCTCATTAACTACATTTACAATTTCTTTAAAAAATTCTAGAGTACTGCAACCCAACACTTCCTCCTCAAATAAACAGTGTAACTATTGCTTTCTGGTAGCTCTTTTCACTTTTATTCCAAAGATTTAGTAAGAAATGAAGTCAAGAAAAGCCAGTTGAAGAAAACTGGCACAGGTATCGGTCCATGAAAGCTCTTAAAAACCTATCACAAACTTTTCCCATTAAAACTTGGATGAAAATTACAGAAAAGTTTCTACCTTTTTAATGGTCAAGTGTAGATTAAAAGAAAATCATACTGAATTTCACATATTTTTTACATGCATAACTGTTTTTGGAAAAGTCACAGAAACACTTGTGTGAGTAGATGGAGGCCACCCACTAGGCCCCAGATGGAACCTCAAAAGAACTTCAGGAGGACAATCATCATTTACTGGGGAAAGTCCTGGACAGAACGAGCTTCTTTTCTGTGACCATGCTTAGTCCTACACTCAGGCCAAACTAACTACATGTTATTTTCTATGCATGTCTCATCATTTTCTGCCCTAGGGTCATCGGGCAAGTTGAAATCCTATCCACCTTTCCTGGACCACATTTAAAAAAAAATTTCTCTATAAAGCTCTCTCAACCTTCTAGGATGGAAAAACCCTCTTTCCTTTTGGAGAAATTCCATAGCACTTTATATCCAGACATCCCATGTTGTATTAATATTTTCTACCTGGCATTGAATTTATTTACGGAGATATCTCATCTTTTCCTCTAGTCTGCAAGCCTCTTGAGGGTAGAGTATCTATTTTTCTTGTATGCTTCCTGTTCAACAACTTGCTCATAGTGGGCCCACAATCCACATTTACTGGGTTAATAAACAGACCTCAATTACAGGAAGCATTAGTGTAACTACAAAGACAACTGAGAATATCTTATTTGCTCAAAGAGACTGAACCAATAAGAGCTTTCCAAAGCAGACTTACAATAATACATGACAATGCTTCAATCTTACAATACTTCATTATCAAAGAGAATGCACATTAAAAAATGTTTTTAGTCATCGAGTACTGATTACCTATCAGGCATTTTACTAGGCAAAGAAAATATCAACATAAGGAAGAAACAGTTTCTCTGCTGATGAGGAATTTAGAGTCTAGTGGGTGATAAAAAATAAGGCAGGTAAAATCAGTACATAACATTAATTGTTACAACAGAAGTCTGCATTGCTTCTTTGACGGTAGCTCAAAATACTGCTGCGTAACAGGTCCTTACCATTTCTGGTGAAAGCCATCTTGGGCATTTTTTGACAGATCAGTCAACTCTTAAATAGGTTTTAGTATATAGATTTTCTGCCATATACTTAGGCAACTATAAACTAAATCACTAAGATTTTGCAATGAATAGTGAAAAACAAAAAAGAGACATGTTCTTATATTTCCCTTTACTAACTACAAAACAACACAATTTTTACAGATTCTCTCACTACAAGTCTTTCAAACCTCTATTCATTGTTTTATTTCTGCCACATAGGTGTTGTCCTGGATAACTGACTTCCTCCAATTTATTCACACCTAAATTTATTTAATACATTCTTACCAGAATAATATTCCTGCCATAAAATTTTTCATCTTATCACTCTACAGTTCAAAAGTCTTATTGGTTCTTTACTGCCCAGGGGCCAAATCACAAACTCTTCACATATTATCCTAGCTTCCCCTCAATGAAGTCATTTCTCAACAGTCAGCTTTTCTTCCATCCAGGATATTCTGCCTTCTACTCATGAAAGTCTATTTCTCTGATCTGCATATGTTTTGTATACCTTTAATCTCCTAACCTCGAATGCCCGCTTCACCTTTACATATCACTCCTTATTAGCACCTTTAACACCTAGCACAAGTCACATCCTCTGGGAAGCTAGCTTTCAAAAAAAGCCACATGGCCCTGATATCTTTTGATATAGATCACCTCTATACTTAAGTCCTCAAAATATAACATATAAGTGTATATTATTAGTCTGTCAGTTTTAGCAAATGTACTATAATCATTTCAGTCAAGACAGCTACTCTACAGACCTTGAGACAGGTAACGCAACAATATCCCTAGTCCTCAGTTGCAAGGGCCTTGCACACATAAGCTACTTGATAAATTCCACTGACAATACTGGTAGGGGGTGTGTTTAGAAGCCACATCACAGAGTTTTCTAGAACGGAACAACAGGCTCCTTTGTGGGTATCCATCGAAGTTACAGAAAATCAGGATGAGATAATAAAAGAAAGAGAATCAGATCCTTAATTAAAAGCGAGAATTAAGTCAAAGTCACTAATCTGGGTAAAGAGGTGTTCTTTAAGCTCCTGTAGACCTTTTGGGTTCCTTAAAGCATGATGTTTCCAAACCTGTCAAATTGCTACGCAGGAAAGCAGAAAAACTGTTATCTGACCAAAGAAAGCACTGGCTATTTTTTAAAACCTCCAAAGCATAACGTTATAATATCACTTAACAACTCACTTAAGGGAGATATATGTAGAGATCTTTTACACATTTCTTAGAAATAGTAATTTTGCTTAGATTTTAACCTGTAACGATCAACTGGTACTTTTCTTACAGTCCACATTTTGGGTTCTGAACTTAAGGTGCATTTGAGTATGTGGTATTTTTGAATATTCAAGTCTGTTTTCAGGCCTTAAGAGGGTTAGATCATTTTTTTCCTCTGGTGTCTGACAAATGACTAAAAAGGCCTGTTTGTACCTCAGATGTCAGAAGAACTGTTCAGAAACAATTCATCCCTGCAAGGCTATGAGTCACAACACACTGCCGAGGTCAGGGAGACCTCTGCTAATCAAGAAAGCACTAGCCACACATTCTCTCTAGCTGTCTTAGAGAAGCTGGCTTCGGTGACCACTTTTTAAAAATCTCCAGGTCATCAATCATCTTTACAGAAAAGAAAATGTCTAACTTCCTCATCGAGTCTCAGAGAGCCTCTTGCTAGGTCTTCATCCCGGCTTCTTTTTGGCCTGGCTAGTGATTTTCCTGGAGGTGCACAACAGCCACTAAAAGGAAAGGCTCCTACTTGGTTATGAAAAGAAAGCAGGGAGATCCACTTACCACCACTGTGTGATGAAATTAGGAAACAGGAAGGCAGGAAGCACAGGTTTGATATTGGAACAACCCTTCCCAGAGGTATCGGGACCTCCTTTCATGTGCTCTCTCCTTTCACTTACTCTTAAATTTGGTATATCATGCCCCTAAGCCAGGGAAATTCACTATGTCCCCAAAAAGCTACATATATTGTGTAAGTTTGCTCCAGTTCTTCAAATACAAGGTCTAAAACTTGGTTAATTTCTTTTTCTTTGGTTGGAAATCAATGGGTATTTAAGTCTTAATGGATTTTTGAACCATTTTCTCTTCTTCAAACTCTGCACATGACAGGCTAGGGAAGGTAGAGAGGAAAGTCCAAGGAAATAAATTGGTCTACAAATGTTCTCAAGTTTCATCAATGGGCGATAGATGAAATCTTCGGGTAACTCATTGCCAGAGGTCTTATTTGGTGCTAAATGGATAGAACTGCAAATTTTACTAAGCTAGTCAGGTTTACTTTGTCCTTAATTTGGGTACTGATGGTGGGATTTCACATGGGGAAAAAGTACCACATTTCCTTCCAGATCACTCCAAGTGGGGGCTGTCAGAAAACATCCACTTGTTCCACTAAAGACAGAAATATAAAGGGCAAAATTAGGACCTAAAAAAGAACTTGGGCTTTTATTTAATGTAAACACTTTCTCAGAAATGTTAATGGACATCACTAAATTTACTCTTAATCTAACTCCAGTAGCAGAAAAATCAAGTCTGCTTTCTATCTAAGCAAACAAAGGTATTTCTATTCACATTACATAAGTAATATTATTTCACTGAAAAAAAGCACAAGGCAAACCACACTAAAGCATTTGAGTACTTATGTGTCTATGCCAGACAGTAACCTGCTAAAACATTCACTTTAAATTCTATCAACAGTACTCTCTGTAAAAAAAATATCATTGTTGTGGTATTTATAATACTAATGCAAATATCCACAATGGAATCAGAGATTAATGTGGGACCTACTTTTATTTCTGTTTAAATCAATTATTATATTGACCTACCTACACACATGCATGTACACACACCCCCCTCATATTTTAAAGAAAACTTGACAAATGTTATCCTCATAAATATTTAGACATTTTCTCCTTTCTTGAAGTGCTGGAAAAATTAAATATTTGAAAAAGTTTCTTGATCATCAAATTGCTGATATAACCTTCACTCTCAACTAGAAGAAAGGAATACTTTTTAAAGCTATCCTACTTTAACATGTGGTAAATATAATTCTTAGCAATTTAAAAAGTTGTTGTTACTGAGGACACTAAAACACCGTGAGAAATACTAATGCTAAAACTAAAAACTCAGAAGCAAACTAAGGACGTCCTTTTTTTGCCTCTGCTGCAAAACCTGTAAAATGGGATAATGCTGACACAAAGCAGTTCTGAAGACTACTGAAGGTCAAGAAAACAATAAAACAAAACCTGGGCAACGGTGTAATTAAATAAACAACTAACTGAACTAACACATTGCAAGATGACAGAGGCACATAAAATAAAACTACTTTGCTATTCTCCTTTATACATTTACTTACAGTGTTAGTACATGGACAACTGCATAGTTTAAATATACCATAAAACTTTAATGTTTTAAGGGTTTCTATAAAAACTATTAAGAATCATTTTATACAAAAACATTATATTTTTAATAAAAGGAAAAACATCATCCTAAACAGTAATTAGTGAGCATATTTGCCCAGAGAAGGGTAGCAATGGCAAAAAGCATAGTTAGCTTTCTTTATATAAACTTTTAAAAAATAAACTGAATGAAGAAATAAGGTGTTTATACAAATAAATGGTGTCAAATATTATCTAGTTATTATTGTTTCTACCTCAAAACTCTAGAATATTATTAAAGGAAACAAGTTGTATGAAGAGGACTAAGATGGAAAGGCTCATAATAATCAAGAGATTTCTCAAGGACGATAAAACAGAGAGTAGGACCAGGAAGAAAACTATAATTGTCTTTGAAAGATGCTAATTTTATTCATATTTGTGTAGGTTACTAGTTGGAAAGGAGAGTGTGTTGAAGATTATCAGGCAAAGCAGAAGAGAGAAAGACAGTAATTATGGTCAGTGATTAGAGCTTTAGCTAAAATACTAAGAACACCTAAGACTTTCTTAAGGAAAACTTCCTAAGGATAACCATACTCAAGGGGTTCAAAATAGTAGGCTATTATTTCATTTCACACTGGAGCTTGTGCTCTATGAGTTGACAGGTTAGCCTCTGTGAAAGTCTAAAACTAATAGTCTTTTCAAGAATACTATTAACAAGGTGAGCAGGAATCGCCTGTATGTATCTCTCACCACTTTCTTCTGTAAGATGTTAGGGTATCACAGTTTTCCAGTGGAAACCTGTACCACTTAAGTCACGCTAAGGTGAGAGTCCTAACTGTACACTACGGTTCAAGCCTTTGGCTATGTACCACCAGGCAACAAGGAAGGCCCACGTGGTCACTCTAGAGCCTTGTGGATTTCAAGTGATGACTTACCTCTGTTGACCCGAGACCACACAGCCTGGGAATTGCTAGGTTTCAAACTAACTTTCACACTCCTTCTGTGCCAAGAACCAATGTGCCTTCCACCATTCAAAGAGGGTAGGTGCCAAAACACTCCTGGCAATATGAGTCGCTAAGTCAGTTGAGAGGAAATGAAAGGAGGGCATGGAAATTAAGAGCAGAAAGAACGAAAGGAGGAGCACTTTCATCATCCGGTTTTCACCCAGCCCTGACATCTAATCGGTTAGATAATTCTTAAATAAAGAAAAGCGAAAGTACTGGTAATCAAGGAGAGGCTCTTAAAAGCAGCTCTATACCAGTAATCTATTAACTGTATTCCTCTTTGAAATAAAATTCCTGAACTTCCTTTCCTCTTTTAGATGTTCTAACTTAAGGTATAAATCTCACAGTCCTCCCGCCAATAGGCAAACAAGGTTTGTTTCTGAACTGTTGTAACAAAATTTTTCTTCTAAACGATCTTAATTTCTATGGTCACACGGCTTTTAGCAAATGATCCATATCTTGACAATTCTGAACATTTAAAAAAATTTCTCATACTGAAAAAGTAAGTAGTCATCAACCAAACCCCTTCTTTCTTTATTGCTAATGGAAATCACTGGAATAAACCCTATTATCTTGAGATTAACAATTCACAAATACTCAACTCCAAAACCACTGTGTTGATTTCCTGAGTCCAGCAGCATATTCTAGTTTTTGAAACTAGCAGAACTGCCTAGCAGTTACACTGACCCAGAAGGGAACAGAAAGCAGGAGAGAGAACTCCCCTTCATGCACTGCTATCAGAACTGTTGACTATTTGCAGAATTCTTATGTCAACAGGACCAGTAAACTAGTGTTAATATTGCAAGTGGAGGCAACATCCAGAGGGAATTCAATGTAGTTAGCTGCGTAGAGCAGAGCATGAAGATCCGAGAGTGAATTGTGTCAGCTCCTGGAAGCCAGCAGTCTGTGGTTGTCAGCGGTGTGAAATGCAGCTGCTTCAAAGCCAACTGGGCTATGACCTGAACATTGCACATCCCTGCGCCCAGTGAGAGAGGATCAATGACTGTGTTTGCTGGGCTCCAGTCATCCCCTTGGCTAATGAAAGCTGATCTGAAAGGCACGCTATGGGGCCTCTGGGCAGCCTGCAGCCTGGCATTAGCAGAGTTTGTTATATAGCTTGGCTGGTGAGTGCACCAGGCACCAAAGCTTTGCTTACCACACCCCCTTCCCTCTTCTATCCCACCAACTCCCCTCTGGCTGTCTGTTTAGTGTCATTCAGTTGGGATGGATCCTGTTAAAGATCTGACGCTTAGTGAGGACTCGGAGGTGTCTGGAACGCCTGCCTCTAATCATAAACACCACAGCTGGCAATGATGTGGTTGAAAAAAAAAAATCACCTTGATCCAGTACACATTCTCTTTGATGTTTCTGCAGCGAGTTCACTGCCCAGAGAAAAAGGTACTTTTTTTTTTTTAACTCTGAGGAAGGAAAAAAAAAATCAAGCTTGACATTCTCAAATCATAACCATATGACTTTCAATTCCATGCTTTAAAAAATTGCATATATATGTGCGTGCGTGCGTGTGTGTGTGTGTGTGTGTGTGTGTGTGTGTGTGTGTATGTATATATATATATCATCACATTTTGTTCTAAGAAACTCAGAGAAGAAGCATCTGACAATAACATGAAACAGGTTTGGAAGATAATGGCAGTTTGAGAAGAAAACACTTCCAAAAGAGAAAAAAAAGTCAGACTGCCACTACCAAAAAAGGAAGAAGCCTTCTGCCAAAGATTGCAAACTGCAGTGACCTTAAGTAAGAGACTGTAGCTGATTCAAGGGAAAATGAAAACTTTTCAAAGACAACACTGCTTGTGCAGCGCCACTGTTTATAAGTGCCTTAAGCCCTTTTGCTTTTCAGGTGGCCTGGTAAACACACAGCTTCACTGTGCTTCCAGCCCCAGGCCGCAGGGTTCTAATGAATATTCAGCCACATTACCATACATTTTGTGTGTGTGTGTGGTTGTGTGTGTTTAATCCTACTAAGAAATGGCTGGTGTGGGCAATGTCTTTGTGATGCCATGCCTGGTATCTGTGCTGTGAGCAGCTTTTGCAAGTTAAATGCTTAGATGCTCCAGTGATTATGGGGAACATAAAAAAAATATAAACACGCTAATCCTGTCTTCTAAGGGAGTTTACAATGGATAACAATTATGCAGACCTCGTGATAACTTATGAGATCTTATATAAACTGAGATAAATATTACTTATCATCAATGTCTATATTACATATTTAGGTACCCTGAACACTCGAGCATACAGTATGAGAGCTCAAAGATTTTTTATATCCAATGGCCAATTCTTTCTAGTATACATCATCTTTACATACAGAGAGGCATACAAAAGAAGATCATTCAATAATGTGCTTCTTTTTCCTTTTTAATCCTAAAATCCATAGTAATTTGTGAAATATCATATTAATGTTTTGTAATTATACTTTAATAAAAAAGTAAAAAAATAAATGTATTCACCCAATTTTAAAATGTTACTATAGTAAGATAAATATAGTAAGATAATCAGGTGATTCTAGTTCTAAATGAAGTAGATGTTTCTGGTTTCTTTGATTCTGAGGAAAAATAACTTAACTGCTTTAAACTGGTCAGTTGCACTGTGACACAAACAGTGTTTATAAAATCACTCTATAAATGGCACCCAGGAATGTGGAGGCAACACATGCAGTAACAATATCCAGACAAAACCAAAAAGTTTGAATACTGCTGTGTTGCTCTAAACTGAGTTTTTGCAGACTAACAACATTTCCCCATAATGATGGTGGTGCCTTTAGATTAAGATAAGATTCAGATTTATTGAGGGTTATTTACTGTTGTGTATAATAATCTAGTGTTCAAGAGTGAAGTAGCTGGTTGGAGGAGGGCAATTTGGCTAGGCTCACAGCTGAGAAACCTCAGGAGTTTGCATATCCCTATAAGGTAATTTCTTTCTTTTTTTTAAACATAGGCAGAGCAATTAAATGTTAGTTAATCTTAGCAAAACGAAAGGCAAGAATATGCTAATGTACACTGAAATATTGGCATTACTGTAATATTTACCTTATTGTATTAAATTTTTGTGATGTCTTATGTACAGATATGCTAGAAATTTTAGTCCAGTTCTAATCACAAGTACATGTTTCAAGGTGTACTCCTTGTTAGAAAGAAAGGGAAAAAGAAGGCGGGTAGAGGGGAAGCCTATGGTGGAATTTACACTGACAAATTAATTTTAATGACACAGCAAAAAAAGTCTTAAATAAATGTACACACCTGTCCTGATGTCCTGTGATGGAAAGCAGGCTTTATTTTTATTTGTAGTGAAGCTCATTAATTTACTTTCTTCCTCCAAAGCTTAGAGGAGACAAAAAATCGTGTCATTTATTTCTTGTTTGAAAGAAAGTGAGTCAGAGGCATTTATGTAAATAAAATGAAGTGGAGGCTTGACATAACCATATAAATTTTTATTTAAAAAAAAGACTGAAGACGTCAGAGTCACAAGTTTTCTAAGCTGATCGATGTACTAGATAATGACACAATTCTCAGCCATACCTAAGATATGTGGACTAATCCAAAATGGCATTGGGAGCAAATATCTCATGCCAGGGTTTCTACCAAATCCTTTCAGAAACTGACTGGTCTGGAAGAATACCAACAAACTGGTGAATAGGGCCCAGCAGTTACTACAGGAGAGTGAAATTCTGGGAGAAGTAGCAATAGAAGAGTTCATTTACTCTCTACTAAATATACTTCTGTGTATTAAAATATTATAATACAAACTAAATTTTAAAATAGAAAACATACCTTTTATGCATACAGCGATGTCCCACTTTACTCCTATTCATCTTATTCTCTTAAAATTCGTTACATGAGATTTGAGATAAAACAGTATAGAAATTATATTACGATAAAACCAGAAAACAAATGTCTCTATAATATAGTTTGATGCGTCAAACAAGAAAAAACACAGATGCAGTGCCAGCATATCCTTATGTTGAGACATGCTTGCCAGAATTGTCAGATTAATCTTAGAGACAAAAGCAAAATCTTTGCCCCAATTTCTTTAAATAGGAATGAATGTCCTCTTTGCTGCACCTCCCCCCAACTGTCATTGAAGTGTAACTGAGAGTACTGATTAGGGTCTCTTTGTCTCTCAGAGGTGTGACCTTCATTTGCATAATAAATCCCAGTGCCTAATTTGATCAACAAAGGGAAGGATAGGTATCAGAAGGTGATTGGAGACACAGTCCTAATTTAAGGGATCTAGGGCCAGAGACAAGGACTGTGAAGACTCCAATATAGTCTCAAAAGATAGAAACTCACACTTTCTAGGAGGCTGGAGGTTTTGTAGCAAATCATCTTTAATAGCAGAGTTAAGAGGTAACTTCCTCTTAGGATGTAAGAATTAAAGAAGTATATGTTTAGGAATAGGCAAAGTTAAGTAGGGGAGTTTCTTGCTTTGTAGTGGATAATGAGCTCTAATCGAAGTGGCTGCACTCAAGCTGCAGCACCTTCTAGTTAGACCTTGGGATGCTGCTAACCAAGCAAACAAAGAGCACAGACCAAAAGGTTAGCTAAGGCTGCTATGGCTGTTAGCCTCAAAGACAACAGAAGCTGCCACGTGTGGAGATCTCACTCTGTGCCACTACCATTATCTCCAATTTTTTAGTTTGTTTGTTTTTGCAACCTTGTAAGGTAGATGTCATCATTTATATTTTACAGAAGGGATAAGTGAGGTTCATTGTAGTTAAGTAATTTGCTCGAATTCATCCATCTGGTAAGAGACAGAATTAGACTTTGACACATACTACCAAAGACTGTGCCTAGTGTCTTCCCAGGAAGAGCTAAAAGATCCTCATCTTATAAGAGGACAGATGACCCTATCCATGAGAAAGCAGACTTCACTGGTGGGAGCTGGTGCTACAAATCCCCAAGACCAAAATCAAAGGGCCAAATCAAATTATCTTCAAGAATTCTCCTTGAGAAAGTCTAAAAGAAGGAAATACACAGACTTGGGCTACCCAAGTCTTCTACAGGAAGAAGTTGGTTCCTTTCCTCTCCAGGTAAATGTGCTCAGCATATGAGTCCCGGTAGGACCACGAGGAAGCATTTCCCATGCTTGAAATCTTCAACCAAGAGTATAACAATCACCCAAGACTATTCAACACCATCCCCAAAATACCAGCTCTGGAAGTCACTTGGGTACTTCCAGCTTGAAGCGTTCCTGTCACAAAGGTCACAGGAAAGAAAGCATGGAAGGTCTGTGTTCTATGACATGAGTGATTCTGAAGGCGAAGGAGAGAAGAAAACTTCTTGAACAAGAAGCTGAAGATTCAAAAAGCATAAAGGGTTAAGTATAAAATTGAACAAGAAAGGAATTGGTATAAGTTCAACTTCAACTGACAGCCAGAGATTTCCATTACTCTGGAGTACAGTATGTAGTTGGCACTTCTCACTATCTATCTTGTTCCTGTGTTTGGACAATTATTGTTCAGAAGGCAAGAGTTTGGAAAGCAAGAGATGTGACCGTATCTGAATACCACATAAGAGTGTATAGAAAAAGGGAGATTCCTTTCATCCAAACAGCCCAATCTAAATAATTTATCTGAATATATTTCATTCCTGAATACAGACAGCTAATGTCTGCATAGTGAGGAATTGTATTTCTTAACTCCAGATGTGCCATCCATGCATACACTATAGGCATATGCTATATTACTATACGTTCCTTATACCAGTCTACTTAAGTGACTTCACAGCTAAGAAGTCTTGTGCTCAATATGGTACAAACATGGGCGAGAAAACAGCAAAAAAGAAATGAAAGGTCCAAGGCAATTTTGAAGAATTTTCCAAGAAGGACTGAATTAGGACTTCCTCCAGCCTCTACCTAGTCTATATGGGTTTATTTTAATCCCAAGGTAGCTGTGGAGTCCATCACCACATCAAGCAGTGAGACAGAAGTGGGAATACCCCAGGCAAAATAATCATTAAAAACAAAGTGCCAAAGGGACAGGGTTTAGGTTTCCTAAAGGAAAGGGAATGGCCACATATATCCTATCTAGAATACTCAGGATATATATGGCCAATATATTTGGAATTATGCCAGAGGCCACTTTCGGAAAGAAAAAAAAATGGCAATAGTATTAGAGGCCCCATTTCTCTTTAACTCACTTTCTTGGTGTCCTTCCCTGAATCTCTCCACAACCAAATCGAAACCTCATCAGATTTCCACCAAGAAATAAAGGATTTGACCAAGTAGGATCGAGAAAGTACTTGAAAATTTTGCAGTATAGCACCAATTTCATGACAACTTCAGTGCTTTCTGAAAAGATGTATTAACATGGCAGTATTTTCTTATTTACTTGCCATAATAGGTAAAGGGAAATGGTTTACATTATTAGAGTAGAAAATAATGATTTGTGCACATACACATATTTCTTATAATAGGAAAAGGGTAATGTACTTTTCTGAGGAAGGGGACTAGAATTAGAAACTCACCAACTTTTTTATGTGTTTAACATGTATTTTCTGTTTTTCTTTTAGAGATTCTTTAAAAGTGCTACTTCCTACCTATAGTAGACACTATATCATGTTAACCTGGATTTTGAGTTTTCTAATCTAACTTTGAGGTGGGAGGAGTATATGAACAAATATTTTTAATCCTCAGCAAGATATCCATATGATCGCTGCAATTGCTTTTAAATACTCATATTTTAGGCCTTTCTGCGACAATGCTTCTTGGAAAAAATTTAAAAGTTCCCTCCCTCCAATAACATGCTCAATGTCCTCTTTTGCCAGGGGCATTCATTCATTATATAAATCAAACAAGCACACAAGCACTGGACAAAAAGTGACTAGTAATGCCTGGCGTATTCCTCTGCCTGAGCTAAGATGATTTTGGTGCATTGCATGCAGATGTCAGGTATTTTAATAAAGAGTTCCATTGTGTAGGCCTCACTACTCCTCCATAGCTCCCAGCACTCTCCAAAAAGGGGGGCTGGGGAGAAGGGAAGAGCGACAGCCATTCCAGCTGGAGCTGGAACCTCGTCTGAGTCAGGAAAACCACAGCTCATAAGCAAAGAGGAAGCATAATGTTCTACAAGGACAAAACATTAGCAGAAATGTCACTCAGCCCAGATCCACATGTTGGCTGCCACGGCCTCTTCCTCCTAGCATGCCCGATTGATATAAATTCCATCTGCTCAGCAGCCAAGTGACAGAGAAGAAATACCGGCATCTGGTCTCCATTGCTGTCGGGTTTTTGTTCCATGTTAGACCTTAGCTAGAAACATATGAAGAGATGAAGGTGCTGGCAAACAACTAAAAGGCTGAACTGGCATAAAGGAGACTTTCTGATGCTTTTCACACTTCCCTCTGGATTTTTTACATGGAGGGGGAAGGGTGTGACAGAGACTTGATAAACTAAACAGTGGGAGCCAATGGGCCTGAAGGTCATTTCATGTTTTTTAAGGTTTGGGATTTTTTAAGAGAATGATAAAGCACAACAGTTATTCCTCTTTCTATCCTTTTAATGCAACAGAAGGCAACTAAGTCGCATAAGAATGTTCTTCAGCTAATATATTTTTTTTCCTTTCTCTTAAACATTCACTGGTTTGGACCCACTCCACAGGCACTTTATATTCTCCTGAGGAACAGCTGAAAAATGCCAAAACTCGAAACCACCAACTCTTTTTTAACTCCTAGCTGCCCAGAAAAATATAAAGTCACTATCAAGGCTAAAACCGTAAAGGGAAATATAAGTGAGTCTAAACACTATAATGAAAGCTGGATGCCCCCAAGAATTCACTCCCATCTCACCCTCAGGTCATCATTCAACTATTTTCTTGATTAGGAGACTGAGAAATATAAAAAATAAAAAGCAGCAGAGGTGGTAAGAGAGAATATGGGTTCAATTTCTCTTTTTCAGTGTTTAATTGCATGTTTGCAAAGCAGTAACAATGAGAACGGCTCCAAATATAACATGGAAAGGGTTTTTGTTGTTGTTGTTTTAAAGATTGCAAGTCATAATGCTGCTTTTTAAAACAATTTTGATGAATCCTGTTAATACTCTTCAAAATATGGTAAGATAAATGTATAATATTTTCGGCAAAAGAATACAGATTAAAAGGATCTCTTGACAACTGGACTATTTTAGAACTCCGATTTTAGCTTCACCTAAAAACCAAATCAAACCAAACCAAACCAAAAACCTCTCAAAACAAAGAAACAAAAAACTCTACTATATGGGATTATGCTGTGAATTAAACTGCTTCTTCAAACTCCTTTTCTCTTTATCACTTGGTGAGCAGTTGAAGTGAGAATATCACAATAAAGAGAAGTGAATCACGATAAAGACAATAATATTAAATAAGATACAAGAAGGCCAGTAGGAACAGAGTTGATGATGACCCCCTAAAGGCTGTTAGTCCTCGGACTGATCAATATGGGTGCTCATGACTAGGAAATTGTAATGAAATATATACAGAGTATGATCTACTGCCTGACAGCCAGAAGTAGTTTTACCAGAGAACTAACTCACCTGCCTAAACCCTTAGTAGTTTCAGAGAGCTGTAAAACAGTTTAGGTGGAGAGGGTATGTCAGGTTGCAATCAGAAGGACTTCTGTGTATGCATTGGAAGAAAAAGGCTTGACTCTCCATCATTACAGTAAGTTCCTGTTTTGGGGGTTGATTTCTTCTTCTAATTACACATTCACTATTGTACCTAAAAATTATTAAAAGCTTAAATTAAATAACAGATTTGCTAATTAGAACTCTGCTGTTTGTATATGTAATAATCCTTTGAAAATGTTTTACATATTTTAAATAATCAAATATCATTAAAATAATACCCCACTGGATAAGAAAACAGATAACCCCTAAACAATATACTTCCATTGTCTCAAGAAACACAAAAGTCCTGGCTGAAAAACTGCAGTCAATAAGACTGAAACTTACTGAATACAAATACAACATAAAAATATTAGTAGATGAAAATAAAATGAACTATCCCTTCCAATTGTCGGGAAGACCTTTCTAAGATAGATTCAAGAATCAAAGGCCAATCTAAGGTTAATAAAATGACATGAAACTTAAAAAAAAAAAAAATGCCCGGCAAAAACAAATGAAAATCAAAAGCAAAAACAAAGTAAAGTGCTAACGACCAACTAATCACAAATATTTACAACACTGACAGACTACAGTCTAATTTACTTATGATATTTAACAACATGCTAAAAATGAATAAGAAAAAGAATTTATAATGAAATTAGAAACTGATAAAGAACTTGATGGGATATTTGGAGAAACAGGAATAGAAATGACTAATAATCATCAAAAGATAGTAAACTTTCCTGGTCATTAAGAGAAATGAAAATTAAATCAACACACTACCATTTATGCTCTATCACCTACTAAAACGCTAAAAGGTCAAAAAATTTGTTTCGACATCTTGTTTATCAATGTGTGAGGGAATCAGCACATAAATTATGATGCATCCATACAATGCAGCTGTTAAAAGGGTGAGGAGGCTCTTTATGTGTTGATACAAAACTATTTACAAGATATATTCTTAAGTGAAAAAATGAAAAGTATGAAAAAATGTGCTGATTGTATACTTCCTTACCATTTTTATTAAATAAAAAGAAGAATATGTGTGCTTTATATGCATAGACTATTTCCAGAACTGTACCCCAATATTAAAGACTTACTTTCAACTATATAGTCGTTTGTATAATTTATTTTTTACAAAAAAAAATCTATTTCTTTATAAAATGTTATTGCTTTAAAATGTATTCTATTTACCTTAATTTTTGCCATCACTCTATCTACTAGACAGTGTAAGTTCTTATAGGCATAGTTGCCCTCGTCCTTATGAAAGTAAATTAAAAGACTTCATTCTGGTTTGTTTGTTTCTGAGCCTCCCAGAAAATCTAAGATTCTCACTGTTTGTTTTTTTTTCAGATTGCTATTGCATTTGATTATAAATAAATATATAAATAACATGTATATATGGTGTGTGCGTATTTTTATATCCAAATTATATGTGTGTGTGTTGTCCTTGGTATTGTCCTTGATATCAGAATTTTTATCATTTTCTACTTCATTATACTCAGTGAGATAAGAATAGCAATGACCCATTTCCAAATAAAAACCTAACCACTATATATCTAACTGATTTGTTTCCTTGGAAGATTTATTTTAATATCATAATGTTCACATATAGAGTTCACAAATACTAGGATTACTTTCCAGATACAGTTTAATACTTATTTTTGTCTTGTGATACTTCATTCTTTGCTATTTCCTGTACCATATCTGAAGAAATCCTGAACTGCTAAGATATATTATCAGACAAAAAAATATATATGATATTAGTCACTCACCAGGAGGGCAAATGAAATGTTTTCCTATCTATACCCATGGTACTTACACAGTGTATGGTATGTGCTCATAACTCATATATACTTACACAGTATATGCTCATAACTCATAGCTTGAACTTCCTCTTTATATTACCATGATATGTCAATGGAAAGTGAATTCATAAAAAAACAAACTCTTTCATTCTCTTAACAAGTTTACTGAGGTTCTATGATATACTCGGTATGTGGATATAGCAAATTACACTAAGAACCATTCATCAAATAACTTACAATCTAAAACTTACAAAACAGACAAGTAAACAGGTAGGTAATTATTGTAAATAAAAATTGCCATGTGGACACTTGAGGTAGTATAGCCAACATGGAATACGGAGAAGAGCAGCAATTTCCTGGAAAAGTGATGGCTAAGTTGAGACCTACAGGCAGCTATGTGTTAGCCTAGAGAAATGTTGGGAGCAGCCCACTTCAGGAAAAGACAGTGGAGGCAAGTGAGCACGTATCCAAATAGAGAAACCACAAAACTGCCAAAGAACTTCTTAGGAGGCAGTTCCCATTTGAATTACAGCTACTAGACTCTCAAGCTTTAGATATAGGCAGAATGCCACACCTGATGGATCCACTAACCAGATCAAATCCACCAAACCCAAGTTTACAAACATCAGAGAATGATAAATGATGCCATAACAGTTATATGCAAGGATAGCATCAAAGAGATAGGAATGTTATATTTGCTGATGGTCATCTTCACCACCCATCTCCCACTCCCCCTGCTGTGGGGTCTAAGTGGGAGGTCTTAACATCTACAGCTCCAAACACAATGCCACCTTTCTCAAACTGTATGAAGTGTTCAGCTGCTTGCCTGTGAAGCCCAATACAACTTCCCTGCAGTCAAGGGACTCGTTGTAACAACAGGGCTGCAGGGGTGATTGAATAGCTGAAGGAACCTACATAAGCTTCAACAGCAGTCCAGAACACCACTCCTCTGTGAAAGACGACTGATGGGTCAAATCACCAGGGAGCTGCCGAAGAGTTATTAATGGTGACAGGTACACTACCTGGGAGACAGGTTGAGAAGGAAAAAAGATTATTTATAAGTGAATAGTTAACAGCTGTACCTACTGCTAAGCATTGCATGGATGCCACAAATTGTAGAATTCAAATTCTGGCTTATTCAAGCACGAACAACTGCCTGTCACCCAAATGCAACGCATCGCTACAAATTAAGGCAGGAGACAGGAGACTTCGCAATGCCGCCTCGCCTAGGAAGGCAATGTCATCCTAGAACTTAAATGAGAGGTGAAGAAAGGCTGAAATAACCACGAGGTGAATTATGGTTCTTAATAATAATGATGAATTTGTAAGAACAGCTTTATAATTTTTCCTGGGGGCTTTAAAAACAGAACAGATGCCAAATGTATCTTGTATTTTCAAGGGTAAACTGGAGTTGGGAATGAGGAAGATTGAAGAGTTATGTTGGGGCAGTAAAAATTGAAAAAAGAAACCCACTTCAGTCAGAAAGAGAAACTACAGAAGTTTGGTTTAAAAACTAAAATTATCACAATAATTATGAGTTGAGATAACTTTTACTATAATTTATAAATGAGTAAATATGACATCTGCTACTTTAATATGAACTAATATTAATGCTAATCCATCATGACTCTGGACTGGAAACTAAGTAGGTAGTATGGAAACTATCTCATGTACTAATATTAAGAAAATCAACGATAAAAGTTATTCTTCTCAATTCGATGTTCTGGAAAGCCTGAAAGAGCTCAATATATATTGAATTGAAAATCTATGACAAAAAATATCCTCAACAATTTTTTACATTTTTATTTCTATAGAATCTGCAAGTTCCTATGAACATATATGTTTTTCTACCACTATAAAATAAGAGCTGTCAAGAGAAAAATTAAGAGAAAAAGATATTCAGGAACCAGTCTCATTTAAGAAAATGAAGTCATATGTTGTTATTAAGAGTATAAATTAGTATAAAGTTTTTTGGAGAACATATAGGATACACTCAGTATATAACTGCAATAAATGTAACTACTCTTAACCTTCAATGACACACTAAGTGAAAAAACAAACAAACAAAAAAACCCAAGGAATACAATGCCCAAACCGTCTATAGTATTCATTTATTTCTGTAAAAAAGAAAAAAATATTTCTATGTATACAATTACAGATTATCCCTGTAAGTATATACAAATATAAGAAACTAAAAAAGGAGTTGCATTTGAGGTGGGTAACAGAGCAGCTGGGTGGCAAGGATACCTATGTGTAGATACTACCTATCCAAAAAATAATTGTTTTATAAGTATCCACTTACTGACCTGACAATTCTATTTCCAAATAGTTAATTTACAAAAAAAAACACTCAAATACATATGGAAATGTATAAAGATATCCCCTAAAACAATGTAAAGTCAAAACATTGGAAACAGTTATCTTTAAATAAGGAATTATTTAAATGAATTATGGTATATCCACACAATGAGAAAATTAAATGGAAGTTAAAAAGAACTGATGAGATCTATATATACCAACATGGAAAGAGGCCTGTACTAGTTTCTAAGAGCTGCTGTAACAAATTACCACAACCTTAGTAGCTTAAAACAATAAAATTTATTTTCTCACATCTCTGGAGGCCAGAAGTTGAAATCAAGATGTTGGCAGGGCTATACTCCTTTCAGAGGCTCTGGGAAAGCATCTGTTCCATGCCTCTCTCCTAGTTTCTGGTGGCTCCTGACAATCCTTTGCTCGTAAGCACACCACTCCAATCTCTGCCTCCATTTTCACATTATGTTCTCTTCTGTGTATTTCTTCTCTTCTTTGTGTCTGTCCCTAATTTCTTTCTACCTCTCTCTTATAAGGATACATAAAATGGTATCTAAGACCCACTCAGATGATCCAGGATTATCTCTTCCTCTCAAGATCCTTAATCACATCTGCATAGAAACTTTTTTCCAAATGAGATAACATTCATAGGTTTCAAGGATTTGACATGAATATTTGGGTGATGGGGTGGGGGACCATTTGTCGACTATCACAAAGACTAGGATGTATGATTAAATAGTAAGCTGTAAAAAATATGTTAAAATGAACCCATTTTAATTAAAATAATAAGAATTAATTAGTATTATATATGCATAAAAATACATGGACTATACACCAAATAACAGAAGATGTCTCTGCAGAAAGGAGCTAGGAACAGCTTTCATTTCTTTGAGCTATACATTACTGCCATGGCTGAAGTTTCATATCAATCTTGTATTACTTTCATAAGCAAACAACAACACATATTTAAAAAGAAACTTGAATATATTATAACATTTCCCCTAATTACCTTACCTAACTCTGTAATCTTTTTTGGTTCCTGTTGAGGAAAAAGGGTTTAGTCAAATCTTAAGAACAGAAGATAATTACCAATGGTTTAGTAGAATAAAATTTTATAAATAAATTAGATAATTTCCAAATACAATATTCATAAAACAAACTGCAAAGTGTCTAAGAAAGGTGTATACCTAATCTGATTTTTTTTACAAACAATAATTATTCCATTAAAACGAAACAAAATTCTATGACCTCTCCCTCAAAAACAAAGATTTTGAAAGCATTTATAAATTCTGACTATGCTTAAGCACAAACCACTAAAATGGACTTAGTTGTTCACCTTTCCTTCTATACAACTTCTCTTTGCAGATATTCTCACTGAATATAGCTTCATCTACAAATTTTCTTCTACTCCCAGAATTCAATAACAATGTCTTCACCTTATTGAAACATTTTGGAACAAAAGTTCCAAAAAATCATTGTATTTTGCTCTACTCCTTTATACTTTTCAACTCATTTTTTTCCCCTTCCATGAGAATTACCAGGCACTATGACAGTAAATTGGGGTTCCCCAGATTTTATTTCTCAGGCAGCTATACAAATTGAGCAACCTTTTCTCTGGCTGGAAGAGAAGAAGATGACAATCAAGATGTGCTTTTACCAAAAAAAAAAAAAAAAAAAAAAAAGGTTATATTACACTAAGCAAATCTGTTGAGTAGGAAAGGCACTTACTCAATATACAGGAAATGGAAACCAAGAGAATTAGAATTGTCTGCATTAACTTTTTCCATTAATTCCCCAAAGTCTATGAAACGCCTACTATGTGAACGGTTGCAACACAAACCATTGTGTATATCGTAAGCTGTGTGGGTTGAACTTCTGATGTCTGAGATTTGACAAGAAGAAAAATGAGTTGTCTAAAGGCGGACTGTTGATACAAAGCAAGCCAGCAAGCTGAGGCACGAGAAGACGCAGAAGGAAAGAGTTGGACAGGTGACACGCAGAAGCAGTTCTGCAGCCAGCACTCACAGTGCCTGATAATTATGGATATTGTCAGCTCTGCCAAGAGACATATTTAGCAATGAGCAGGAAAGGGGTGAGGGGTGGGGAAGCTGGCATATTACGAAACTTGCCACCCACCTCCCATTGGCACTATCAGTTTCATATGCTCTATTAAGAACAATCAAGGGCTCCTAGCCTCCCCTGAGATCAAGAGGAGATGGTGATTATGAAAATAATAACAGTTTTAAAAATTACCTAAATGTTCTAAGAGAGCTTTGAGCTTTAACTTCTGACAGTGTTAAACACTCACAAGCAGGAAGGTAAAAAACAAAAACAAACCAGGAGACCACAGTAGCCTCAATCTGAAAGGCCACTCCAGGGCTACTTAAGCCAAACACCCACTGCGAGTTCGGTGGTTAGGCGATTCCCTCCTCTGGGTGGCATTCCAAAAGCATCTCCTTCACATGTGCAAAAACAAAAAATGGTACAAAGGCGTTATAACAGATTTCTGCTTGAGACTATGTTTCTGGGGGAATACCAAAAAGCTTTTCTTTCAGTTAATTTTTTAAAAACAAAAACTGCCTAGAGACACTGGTTTGTGAAGCCAAGTTTGTTAAAGTACAAGTGTAATTTACTTTTATATAAACATAACTTCACAGAGCTATCACTAGGTTCCATTTCAGTAAAAACAAACAAACAAAAAAGAAGCTGCAAAAAATAATTATAAAACATATGGTGCAAACCCCGGCTGTGTTTATTTTATGACGGTTAACATTATTTACAATGTGATCTGGTCAAAATTAATACTCAAAGGATTACACACAAAGTATGCCCAATTTTTCTTCTTGACCATGCACACCAGCAATTTTGCCAGTCCATCTGAATGAATTTGTCTAGAGATCTCTTTATTCCCCCAAAGAAATCAATTATATTTTAACATCTAATTTTATTCAAAAAGCTTGAATAATACCACCTCTAAGCTGCCAACAGCAATACAGGAAAAAGCTCGCCTTCTCTTCTCTTTTTAAATAACAGCAAAGTTTGAGAAAAATGAATTTGAAATCCTGTCATTCGTTGCATCAGATTCTTTAACTGTACACAGTTTATTATCTCAGTTAGTACTGTATATTAACAATTTTAAAAGATTCCAGTTTATTTTCTTTTGAAAGAATACAGCTACTACTTCACATTCTACATTCATTATCGATATATCCTGTTGAGCAAAACTAATGTAAATAGCTTAACACTGCTACTGGATGTTACTGCCAATAGGATGTCAAGATCAAACTTTTTTCCTTTTAGCATTTAACTGAGAGTTATAGAATAACCAAAAGACACAGAAACAGAAGAGGAATTAAGAATAATTCTTGCAAAGAAAATCTTAATTTTTTTCAAGCCCTTTTACTAAAAGACTCAAGCACTGTATTCCCATTCAAGTCTTATTAATACAAATACCAATATTTATGGGACTGGGTGGTGTTTAATAATTCCAGCTGAAAGAAAAAATGGCTGCCTTTCCTCTCCGGGCCCGGGACACCAGGCACCCTCCTCCACAGAGTGTAGACCACAACTACCTTCCCTAGTACAAACTACCTTCCACCAATCAGAGAAAATAGCTTCTTGCAATGGTGTGCTAGAGTAAGCTCACATCAGCCCATGAGAACTGATTGTTAAAGGTTCAGGAACTTGGTAAGCTGGTTATCAGGTATAGACAAAAAAATTTAATTGTGTATACTTACGATTAAAAAATATTAAAAACAAAGGTGATACTCAAAACGTATCACTTCTAATTATTATTTGACTACATTTTACTATAATCTGTACTTCTGAGGTAATATGCTTCTATCTACATATCTAGTATGGTAGAAATATTACATCATAGTGTGCTACTACACATCTCTCAATCTCATGTTCAATGACTTATGCAGCTAGGCTAAATGGGATATTTTTACCACAGAAATCAGCAAACATTGCATTTCAAGTCTTCCTTTTTCTTTCTTTCTTCTTCTTTTTTTTTTTAAATTTAGAGAGCTGTTGTAAAGCATTTACCAACATGCCACTAGCTTCTTCTGAATAATAGATGACTGTCTAGTTTAAAAACTTAGACTTCATTTTAAAACATGCATTTATTTAATCTTCATAATCCCATCTGTACCCATTTGGGGAGGAGAACTAGAAGAGAAAGATAATTTTGCTGTGACAGATTTTAAAAAATAACTATAAGTTTTATGTGGATCACTTATTTTTATGAAGTCTTATAAAACATAACATGGAGCATGATTTCCAGATATGAAAAAATTAGATATGACAAATGAAATATATGATTTGTGCCTTGGACAGGAAACACCCTACATAGTCTTCAGAAACAAACACAAAGATTAAGTCACAGGTACACTGTTATTTATTTTTTTAAATGCCTGGATTATTCTGTTTATAATAAATTAGTAAGTGAGATTCTAGTAATTGTAAATCTTTTTATTTTTTTTTAGAAAGCTGTTCATTGATCTATGGTATAAATACATCTAAAAAATAAAGCATTAAAAACTGAAAATATTTGGAATCAAAGCCAATGAAGAAAAGGCAGTTTATAGGTGTTGAGATGTAAGAAAAATATAAAGATGAATTACTTTTGCTTAAACATGTAACAATATTTGTTAAGATGAAAATTATGATGAATCAAATACTCGTATACTTAAAAACTATATCTGAACAGGAATAAAAATCTGCCTATTCGTATTACACAGTTCATCCACAATCTCATTTTTTCATCTCTGGTTTATAATCTTAAAACAAACATTACATTTTTCAACATTACTGCTATTTGTAAATCACCTACTATAAGAAAAAATACTGAAACTAAATAGTAAACCATTCAGAAATCTTACAAATGCCAACAAGGAGAGGAAAGGCAGGATAAATATTACTAGAGTTTAAATGAATGTTTTATAGTTCTTCCTATAGCAGCTGGCAAAATTTTATGGAAGTAAATTTTATTAGAGAGTAACACAGTCTAAAAATCAAGTTTTAAGACACCCATTCTTATGAGTAATATAGGAGATTTCAGTGTAACTATAAAAAATATAAGTCTGACTTCTAAAATTTGTTTTTAAAGATATCCAAATCTACATGTAGACTTTGATTGTAACCATCAATCAATAATTATGGAAGTGCATTTTAATATGGTCTTTTACTAAATAAATAATTATTTAAAGATAAATATTACACAATACAATCTAGATGTGATATCAGAAGATCCAAATTTAAGTACTTAGTTTTGGTTACTGTTAAGCTTTTTCACCATTATCAAGAATAAGTTTTAGTTTTAATACTCTATAAAACAAAATTAATAAAACTTGTTCTGTCTCTTCAATAGGTTTCCATATTAAATGAATCAGTTACATGTGAACTTCCTTTGTAAGCTTCAAGTGCTGTGGACCCCAAAAGCCAATTAACAAGTTCTTGTTACTCTATCATCTAGAAGCTAGCAAAGCCATCCATTTTTGAGTTAGAATACTTCTTTCTTGTATAACTGTGGAAGTCTTTCTGTTTTAGTTTTATAGTAATTGAGGAGATTGACTATAAATGAGAGAATCACATGATGGTAATGCAGGAATGGAACATTCTACTATGCAATCTAATTTTCTCTGATTTGTACCATGATTGCAAAATCACATTGCTTTAATCACAGAAAAATAAAAAGGGGAATATCATTTAAAAAAATTTACCTGTCTCCCTATCTTAATTTTCCCTTCCCTATTCTTTCTTCCTTAACTGACCAAAATATAAAATTGAAACACATTTTGTCTTTTATTATACATAACAGTTTATGTGCTCTACTCTTAAATGATAAATTCCATATTTTTCTTCCAGAATCAACTCATCACTGAGTTGCTTTTTCTCCAAGTATTTCTCTTTCTTTTCATGTAAATCACATATCCTTAAATAAATGGTTCTCCATCCACATATAGGAACAGGGAAACCAAGGCCAAAGTAATTTTCTACTTACTTAAGAGGAAGATGAGTTTGATACATTTTCGTAAATAATCTTGACATGAATTCCTCAAAACACATTCATAATTTTGAGGCGTTAAACCAAAGATTATGAAGTGAATGACTGAAAAACAAAACTTTTACACTCTGGCTCTAAAACCTGAAGCATAATATGGTTTAGAAAGAAATGTTGGTATCACCAAATTTTCTACTTTTATCAAAGTTGACATATTTCTAAATATAAAAATAATCTTGAAAAAATATCTGTGTATACTGAATTCTCCAAAATCCTAGGCATATGTTCAGTTCTGAGAAATAAAACTAGAAATCCAAACTTTGGACTTTTTGTTATAGCAAAGTTCCCCATGTGTTTTTAAAAGATGAGATGAAACACTTTTTGTCATTTAATCATCTTTGCAAGGCTGATGGTAAGGAAAGCACTGGGATGAAGCCATGAATTTGAAAGCAATTGGTTAAAAAAATAGAAATTTCAAAGATGCAATCTCATTTCATATTAATATTTCTGGACAAAGGAATAGAAATTGTTTTTAAGAAGTTGCACAGATGTACTATACTTGCTGAAAACATAATTAGGTCCAAAACCTTACCAGTTCTCTAGATTCCCATCTACCCAACCTTGAAGCCTGTAATCAATTTATGAGCACCTTCTCCCTCCCTCACCTACTGAATCCTCTCAGCTAGTGGTTCTATCTAACCCTGCTGCTTACTCTCCCTGCCACTAACTTAACACCAGGCTTATTTCTACTTGAACTACTGTGACAGCTTCCAAACAACTCAAGACTCCTCCCTCCTCACTTCCACATAATACCCAATAAAGTTTCCTAAGGCACTAATCTGGTGGTCAATTGTTGCAGTATTGGCCCCCAAACGGCTCAGGCTTCCATGTATGCTTGTCCTGGAGTAATCTACTCTAGCTCTGGACTTTGCTATGTGACTTGCTTTGGGCAATGGGATACTAGTAAATATGAAGCAAGCCGACATTTAAAAAGTGGTTGCACATGTGGACTTGCCCTCTCCTACTGCTCTTCAGAACTCTGTAACTATCTGTATGTGAACAAGACCGGGCTAACCTGCTCTCTGAAGAGTGATACAATGCCAGTTAGATCCATTGCCCCAACCAACAGCCGGTACTAACCTGATAGCCAGATATATAAATTAGGCCATCCTAGACCAACCAGCCTACTTACCCCCTCGACCCCATCAGTGTACCTCCTCACTGCACAAATTTCCAGTAGACCCACAGACTTGTGAAAATAATAAAACAGTGGTTGTCTTAAGGCGCAAAGTTTGGGGTGGTTTGTAATGCAATAATGGATAGCGAAGGTACGCATCACTCACTCAAAAAGAATCAAATTCCAATGAAAGAATATTTTAAAATCTGGCAATCAATGCTCTTGGTATTCTGCTTCCATTCCAACTTTCTAAAACTCTTCCAATGCTTGAGATGATTGCATACTTCAGTCATAGAGACTTTGTTATGGGCATTCAACACTGTGTGAAAGTAAGAAATGCTGATGAAATTTTATAAAGGCCATCTAAAACTCCCAATGTGAACTTTCTTGTTGTAAAGTTTGACAATATTCTTTTCTGCAGAAGGTCTTTAAAAAAATCACTAAGAAGCTGAGGTATATAAATTTTTGTTATATCTAAATATGTGTTTTAGGCCCTACAAATTAAAACACAAAAACACAGACTTCTGATTTTGTGTTAATTTGTTTTCTTTTCATTTCATAATCATAATTTGCAGAACCTATCGGAAATGAAGAGAAAATATTCCCCTTTCTCTTTCAGAACTTTGCATTTAAGGCCTGTCCACAGAAACTATAACATGAAATAAAGCTCTCTTTATATCCCATAAATAACTCATAAAAATTTAACTCAAGCTAATATTCTAGTTCAAATGAAGATATGAAGCCTCACATTTTTATTCTTTCTCCCACAGATATATTTGGGAAAGAAATGATACAAATTTGGAAACATATTCTAAGCCAAATTTTAGGTTTTGTTCTAAACCAAATTTTTATTAACAAAAGCAGTGTTTACCTGTTTATGTTAACTGTCTGTTTTATGCAATATACTGTATCCTCTTCAAAATCAGTTCTGTTATTTAAGGGGAAATTCCCTCTAGTATATTATTTTTATCAAAACTAAACATTTAAAGTATGACAACTAACATTTTAGCATCTATCAATGCACTAACTTCTATCCAGAAAAAAAAAAAAAAACAAAAAAAACTCTTGGAAGCATGTTCAGTGGTTCTATACTTAACCAGAATTACTTAAGTTTTTCAACTAATCTAGATAGTTGAAAATGTATATAACATTAATACATTTATTCTGTAGGATATGTTCTAATTTTGTGAATGTCATTTAAAAAAATACATATGGAATCACTATAAAGACCATCTTTTCAATATATACTATAGAAATCTGGTGTTATTCAATGCATAAGTACATCGAGTTTCTCCTTGTATCTTACTCAAAACATTATAGTACTATTTGCAAAGACTTTACAAAGCGTTCTTATATTTACACTCGCATATCACTCTTTCACAAGTGTTGCTGTGAAGTAACTGGATAACAACAAAAGAACTATGATCCTTCAAACCCTGAGTATTACATAGTATCTACTAAGTGAAATTGATTATTTGACATGTATCTCAAAAAATGAAAGAACACTGTAGAAAAATAACACTTTCACTGTCACTACATAACACTGGTATTTAAATTCTACCATCTTGACTTTAAATTAATATAAAATAACATGTGAAGTTGAAGGTACACTTATCTTTCATAAGATACCCAATCTAATAATTTTTAACAAAAGTCAAACCTTGACTAAAATAAATGGCAACCAGTCTCGGCAAAACACACTTGACCTGTGGCATAGCAAATTTTAAAAGTTTGTGAAATTTAAACTATCAGACACTTTTCAGGTCTGGGAAACCACAATTTATATCCAGGATGCTGTTTGGGCCTTCAAAGCAATGTGCTCAAATGAATAAATCACACATGAAAATCCTATACTATAGCATTCTTTTATAAAGTTCCTTTTTAAGAAGTATTCCCCTTCCAAGGGTGTGCCCCTTTCAGGTCCCAGATACTTTTCCATATGGGAAATATAATGCAGTAAAGCTCCCTTCCATCTGGTGCCTTGAAAAACATTTATGAAAAGGTTTTACTGTACATCTTTAATAATCCTCATTTTCCAGACATCTCTTTGTCAAAGTTACCCTAAAATGTGAACCTTAAAAATTATAATTTATGTTAATAGCCTGGATCCAGGTGTAAGGTAGAACAGAAAGAAAAGAGAGGACAAAGCAGATGGTGCTGTCAGACGGTCCTTCTTATTGCACTACCATGTCTGAGATTATTTTCCATAAGAAGAACCTACTGGCACCAGACTATCATCTTCTTAAATTACATACATATATTACTTATGAGGCGAATACGTAAGCAAGTGAACTAAAATTCTATGTATTGAGTGAAGGAAACTGACAAAGGGAACATAGACTAAATCCAAATTTGATATTCTTTATTTTAATAGGCACCATAATTTAATATAAAACATCTACAGTTTAATTGGTCTAATTACTCCCCAAGTGGCGTTGGCAATAATAATTCCATGGAGACTGTCTTGTTCTAAGTGAGTGACTTCATGGGTAGCTTTTGCAAAATGATCCTGATGGGGCTAAAAATGATCACTGGATTCTCACCAAAGAGGAATTTTAAAATAAATTTTATTAACTTGTCAAAACATTTATGAGTTAAAGAATTAGAATAAAACATCTCTTTGCTGCTTCACCTCTGTGATCTAATAAATAGGTGGGTTTCTATACAGCAAAATCTCATTAATTCAAACTAAAAAATGCTATTAATTCAAAAAGTGGGGTCTGGGTTGAAAATTAATTTTGTTTAGTCAGTCATTTACTTACAAATTTTAAATTAATGGTACATCCAAGACAGGTAGGGAATGTTTAAAATGCTTTAAAGCATTAACTTTCCAAGTAAGTTGGAAATATGTCCAAATAATCTACATATAACTCATTAATGGACTAATTATAGATCATGCTTATATATTCATTAGAAAATGTACACTAATGGCCACTGCTTTCCCTTAGCTTAACTTGAGACCCAATCTCCACTAAACTGAGAGCTGTAACAGAGTGGCATGGTGTCTATCTCTTAACTATTTGAATATAGCAGCCACTCAAGTAAATATTTGTTTAAAGAATAAATTTTCCTTAATCCTCAAAATAGAAAAAAAGTGCATTGTAAGGAAACTTTGTCATGTAATGGGATGTAAAAAAAAGGATAGAGGATCAAATTTGAAACAGATTGTACATTAAATAGAGTTCATCAAATGATAAATCTTAAGTTAATAATAGAGGTTACTCTAGTTAATTTCCATTCACCACCTGTAACTTGCATGTAAGTTTCCTGGATTTACCTTCCCAAATTTTTAACCAAATGTCTCAATTTATTTTTCTTATATAAAATTAATATCAAAGTAAAAGAGATTATTTTCTTTTTATAGCTAACCCTCCTACAACACAACTATTCAACATGTTTTTATTCTGTCACTCAAAGAAACAACCCAGAATAATGAGAAATTAATCTGAAATTCTCAAACTTGGAAAGAGGTTTACAGAAGCAAAACTTTGCATATAAAATTTGTGCTTTAGGAGAATATTAGAATTTTACATAAAGGGAATTCATCACTAGAGAAAAATTTCTGGTTACATATTGAAAATAATAGAATCATTATTTAAACATTAAATGCTTCGGATTTCTCATTAATCTAGACTGACCTACTCAACTTAAATGCGAGTGTTTTCTCATACTATATATGAAAATATGCATTTTATGGTCAGGCACATGAGTATATGGGTCTCTATAATATTAAAACAGAGAGAAGCATCTGCTCTCCACAAATGCCAAAAATTATTTAAAATTTTGATTTCTCAAACCCTCAAAACATTTTTTTTTGTAGATGGTTTTCAATAGATTTATTTTAGAGGGTTGTCCCTATCAGACACAAGCATAAATGACTACAAAAATGCACAAGCAAAAGAAGCTAATGGTCTTGCTTAATTAAAATGTAAAGCTTCAGCATCTTAAATTCCATTTATATGATTTTAAAGGAAGCTTCAGTAAGTCACTCTCTTGACAAGTGCATTCAGATTGCAGAGAAGGCTACAAAGGCGTTAATGACATTTACCCCCTAATAAGAGCTGTTCACACTTCATGGCTTTTCCTTGTTATTGCTCAGGACAGACACTAGCACCTCATTGAAAGATCAGTGCTGCAAGGGAAAAAAGGCCCCTTGAGACATCTCAGACTTGAGAAAAAGCACTAAATCAGGTGATGCTATATAGATGACATGTTTGATTCTCAGGGGTTCTTACTCACCCTATGGCCATGGATTTGAGGCAGTTAACACAGCCAATCAAAACCCTCCCCCACTCCCAGAAGACAAGGCCATCCTCTTCTGCAGCAGGCATAGGAAAGACTACGGAGAAACAAAATAAACCTCTTTCAGGTGCCCTAGATCTGGCAGGATCCAAATGTCTTATACTGCTTGCTCTCAGTTAATCTCCATCTATGTGTGGCTGAATGAATAAAACACTGACCTTTTCACCTAAGAGACCACAATTTGAATCCAATGAAAAGTCACTAGAGGATCAATGAACAGAGGCACTCATATTTTAAAGCAATAAAGCACTGCAAAAAAGGGAAAGGAAAAAAAAAAAAAAACAACCTTTTTTTCCCCCTTCCTTAACCATGGTTTTGGCCACAGATTCAACCCGGTTTCCCTGGCTCAGCTATTATAAATTGGATCTCTGATTCAGAATTGAAAAGCTCCCAGCACTGCCCCTATGGATCTCAAAATCTGGCACAAGCCCATGGCTACTGCAAGGAAGACATTCCTTCACATGTCAATATGTGGAAAAGCAATTCCTGTTGGTGATGGAATGATGGCTGACTCAATGGAATATACTCAGCATGAACTCTAATTCTGGCAGAGGCAACAGGACACAGAGACAAGTAGCTCTTAATTACTCTTTTAAGGAAAATTTAAGTATATTTTGTTGTTGCTAATTTAAATTTCTAAACATACTTTAAAAAGCAGCAAATGAATGAACCAATAAGAAGAATCCCTAGCTACCTAACTCTGTGTCTTATCAACACACCATAAAATAAACAGGCTTAATATTAACGGTACTCTAGAGACAAAAACCTATGGGATAGACATTATTGTTTAAATGTCAATTTCAGTGAAGACTGGCCTAACCTGACCATAAGCCAATATTTTCAGTGGTCTGTGTTCCAAACATTCTCCTATTTATTCCACTAAGGAGTCTGAAGAAAAAAAAGCGCGGGGGGCGGGGGGAGCTGTAGTGCATAGTATTCCTTACAATTCCATCCCAGAGAGGATGCAGTGTGCACCAGTCTTTGAGTTACCACATTTACTCAATTTCTATTTTTTAAAACCAAAAAAGAAAAAAAAAGGCACAGCAGGAAAAGCATATTAAAATAAAAATAGAAAATACAGTAACCACATTACTCATGCTAACTAGAAAGCTGCCTCTGACACTGTTATTATGGCTTTGTTAAAGAGAAAATTACACGAGAATAAAAAAATCATGTTAAAGCATTTCCTTACAGAGAGTATCTTCAGTTCTCAAAGTCTCTAACAAATGCTTTCCTGGGGGCTGCAGGTAAGAAACACACAGTATCCTGGTAGATGAGCTCTTGACAGAAAATGCACAGCAACCAATATCTCATTCTCTTATTTGGGGGTCTTATGTAGGATGGTCTACTGTAGCCATGCAAGATATTTCACTGTTGAAACACAAGACTACCACTGTTCAATCTACTCTCCAACTCCCCCATGCCAAATCTACGCTGACGGAGAAAGAGAAAGAGACAGACAGACAGAGAAAGGACACAACAGGTCATTCAGTTGCCACCAACAAATTAAAATACTTCCTAGATAGCAATAGGACCTCACCTCAGTATTGGGTTTCTAAAACAACTGTTTATTAAGTCACTAGCCAGTAATCTGCCTTTTTAAGACATAACGTTATTACCAATGAATGCCACATCTGTGAACCTACAGAATCACTAGTCTCACCCCTTAGACAGGGATGGCAGTACAAACATAATAAATCAAAAAAAAGCTTCTGATCAACAAGACCAGGCCTGGCATAAACACACTTGCCAACACTACAGCTCAATGCTACTCAGCTACCTGAAATGCAACTCTCCCCCATAAACTTGTTCACACCTCTTCCCAACATGGCATTCTTCCTGTAGGGAAAAATGTTCCATCCTTTCTACTATGTAACAATAACTTTCTTCTTCCTTAAGAATCTCCTCTTTCAACAGGTCTTCCCTAAAGTAATTTAATTTGGCAGTGGTCACTTAAATACTTCTAGCAAATGCATTGGCCTGTGTTCCATTTTCCAGTTGCTGCTGGCATTAGTTTTATGGCTGTCATACATGAATCAAATAAGGAATCTTTATTTGTTTGTCGCATCTGCATGGATTTAGCAAAACCTTCCAGAAATCTACACAGATCCCCATCTCACTTCTACTTTTCACAACCCTTCATTATTTCATATATGGATATTTGAAATGTAGGTCATTCAAATGAAACAGATGGTAGACTAAAGCTGAGTCTTGAGAGCCTTCCATGATTCTCTGCTATGAGAGATTTCAGTTCCTGTGTAACCCCTGCTCATCCTTCACCTGCCCCGCTTCTGTCAAAGTGGGGAAAATATTACAAAAGGATACAGTGGCTCAAATAAAATATACAGACAAGTAGAAAACCACAAATTTTCTGTTGCTTAGAATCTTAAGGGATGTGGTTGGTGGCGGACTAAAGAATCTCTCTATTTAAGGAATTAACATTTACTGAGTACTTCTATGAACCTAACAAATTACTTCTCTTTTTCCTCAAAACTCCATTAGTAAAGTTTCATAAGAAAAACAAAGTTCATAGAAATTGTGCACTTTTTGCAAGGCTAGAGAGTTAATTGGTGGTAGAACTGAAGTCTAAACCCAAAGCTCAGGAGCTTTCCACTTTAAATTCAACAAGCAGCATATAAGAATGTTGCTCTGGAGATCATGTGGGTTAATCAGTGCCATTACAGAGAATATGCATTTCAAGTAAATCTGAACTGGTTCTTATCAAATGGTGAATGGCCACAGAGCTGTGGGCTCATTTCTGTTCCTCCTGGGGAATAAAAAATCCTCTTCCTCTGTGTCCCATAGACACACATTCCAGCAGTCACTGCATTCCATCCTGGAATGTAGTGAACTATCTATTTCTACTTTGCAAGAGGAAAGGGAGGAATATTTTTATTTTAACTTTGAGCACAAAACATCAAGCTATGTCCTTGGATATAAGGTGTTTATTTTCATTGCTGTTCAAATAGTTACAGCTTTGGCAAAATCCCTGTATTCCACTTCCAGCTTTGACCCTGCCTGAGGCCTTCAAGCCACGATAACTTTAAAACCAGGGATAACAGTCTCTGAAAATATCTCTCTAATAGGGAGGTTAGGGGGATTGCTGGGATAATATCTATAAAGTGGTCCAAGCATTCTTGAAAACAGACTATAAATTCAGTACATTGCCCTCAACCACCTACTTTTTGTATATCCCTGACAAAAGACAGGGGATCTTGACCATTCACACCTGTGACCTTTTTCTTCTGAAAAACATTAATATATTGTTGGCATGATGCAAAAACATCTTTGATCATGGAAGTGATAATGTAATCTTTAGCTGGAGTCAAATAATCCCTCTTCTATGTCAATGCTAAGGGCCAACTGTACATTCTTATAGTTTTGATCATATTAACCTGCATGATTTGTTTACAGCTGCTTTGTCCATTAGAATGAAGGCTTCCTGGGACATCTTCCCTTATATACTCAGCATACAGAAATTAACCAATAAAAGTTGCTATTTGAAGGACTACTTAAATAAATGTATACCTAAGTCCATTGATCCTTCTGCTCTGGAAATTTCCTAAAAAGATCTATGTAAAAAAAGTTGCCTATTTTAAATAAGTTTTACATTATGCAATGGGGTGAAAGCTGAGATACTTGAATAATATTAGTGAATTCATCAAATACCCATCCTGTGACAGGTGCTGGGAAGGGTATTAGAAATTACTGAAATACAGAAATGAAGAAGAAATAAAAATAATACCCATATTTGGAATGAGTCATAACTTATTACACACTAATAATGTAGTATTGCTTAATAGTAATATGAGTCCTGTGGGCTAGTTATTGCACAAATACCATTTCATTTAACATTTACAGATGAAGAAACTCAGGTTCAAATGCTAAATGACTTATCGTAGGTAACAGAGCTATCAAAAGGTAAACCAGGATTCATTCTTGTCTGTCCCACTCCAGAGTCCAAAATTTTTGTCACTATATCTGTCTGTCACTTATTTATAATCAAGTATATACTATGCACAAATATATTTGTGTGTTATATCCATATGTATTATATATTTACAATTAAATAGATACCTTTTTGACTGGTTGGGAAGGCACTCTGTTCTGTTCTAAGAGACAAAATGAAATATAAAATATCTATGACTTAAGGCTGCTTTGTACTCAAAGGTCTAAAATGGCCAGATTGGTAATAGTGTATAACAGTCAATATCATCATAATCTTTTTCATCATCATGATAAATGTTAATAGCTAAAATTTGCTGGACACTTAGCAGGTGGCACTACTGAATGCTTTAGATGCATCATCTTATTTTACCTTCACAATAAACTCATGAAATACTATTAGTATCCCTGCTTTACAGGTGAGGAAACCGAGGCTTATGCAGATATAGACATGAACCTATTTTCACATAATTAGTAAGAACTGGAGTCAGATTTCAAACCCATGAACTTGCTTTAATCACAACTAACGCTGCTCTAAGCTCTTTTGATTCACCTGAATAAAAAGGCAGAATTATAGCTATTTCGCCACACCTGAATGGAGCGCTGACCTGTGCTCATCCTCTATGCTGCACAGGTATAGCTGGGAGCAGCTGCTCAGCCTGGCACTACACATCCTAGAGTTCCCCCGAGTCACCTGGTTCTAGATGTAAGCTCTGACCAGTGACATATGGACAAAGTGAGTCACCACACTTTTCGGCCTGGTCTAGGAAAACCTCCCTCACAGAACCTTGATGAGGAAGCAGAGGCTCCAGAGAATGGAAGAGCCATAAAATGGCAGAGGCCCTAAATGACCTCTTTTCAAATCACCTCTGGGAGGAAAGCATTCACCAACCAAGAATGCTGACCGGTCTTGCTGAGATGGAGAAACAAATCCCTATTGTGTCAGGCCACTAGCATTTCAAGATTTATTTACTAAAACAACTAACATTTATTCCATTGATATTATCTAAAGCCTAAATGCATTTCTATCTTTTTCTAAGCATTTGGCATCTGCAGAGAAACATGTCTGACACCTGCTATTTCCCTGCTATAATTGGTCAGACTTAGCTTTACATATAGATATGAGTGAAAAATACCAACCTGAGTAGTAGTTTACAACGTGCTTTCATCTATGTTACTTCATCCTTTTGCCATTCAAAAAATGAGAAAGGTGTAACAGGCTATCTCAGTTTTAAAGATGAAGAAACTATGGCTAAGAATGGCAATTTTTTCCATACTCACATAAATAATCAACGGCAGTACTGAGACATCTGCCCAATCTTCTCACTCAGTATCCAGGTTCTCCTTTACCAATCAACTTGATATCCTTTTATGGACCCAGAAAAAAAGCTACGTCATCTCTGCTCTATCCTCATACATGATATAGTTGAAATATTATTAATTAGGTACAAATACTTTGTTTTTAAACACTTAATTAAAAAATGCATGTACCCCTGGAAAGGAAGTCAAGACCAGAATTTATAATGAAGCATTAATAGTAAATATCAGATTTAGAGAAAAACTTTTGGTCATGAAAATGAAAGCAAAAGTAACATGAAAAAAGGTGGAACATCATGAAATAACTGAGAAAAAGAGGAAAAAGGGGAACCCATTTCTCCTAATTTTGCCTAAGGTCAGGTGGGTATGATCACCACTGACTATAAGAGAGATGCTAACTTTGTCAGCTCAAGACTCTCAAGCCTTCTCTATTCCCCAAACCATGCCATTTTAACCCTATGAGTTTCTTGGGCTGGAAAGAACAAAAAAACAACCAAATACTGCCCATAGAGTTAGAGACCTGAGTTTAGATCAGATTTCCTCCCTCCAATATTTAGCAAACTTTACTATGTGCCAGGCTGGGTGCTAGGAGATGGGCCTTAAAAAGCTACAAGGCATCAATTGTGCCAATTAACAGCTTCTGCGATCATGAGAAAGTCACTTAACTTCACTGAGCTTAAACTACTCCAAATGTTAATTCCTTGGCAATATCTACAAGAGAATGGTGTAAGAGAATTCAAAAAGTATGTGAATTTGCTCCACAAAGGACCCTTTAAATACAAGTGTTTGCTAAACATCTAGGTTTTTGTACCACATTGAACCACAAAACACTTATTCTACACAGACCACTAACTAGGCGGTGTGGGATTCTTGATTCTCTTCTTATTGCTTTCACCAGCCCAGCTGCCTTCACAGAATTTTGTCCCTAGGAAGCCTGAAGAAAGACTAAGGGCCTTTGGACTAACTGAAGTTATTAGATATCCCAGGAGTACCATGGTGAAACATCAAGTTATACCAAGTTCAGGTTTCTTTATCCATTTATTTAATAAATATTTATTGGGTACCCTGACTTTGTAATGTTCCCTAGTGAGTAAGCAGGGTTGGAGGGGAGGCTACATTTTAAAAGTTGATTTAACTGATTTTAAATTGGATTGGAGCTTGAGGGAAAGTCCTGAGATACAGCCACACATTGGTTAAGATGGACAGAAAAGGTATCTGGGAAAAAGTAGGGCTTTGGCTGACACCTAAAGGACAAGAAACTGCCCAAGTGGAGAGAGGAGTAGGGGAGTCCAGGCAGAAGAAATTATACACGCAAACACCCCAAACTGAAGAAGAGCTGTGTGTTCAGGAATCAAAGACTTGTAATGAGCTCGACAGGAAAATAGCTGGGAAATGTTTGTGGAAGCTCCTTACCTACTCTCAGGAACCAGTACTCCAGAAGTCCTCAGAGCCTTTGTTATGCTGATGGTGCCACGAGGCTCTAAGAGGGTCCACAGTGAGTTCCTCCCAAATCTAAAGTTGGACTTCTGGAAGACCAATGCCCCCAGAATACGCTGGGAAATGTTCTTCTATAGTGCTGATGGTTCTATTATTCTGATTGTTTCAAGACACAAGTGATTTGAAATGTGCATCACAACTCATTCTCTCACAAGGCTGCTGACACTTCAGCTAATTATTCAGAGTGTCTTATATGGTTCTCTGAATCCTGGCAGGATTCATTTGCAAAGGAGGAGATTTCCACAGATAGGCTGGTGTATGAGACCAGTTACAAATTCAAACTGAAAAAAGACCCTGAAAACTTGACTTTTAAGTGATTAAATTCAACAATGAAAATCACCTATATTTTTATACCCTAGGTCAAAGATGGAAAATGGGGAAAGAAAAGGGCACTATTTTATTCGCTGTCAATAAATGTACCATGAAATGTAGATTGAAAATAAAAAATATTCTTGAGCAGCAGAAAAAAAAAACCCTTACATTCCTTTATATTTAGATTTTAGTATCTAATTGCTTATTTCCTTTTACTGCAATTTTGTGGGAAAATGCTTACAATTTACCTCATTTTTTTCTGTACTTTCTAAATAAATACTTTAATTGGTACACAAGAGACGACTAGGCTCTTTACTTTTAAGATATTCTTGAATTCTTAAATCACTGCAGTTCAGGTAATGCTATGCATTTTCACCCAGCTGGCTAGTTTATGAATGATCCTGATAATCACATAAGTGAAAAGTAATTTTTATCAAAACAGTATAGGATTCTTGAAAGATATTGCTAGTCTTTGAAATGAATTGTGGCATCACCATCATCCCCCTTTTTCTTTGAACAACCTCTTCATACATGCTTGCAAGTGACACCTGTGAATGGCACTGCTCTTCTTTTCCCTCATATCCAAAAATGCAAAATCCTATTCTTCTACATTCAAAACTATTTGTGAAACCAGGAGTAGCTGTGTTTCATAAGGGACGTAGGATTGGGCCCAGAGAGAGTTAAATTAATATCATGGCTTCACCAGTTCAACTCACTGTACATCATCATTTGCCCAGTAACACAATCTATAGGCCAACTACTAACCAAGTCAATATGTGGTAAGACTAACAGCCACCCTAACTTGCCTTGATAATTATTCTCCTTTAACTGACATAATATTCAATATACTGTTGTTGAGAGCAATAATGCTAAAATTGATGCCTTGAGGGCTACAAGACAATTGCGTTTTAGCCAGATAAAATGACTTGTAGACTAACAGTGCATTATAGGGTTCCACAACCTTTGGACACACATTTTATAGTCTACTTGAATGAAAATGTTATATATAATTATATTCAAAGTCATGTGTGCATACTTTATCATTACTACATATAATTTTTAAAATATTGGCCAATAATTAAATAACATTTTAGAGAAAAGGGGTTTATTTCTATAGTTTAGTTCTTATTTCGGGGGGTATATTTTTAAATGAGCATTTTCTCACTACTTAAGTGATAACTCTTTCATGTCCTTCAACATCTTGCCTTTTTTTTTTTTACCATGAACTATTTTCTCCAAGGATTAAGTAGACGATAATGCTGAATAACAAAAGGCATCATTAAAATAAAATCCATATTACATCACTTCTATCAATAAACAACACAGAAATTAAACCTGGTGTTCTCTAATGTAAAAATCTTCCTTGATTTTCTTAAAATGTCAATTCTAGACTCTGAATGGAGAACCAGATTAAATTTGAGATTTGTCAAAATTTATAAATAAAAATCAGTCATAACTTAAGTTAAAAATAAATGACAGTGTTCTTTATATGCAATATTTCACCCCAAAATAAGACTTTATAAATGGTTAGTTTGTGGTTTCGCTGAATTTTTCTACCACATTAATTTCCCTTGCAATTTTGTATCTTTAAAACCTGAGCCCTTATACAAAAAGAAATATAGAGTTATTTTCTATGCTTGTCTTAGAGCTATGTTGAAATTTGTAGGGAAAATTAACATCTAAATAATAATTTCAAGTGAAACAAAGAAACAGGCACTAGCCAAGGCAGGACATGAGGACCATACTACAGAACATCCAGAAGGTTCTGTATTAACTGAAAACAAAATGCTGTAGTAAACTGGGTTAAGACGGCCAATAATCATAGTCATGCAAATACCTATTTGTTTGAACAGAAAGACACCATGCATATGCTTCAGGTAGCTTAGGCAAAAATATACACGTAGAACTGAAATACAGCATGGCTGATAGAATTAAACATGAAAGAAGAGGCGATAAATACGGTACTAGATTGGGGCAAAATACTTTAGGTTTTGAATTAAAAAAAAAGAGAGCTTAGCGAAGCTAACAGGTCCATTAAAAAATCTGCAGAGGTTTGTGCTTTCACATAGGGTAAAGTCCGTCCAAAATGGACATTAATAATCATGGTGTGGAAATGTATGCAGAAAGCTGTGGCACGGGTGCCACTGTGCGTAAGCAGCGACTGTTAAACTGGCTCCACATTTTGTTTTTCCTGGCCCCTTCCTCCTGGACCTTGTGCCTCCTCATGGGCCCTGACCACCCAGGTCTTAACTTTCCACTCATCCCAAGAAATGTCCCCACCCTCAGGCAAATGAGATAATGCTAATTAAAGTCTTCTATAAACTGAAAATGTAATATATAATTATTCCTATTATCATCATCATCTCATCTTCAGAGGGCCAAATTTTCTGTGCCTTCCAAGTTAATCGCACTAGACGAAGAAACGATTCTATGCTAACAAAAGCAGTCATGGGAGCAGACTTACTACACCTCCCCTAGCCCTTGGAGGTACCATACAGGAGAGTGACAGGAGTGAGTGAGAGTGAGAGTGAGAGTGAGAGTGAGAGTGAGAGTGAGAGTGAGAGTGAGAGAGCGAGAGCGAGAGAGCGAGAGAGAGAGAGCGAGAGAGCGAGAGAGAGAGAGAGAGAGAGAGAGAGAGAGAGAGAGAGAGGGAGAGGGAGGGAGAGAGAGAGAGAGAGAGAGAGAGAGAGAGAGGGAGGGAGAGAGAGAGAGAGAGAGAGAGAGAGAGAGAGAGAGAGAGAGTGAGTGTGTGTGTGTGTGTGTGTGTGTGTCAAGTAAAAGCAAGGGGAAAGCTTGAAGCCCTCCACTTATTTATATACCGAGCTGGCAGCCAGGGCCTTGCACATAACACAGAGTGGCTCAGGGAATAAACTGGCTGGCAGAGCCAAAAAAACATTTTTTTTGAAGGAGTCAATTCTCCTGGTATTACCCCATAGGAAATTTCAAAAATCACTTCAGATTCTACCTTCTCCAACTGTGATCTCCTTTGGCAGGAGGAAGTACTTCTTCATCATCCAGTGTAGTCTTTTTTGGATCCTGGGGTCTCCCAACATGCTGTTTTCAACATTTACCCTTCAAGGGTCGTAGAAGACAGATGGCCATAAAGAAACATTTCAGAGGAAAGTACACAATGCAAAACCACTCATAACATACTGCAAAATAGGATGAAAAAGGGCAGGGAGGTTGCGGGGGAAGGGAGTGGAGGCTGCAGGCCTCCCAGAAAAGTTTTAAGACCCTTACCAGATTGGAAGTACCACTGACACAAAGAAGGGGCCCAAGGCTGGAAGAACAGGTGCTGTGAAGGCCAAATCTATAACCACGTCTGCATGTTTTGGAATGTGAAGGTTGACTGGTTATAAAAGCAGGGAGTTTATAGAGTTACAGTTACAGTTCTTCCTTTGATTTGGATGAAGAAGCAATAATTAGGGTACACAGACAACCAAGAAAACACCAAACCTACAAATTAAGTGTGAGAACAAGCCCTACTAAACCCAGATGAAGTGTAACCTCAGATTTTCACACACCCGTAACCCACCTCAAAGAGACCTCCCTTTTAGGAGGGCTACAATAGAACTTGCTGGAGCAGCCAGGAAGCTCAGGTTATAGGGAGAGAGAGCTGGACTCAAATAGAGGCAAACAAAGCGACACTAGGCAACAGGCCACTTTTCTCTTTCTAATATACACCACTGAGGCCCCAGACAGGCCTGCTGGAACATCACTCCTTTTAAATTCCCTGACAAGCTTGCCAAAAGGACCATTTTAACCAGAAGAGGGTGTGCGTGCCTGGGCCTGCAAGGGGTAGGAAGGAGACCAGGTTTCCCAAGGGTTCTCACTCAAACCCTTCTAGGCTGGCCCCAGATACCAGCTTCAACATCCTCCCCCTACCTGAAGGATGTACCCCCGAACGTAGTCCCGCAGAGTCCAGCCCAGGCCGTGCAGGATGTGCAGAACTTCCTCTTGCTTTAGGACACTGAAGAGACGATCCAGCAGGATCTTTAGCCGCACAGGTACCGCTTGTGTCCCATAGAGCATCAGGCTGCTGATGTCGAACACCACGTTGGACTGCACAATCTCCACCTGCGTAGGGTGGTACAGGTGCTGCGTGCTGAGCTTATCCAAGGCTGTGGTGGTCCCACAGAGTTCCAGAGGTGGGTGGGAATAAAGAGACAAAGAGAAAGGACAGAAACAGACAGAGTAGAAACAAGTTACTAGAAGTTATCAAGGCTCCATTTTCAAGTACGGTTGATAACCACAGATGTTTAAGCAAGAGCTTGCAATGTAAATAGTTCTCTTCCCACCTTCTCCCTGTGTTGTTTATAAATTGCAGAGGACAGCAAATACAAAACACTTTCAACTTTCAGAAAGAGAGCCACTGAGGATGTTTCTAAATGACTGTGGCTGACTCTAAAACCAGACTAATTAATTTGCTAATTGAACTATGGCTCAACCCAAATTATCAGGGTGTCCTCCCTTCCCTCACCAAGAAAAAAAAAACAAACAATCCCCACCTCATACCCTAAGATCAGGCTCAAACAATATCACTTTTTTTAATACGATTCACTCCTTATGAAATACAAATGATTTAAAGGAGAAACAAGTTATTTAGACTATAGGGTTAAAAAGCCTAATTTAGAAGGAAACAGAAAAGCTGATGTCTGTGTTCGGAGATCTCAAATTAAATTAGCCAAGAGAGATTATCCAGAGGTTTAGTTCTCCCCGTTTTACCTCTTGCTGTTCGCCTGTTAGATTTAGTTTAGTGTTCACTGGCATGCTCTCGAAAATTATTCAGGAGATACAATAACAACAACAAAAAATTTCAAACCAAAATTTAGTCCTTTTTCAAATAGCTCAGACCAGGATTTAGCGTCAGATGAAATTTTAAAAAATGACCAAATCAAAGTTTCAGAATTTCTGTATCTTTTAGCTGTGTTATTTCAGCACACAAAACTGAGGATGACCATTCTCAGAGTAAATACTTTTAATGAAACTAATATTTCAACAATTAGGTCTTTTTCTCCTCAACTCTAAGAAATTACCCCTATCTAAAAGCCAAGATAAGGTCATACATTCTAGTCCCCAACTTTATCTGAGTTATTTGGAACCCTACTGCAGATAATATAATCACATTTTCCCTCAGTTTCTCTAAAGTGAACAATTAAGATAACATGGTCTCATCTACAGGGCTCAGAGAGATGCTGCAAAGATTAATGAGATAATGAATGAGAGGTGTTTTGAACTCCTTAAGAGAACACAAAAGCATTAGATCATCTGTCAGAATTATACACATATGACCTTCTAGAGATTAAAACAGATAAACATGTGAGCCTGAAAGATGGTCATCTAATCTCAGGAGTCAGGCAAATGGATATCAGACAACCCCCAAACTCAAAATTCTAACTATACCTAAGAGTACCCAAGGTTTCTATAAGTTCGAACCCACTGCCTGGCTTTTCTTGCCCACTCTTTCTACCACTTTATCTCGTAATAGTATGTACTGTACATACGGGTGCACTCTGAGCAACTCTGATTTTAATATACCAGTATTTCTGCATACTAATGCAGGTATTTAACAGTACATGCACACACACACACCGCTTTTAGTATTTCAAATGTATTTTTTCAGGGCTACTCCTCCACTCTAGTTTCCTCCTGACTTGTGGTCACTAGAGAGTTCATGTACTCTTGATAAATTGCTTTCTTACATCCATAGTGTAAAGGCCCTTATCATTTACCCGCTGGCTTCATTCAACACATTTACTCCCAGGAATACTTTGTCAAAGAGTTCGGGTTTCCTCATACTTCATTTCTTGCAGCTGATTTGTCTGATCTTTCCTATTCTAGTAGTTAAGTCAACTTTGAATAAATAGCCTTAAAAATTAATTTAACATTTGGGGAAGATAAGGGATTCACAGCCTAGGGATTGAAGTCTTCTCTTACTCCACAGGGCATTTAGGCTGCAAAAATGAAGGAAAGAGGTATTATCCCTGTTCTACTTCAAGTATAGTTTAACTACTCAGCCTTCTGATGAGCGGCTGGCTCTGCTTACAGAATCCAGTGACTGGCTCAGGGAAAGTCTGCTCCTCTCCTGTTTCCCTTTATTGACCCTTCTGGCCCACATCATTCACTTCTTCACAAAATACACTGCTAATATCACAACAAATATGAAATTGAGAGGGTTCAGTAGGGAGAAATAAAATGATGTGAAATCCTGATTTTTGTCCATGTGTTTGGACCTTGTCCTTATGCAGGTGTGTATACCAATGTGTTCAAGAGCTCAGTCACTCCTCTTCTTCCCTCTCTTTAAAAAGGGCTGGCAGTTTTAGAGGATGAGAAGGACTGAATTGTCGAAGGTTCAGAAACAAAGAGAAATTGTTCAGAGAACTGAAAGAGCACAGGTGGAACACCTATGGCAAAAATATTGCCCTAGACACACTTTTGAGATCATCAGAGAGTGAGAATATTATAAGGGCATTACTGATTCTTTATAAGTATGCCATACATCAAGAACTAGGAATACTGTTATAAGCCACAGAAATATAAAGCAGAGGTCAACAATTTTTTTCTGTAAAGACCAGATAGTAAATATTTTTACTTCTTGTGGGCTATATGTTCTTTTTCATAACTATTCACTTCTGCTGTTATGAAAGCAGGTGAGCATTACACTAATGGGTGTGTCTGTGTACAAAAAATCCCCCTTTATTTACAAAAACAGGCACCTTACCACATTTGGGCTGTGATATGGAAGACGAAAACATGGACCAGGTAGTTTTTAAAATTCAATAGTAGATAAGAAAAAAGCCCTAAGAGTATGATTTAAAGAGTAATTACTTATGAGATAAGCCATAGATGAATGCTTGAAAAATATTAAACTGTCATTGGCTTGTAGATGTCAACTGTAAATTTCAGCATAAACATATCATCAATTATTATGAGCTGTCAAATATCTTGAATGCATCAAAAATTTTCTATTTTATAATTGTTGGATTACACTGAGTCATCAAGCTGTTAACAATTTCTGGGGATGTCTCTGTGATGGAAAATGGCCAGTGATGATTTTTTAAGTGTCACAATATCAGTAAACAGAGAACTGGACTTCTCCTAATGTGATAATATTACAATGTCTGAATGTGGAGAATTCAAGTCTGAATCTCAGTAGAGTTAGAAATATTAGTTGAGTCAATGGGATAAAGGAAAGTTAAGGCAAGAATTTGTTCAGTAACATGGAGTGGGAAAAGACAGTTACCTACTTTTATATTCTGTTTGGGCCTAACCACCTACTAAATTGTCCTGTACCAATGGTACTGCCGAAATTCCATTTTAAAACAAAATCTTATCCAGAAATTGGGTATAAAAATATATAAAAGTGAAGCTACTCTTGGTGAGGCTAGCATGTTCAGCTTGGTTAAGCATCTCAGTTGGACCCCAAGAGTTCACAGCAGCACAGTTTGAAAATGTACTTTTCTATACAATAAGATGGAATCAATTGTTTTGCATCTGCTCCCCTTCATTCTTGTAACAGAAACTGGATTTCCCTTCAGGAAACTATTCTTCCTCTTATACTCAGTACCAGTTATTTTATAGAACAGAATTTTCCTTAAACCAGGTCTGGGAAATCTGGCTTAAGGAATATTCTTTGAGTATATACCAGTCTCTTGGCCATAGGAACTCATTCACGAATGGGCAAGAGATATAAGTCTGAACAGTGAGATCGAATCCAGGACTTTAGTTAGAACTACTGGGAAATTTTCTCTGTCCTTGACATTTGTAGCTGGTAAATATGCTTAAGAACAAAAATCACATGAAAGATAGCTGGACTACAAGATGGTCTGAGGAAGACCAGATACTGACAAAATTGTTTGATCCAGAAGATGTGAACATGGCTGTGCTTGAGGCTGGTACCATCCCTGGAATTTTCAGTTACACAGTCAAAAAACTCTCTCTCCCTCTTTTTTAGTCTACTTAAAGTGGGACTCTATAACTTGTATTTAAAAAGAGTCTTGAGTAAGACAAGGGGTACTTCTGGGATACTTTTCTAGCTGGAGATCATATAATTTCAAAATAGCTGTCACTGGTTTCAATGAAAGGTATGTCAGGTCCAGGCCAAATGTAATTACTCCAATGACTGGAATGAAGGTATCCTTATTAATTTCACATCTTATACAAATTTACAAAGGGTGACAGATGCTACTAATGACATTAATAAATAAAAATAATTGTGTATGGGGTAGGAGAGAGTAAATGAAATGACCCCTTAAGTACTAACTAAATGCCAGGCATCATTCTAAGGGTTTACAATGATCTATTATCATCCTTTAAAAAAATAAATACATACATTATTACTATTATTGCCTATTTGGAGAGCACAGACTGAATGAGGTTAAGTCACTGGCCTAAGACCACTTGGTTATTTCTCCCCACAAGACTGTTTCCACCACATATTCAGATAAACAGTCAATAAGAAACTCTGGGAACTTGTAAGTCTTTATCATGTCGAAAGGCCCCAACTCTCAGCAATCTGGGCTTCTTGCCCATCACCTTGCTGAAGCAAGCATTTCAAAGGTCACCAACACCTGCTTTACTATGAAATCCAATAGCTTTTTCCCTTCATTATTTTCCATGATCTCTCCATAGCAACTGACCTTATTGATCATCACTCCTCCTAAATGCTCTTCTTCATTCATGCATACATTCATTTATTCAGCAGCACTTAACTTATCACCAGGTGTTGCATGCAGATGCAAAAGTAATTTATGCTCTGGACTCCACCTTCCAAGGTAGATAGATGCAAGCAATATAAATGCTATAAAAGAGATTTGATAAAGTACTATAGGACACAGAAGAGAGGGCAACTCTGCCAGGAAGGCACAGTCTTGTAAGAAAATTAGGAATTTACAAGCAAGAAAAGAGGTGAGCTATCTAGGTAGATGGAACTAAGGCAAGGGTTCTCAAACGTTAAGTGCAGAAGAATCGGCTGAAGGATTGGCTTGTTAAAACACAAATTGCTGGGTCACCTCCCAGAGTTTCTGATTCACGGGGTCTAGGATGAGGAGCAAGGATTTGCATTTCAAACATATCTCCACATGATGCTGATGCTGCTGGACAGGGACAATATTTCAAGAACCACTGAACATGTGATGTGTGTAAGAGAAATGAATAGCCAAAGAATGTGTAACTCTTTAGGCAAAATAGTTAGAGGTATATAAAATAAAAGTCAATGGGCAGACTATAAGGCACCTTATTACTGAAGGCCAAATTCTACGGAAAGCTTACAATTTTACTTCTTGTAAATAGAAACTATTAAACATTTTATAAAATGAAAATGATTTACAATTTTACATATAAAACTCTAACAAGAGTCTAGAAGTTCAATTAAAGCAACAGTTGTCAGCTTGGAGGACATGGCACATATTCACCAGTGACAGCTATTGACTAAGGTGCTGAATGTTGAACCTCAGCCACAGAGCCTCAACCCCCTAAAGGAGAATTGTTGAGAGGACGATGATCATGTTTAGTTTGAAAAATTGCCACAAGTGACTCTGACACAGACCCCATACACACGCCACACTGAAAATCACACAGCTAGAGTTGGGGGTAGGGATGGCCTGGAGTCAAGCAAACAGGGTAGGTAATTTTTGCAATACTCCACTGGAGGTGCCTTTACTCAGTGGACTTCAAACTATGATATGCCTGAACCTAGAGTATGTGAAGGCCTTCTAGAAGGTATAGGGATTCAATTTCCAGGTCCTGCAATCCCATATTTACTTTGTTGTAAAATTGATCCACCTGAGAACAGGCCTGCAAGTTCAAGCAGAGTATCCATTCCCATTTCACCTTTGAAAGTTGTAACCTGCCTTCTTTACAAAATAAAGGTGTAATATGACTTGACTTATATGATGCACTGGCCCAGGGTGTAAAACTCTCCTGGGTGCCAAAATAATTGATGACTTTAACTGCTTCATGAAAGCCCCCTTTAATGATTAATAAAACCACCAAGAATCTGCAAACGGGCCTGCTTTCCTTGACTATACATATATGATTTAAGAGTAGCTAAAACCTGATATTTAGGTCTATTGGAATACTCAGAATTCAAATAAAATATAAAATGGGGCAATAGTAATATACTCATCTCTTGCATTCCTGTCTATTTTAATAACATATTATTCTTTAGTAAGTATCCTGTGACAGCAAAGCAAAAATGTCCAATACTAAAAATGGCTCCCTTCCCCCATCCCACATACTCTGTAAGCCATTCTTTTCAACTATTCCTGATACTCATCCCTAGGATGTGTCATCTCCTGTGAAGAAAAGGCCCTGAGCACATGTAAGCAACACCTAATTTCTTAAATTTAATTTGAATATTTTCCTGGATGTACCAAAATTTCTAAGATATACTGGATAAAACCTGTGGATAGAAATTTTACATGATTTCTTACAGAAACTATGTTTATCATTTAATAAGATAGTTACAACTCATTTACAAAGAATATCGAAATGTTTATTTTAGTTATAATTCATAATCATTTTTAGCTTATAAAATTTTCCTCATCCAATTAAAAATAAAAATTTTTTAAATTCTGATTTAAATGCCAAAACACTTAATTTTTAGCAGCATATAAAACTTCTTTCATTAAACATTTATAATCAGTTTAACCATGAGAACTTGCAAAATTAATACATTTTTTGTATATGAACTTTATCTAATTTGTTCCTAAAGTCCAACATGATACCACATGGAACCACATTATCAATGTAAATATCATAACTTCTGACAGACTCCTCACTTCATAAAAACCTAAATTATATGTTATAGTACATTATTACATATTAATAAGAAATAACATTTCTATTGTAAACCAAATAAATTAATTTTACTAGCTCCACATCTTATTCTGGATTGTTTTAGGAATCTGTGAAAAGCAGTCCACAATTTATTGATGTTTTAATAATTTTTCTCAAAATGTATATTAATGCATTTACTTTAATTAAAATGTGAGTTCAATTTTTCCAGTGAAAATTAAATCAGATTTGGCAGTCTGTTATGACCTAAGCACTGGTGGAAATTTTCATCAATTAAGATAGCAAAGTCTGCAGTGGTAATAAGAATAATGACTTAAAGCAATAATTTAAAGTTCCCAGTGTTTAAAAAGTATTTGTTGTCCTGCAGATTAAGGATAATTTCTAGGGGCAGCCTCCAAGGGTTTTAATCTGAGCTCTGGTACCTACTTGCTATATGACCTGGGCAATTTATTTAGCATATTAAATTATCAGGATGGCTCTTCATTTTCCAAGTTCTTTTACAGTCAGGCAAGCTAATAGCTTAAAGACTCCTACCTTAATTTCAAGGGAAAAGGAAAGGAGAGCACAGAATCAAGCCCAAATCAAGAAGTACGTTAGTAAAACAGATGCTTGGAGGCGAAGGTGAGGCAGAGTTACAGGATGTGTTCAGAGGACTGAAGGGAGGTTAACTGAGATGCAGGGGAAACAAGGATTCCAGAGGAGCCTCTCTGTGATGATCTACCTCAAGGAACCCAACTACTCCTACACTCTGCAAGTGATCCCTAATCTATAAATTGAGCTTTACCCAAGCTCCATGCCCTCAATTTCAAACATGTACTTGACTCCTATTGCTGAGAAAGGTTGGACTAAGAAACTAGGCCAAAATGCTTGAAATGATGCCTTTATTTTGGGGGAAGAGTTATTTTCTGATTGGATAGAGGTGCTCACAGAAAGGAATGTTGTAAATTTGAGAAAAAGGAAAACAAAAATAATTACCCATAATCCCACCATCCAAAGGCGACATTGTCCACATGTTGATGTAGTTTTATCTACTTTTTTCAATCCATGAATTTTACATAGTTGAGGTCGCACTACAGATACAAATTTCTATCTTGTTTTTCTCTCTCAATACAATATAGCAAGAATATTCAAAATTACCTCAGACTACTTAGCTTTCATAAATTTTTCCTGTGACGTTTCTCCTAAATCAATCCCTCCTTTTGGCCTAACTTCTATCACTTTACTACGAGTGTTTTGACTCTCATAACTCCAAGTGACTCTAGGCTAGTCTGATCTACCTCTGTTCTCTCTAGCCTAATACCACCTTAATACAACCTTTAAGTCAGTCTTCTCAAAATACTATTTATAATGTCTCTTCTCTGCTCTAGGGTTTCGGATGGTGCCACGTCCCCACTCCCAATAATAATACACAAAATCCTTAACTTGGGTCAGAAGATCCTGGACAAACTTACTTTTGGTCACTAATGAGTATTTCTAGGCCCTATACTAAGCTTTGGAGATTTAGTGAAGAACAAAGCAGATATGATGCAGGACCCTCTTGAAGTAATAGACTAGTGATGAAATCAGGCTTTAAAAAATATGCATTAACACATAGAATTACAAACTGGGTATGTGATATGAGAATATAATGTAAATGAGGTAGGAGGAGGAGTGTTCCAGGCAAAGCCAATTCTGCTAGGACAGGAACAAGTGAGAATAGCACAAGATGAAACTGGAGAGACAAGCAGGGTTCTGATATGCTGAGCTACATTTTTCAGATTTTCTATTTTCAAAGCTGTTCCTTAAGTGCCTTTCTTCTTTCTTACTTACCTTTTGACTACCATTTTCTCTAGCTTCAATTCAAGTTCTATTTTCTTTTTCTATGAACGCTAGAGAAGTCCCTTCATCTAAGAGCAAACTTACTCAACAATGATGACATATACGTGTGTGCCAGTATATTGCCCACTTACTGGATCACTTATGTGCCTATTTTATAACAAAAGCTTGATGTTAAGCAGCAACTTATATCTGAAACAATTACTCAAGGTTGTTTAGCCCTCATATTGTTGAATGGATAAACACAATAAAGTATACATAGAATAGGACAAGGCCATTATGTATTTTCCATGAAGGGCTAAATGTATGATTCCACTGTGTCACCAAATTCTTAATTTCACCCATATCCCTTTCTTTGTACTTTATTCTCCTGTAGAGAGAACAGTGGAGGCATCCACTGGATTTCTAGGTTAAAACAGTATGAACTCCAGTATTGTTAAAGAAAATAAGCTTAATATCAGGGTGCAGAGAATAGGTCATAATGAATAGACATTATAATAATAGGTACTGTGAAAATCATAGCACAGATCACTAGATTTATGATAAATGTGCTATATGTATAGCCTCATAGCTATAGAAAAAGGTACAGTATAGACTTTGGAAAAGGGTCAGAAAACAGTGACCCCATGAGACTGTAAGAATAGCATCTATAAAGAAGAGATTATTTTTTTCCCTTTGTAAAAGGCCTCGAGAAATAAAAAGCACACTCTCTTTAGTATGCAGAATTTTATCAGGAGAGAAAAAAAGGTTTAATTGCACAATATGGGCAACTAGTTAGAAAAAAAGTTAATAAATAAGAGCTTCTAAAATTGTGAATTAGGTGACTGAGGGATTCCTTTAAAATTCCAAAAACAGAAGCTTGAACTGGTTAATTTCTGGCTATAAAACAAAGGAGAAATTGAGCCTGGATATAATTTCAATAAACACTTTGAGAGGATCTATAGGTTTTTTTCCAAAGGAAAGTGGTGGCTAAGCCACAAAACACGAAAATGACACCTAAGTCTGGATGAAGAAAACTCAATTCTGTCAAGAACAGAATCACCATAAGAACAAAAGCCACAATTTTTGTGGTTCATTAATCTAAGTGTGTATGTAAATGTAAAATAAGTAATAACATAAAGTAATATGTACTTTTAATTGTATTGCTAACTTAAAGAACAAAGTAATGTCCTTTATAAAATTCAGTTTTCAAATGTTTAATAAAATAGTGCTAGGAGTGGGTGAGGGGTGGTTATGTAAGAACCTGTATCTGTCAAATGCAATGTGAATAACTATTTTTTTATTTCAAATTTTAATAACAGGAATTACTCCCCAAACCTTCAAATAAATTAAAATAAATGTAAACCTGTAATTCTACAGACTTCACTTCCAATATTCTCTGTGAAGGTCACAGAAATAAGGACATATTCAGATACTTTTTTTCCTTAATGTAGGAATATAAAAGTGCTTTTCACTGATCCTAGAAAATTGGCTCTCAGTGATAGTTTATAGTTCTTAGTTTTCCACAACTTTTTTTTAAAAACATAACTTTCTTTAAAAGCCAAATTCAAGTGACTTAGGAGGTTTTCACAGGAATATGCTTGAATATTTCAGGCCCTGACGTCCAGTGGACTCCGCCTAATAGCTGTTCAGGCACAGCAGTGGGAAGCTCATAGCCATTCGATAAAATAAGAAATGTGCAAAGTGGAGTGATTTTTCAAAGCCATCTACTTTGCAGAGTAAAACAATTAAAAATCTGTATGAAATGCTCTAAAAGGAAGCCTTTTATTTCACTAATTTCCAGTCCAACCCTGAATATTTTTAAAATTTTAAATGCTAATTTGAAGCAATTTTATATGTAAAAAATATTAAAGTAGCCTTATTCTTTTATTCTGGTAGAAAGCCAAGTGAGCCTTAAATTGCATGGCTAATTGTTCTGAGAACTCCATGTCTCTTGCCTTGACTCCCCTTAGGATTCCAAATTATAACAGCATCAAATGGTCAGCTTTTAGGAGCACTGAGTCCTGGACTACTATTTTAATTTCCAACTGATTAACATTTAACATGTGTTTTTAGGAAATTGTTTTATGGAATTTTTTCCCCACAATTACTTTAAGAGTTCAAAAACGAAGTTGTTAGTGACAGATTTTATTAGAACAATTTTTGGGGTCAGATTTTAAAGTTCTGATTATTTATAAACAGAATATTGTTCTTTCCTACTTCAAATACTGAGGCCATAACCTCTCAATTTATAAGGGTGGGTGGCTCTTCATTTTTGCCAATATGACCAATAATTTCCAATTATATCACACTTTATAATATGCACACTATACACAATATAATGATATGTCATTTCAATGTAGCTAGCCTGTGAACTTGTACAGGTTTAATGGGATTTTGCGTATTTAGAATTTCATCATAAGGGGGCCCTTTGGAATCATTATGACATCAATCCTTTCCCATTATAAGACTCAGCTGTCTTACTAGGCAAGAACATCAGTGCGGGAGGCAAAGGCTTAACTTACCCTGTAGATTGTAAGCCAGATCCTAATAAAAGCCACAGCACTTGGGGGAAAACATTAGTAAATTGCAATGATGACATATTAAAAACTTTTTAGTGAATCAGGGGATCAATCATGAAGGTGCGCAATGATTGCTACTAAGAGAAAAATTCCTTGTGACTTGAAGTAATATTTAGACCTGCACATTTTATTCACTACTTTTGGGGAAAAGAACTATGTAATTGGGAGCAAATTAAGTACAAAATAACTCATGTTCCATTTAAGTCACAACTTTCTAACTGTAACTGTCAAGGCTGAATTAATTAGGATACTTAATACCAAGGAAAGAGGAGGCTTGTTTCTAGAATTTATTAAGAAAAAAAAGAAAAGGAATAATATGCAGCTAAAAGAGTTGATCCCCAAGCTTGATGATAAAAACTGTCAGCCCTTATGTGTGAGGATTTATTTTCTTTCTTGAACAAATAGTGTTAGTGTTTTTAAGTAAAAAAAAAAAAAAAACAAAAACAAAAAACAAAAAAAAAAACTGCACTGATCCTCCAAAAAGCCTGATTACATTACTATATCTTATACACCTTATGTAAATGGTCCTTGATTTTTTTGTTGTCCCATAATACATGAAGAATAGGTATATGAATACTCTTATGGATCATTATTAATGTGATTCTAAATGGTAGGGAGGGAAGAGGGACAACAGTAGTTCCAATGAGCTCCCACTGTCCTATGGATTACAATCATCCCTTGACAAGTAGCTCTGAGAGTATGTGGATATGCACACACACCCACAATTAGTCCAGGGTAGAATCTGAGCCCCACTTGAGACTATGTAGGTAATATTTCAAACTGATTGGCATTTCCCCCCTGTGGCCTTATGCATAATAAAGTCTTCACAACAGACTTTGGAAATCATTAAAGTCTGACTGAGGCACACATAAAAGTAGACTGTCAACGCTTGGTTATTCAGAAGCTCACTCTTTTGACTAGTAGATGAAACAAGTTCTTGGTTTCACTTCTCCATGGCCGACTTTTGGGGGCATATCTTTCTTCATTAGCAGCAAGTCTATCAGAAGGTGGTAAAGGGAAAAGAGAAAATTTAATCTGCAAACTTTAATCTAGGAAGAGACTTGGTAATTGAATCTATATGCTGAAACCAGGTTTGGGGATTATTATTATTAGTGCTCCTGTTCTAGCCAATCTCTAGTTGTCAAGACTAGCTGAAAGTTGACTATACAAACCTTGCTTTATGTCACTTATAGATCAATGAATTAAATGAATGCTGACTACAAAACACATCTCATTTTAAAAGTAACTACTGATATATACTACTTGAATGAACCATGTAAATCCTACTAAATAAACAAAAAATGAATTCTGTAAGAGAATAATCATCCTACGATCAATTTATAACCTTTAAAGACTTAATTTTCTTGAACTAGCATAAATCTACACAAAAATTTCACTAAGGAACATTGTAAATGCAAGGCATATTTTAGTTTTGATAGAACATGTGCTTTAACCCTATAAGATGAAGTGAAGATGTATTTCAAAACTGAGAGAAAGTGGTAATACAAAAAGTCAGCATCTGGTAGGAAATACCTAAAAGAAAGAAATGATTATATTCTGTCTTTATTTTTAATAAACATCACCTTTGTGTCACAAGTATTTTTCTTTCCCTCTCTTAGTAAGTCAGCCTGAAATCTCATTCTAAATCTATAATCAATCTTTCTTTTTTCCCCTTACTGTAATCCCTTAAAACTCCAGGCTATCACACACACTTTTGACACTGATGTGTGTTTTCTTCTGGATTGCTGGATTTGCTTAATGCATATATCAAATATCAAACTGCTTTGCATCCATTACTGGTAGAATGAAAGACTCTATATAAAGATTTGCTCATAAAAAGGGTTAAGAAGGCAGTCTCAAATATGTTGAAAAGTTTAAACTAACCAATTTTTAAGTGCAAGAGCAGAAAACGTTAAGGACTAGAGCAATGCTGGCTAATTTTTGCACCAATGTAATCAATAAATGATTGACAGGAAACCTTAAAGTTACCATCCCATTCTCCACTAGCTGACTGTTTGACACCTGTACATTATCAACAAGGCTAAATATCTTTAAGCTTAGGCCACTCACAAAATAACACTATTTTATACCACCACAAGTATTTAATGGAGCTCAAACTTTCAGAAAAGAAATAAAGTCTCTTGAAGTGATGTGAACAAAGAAACCAAGGGAAGATATCAATTAATGCTTTGAATTCTGGTTACCAATTTGATAATGAAAATGACCCTAATTCCTAATTAATCAGTACCAACAGGCACAATGAAGAAAATAAATCCAAATTTTAAAGTGTAGCAATTTTTCTTTTAGATATTTTACTGTATTTAAAAACCAGTAATCGAAAACACTTGCCAAGTTCATTTAGTTTCTGACTGAGGCACACATATGTGATCTCCTAATTTACAGCTTGCACATACAGATGTTCACACTTAGTAAAAGGGCTTCTTAATAGCTTTTTTTAATTAAAAGTGTGTTGATAATAGGTGTTTTAAACATATCCAAACAACACAGCTGAACTGACAAATGCCTGTCTTCATGCCTCACCATGTCTCACATTGTGGCAAGATTTTATAAGAAAGAAAAGATTATGACTCAGTCACATGTATATAGGATAAATGTTACCCCAAAAACCTCCAAATGAAATCTTTCATTAATTTTTCTCTCTATGATCTGTTTCCAAGTAGAAAATGTTAGATTGCTACTAGGTTTATGTAGCCGAAAGCAGAACCACAGTCTTTGCTTGCTGCCTGCAGTTTTTTTCCTTCACAAAACTTTGAACCCCATCCAGCTTTGACACACTGCCTCTTCAGTTAATAACTATCAAGTTTCCCCTTGTCTCCTGTCTACTTTTCTTTGAGGCAATTGCGCACTCAGCACCCCGAGATAATAACACACATCTATAAGATAAAAGCAATGGCATTAATGTAATTGTCTGCCTCTCTCTCCTTAGCCTAATCTTTTTTTCCTTCAGTTTTGACTGCCTGTGTGACACCTGTTTTTGTCTCCTCTGATCCTACGACAGGTTTTCCGCTGACAAGGTTTTTGCCTGACAGAGATTCTGCAGACAAGAACATAATAAAATATGAAGAACTGCTTGTCAGAGTTTCTGCCAATGCTCACATGAAATAAAGAAAAAAATGACTTTTTTAAATAAGGGGCCTTGTGATGGTCGCTTTTGGCCTGTCAGAAAAATAGACCTCCCTGGCCAATTTCTCCAAGCCAAACAGGTGTTTTCTCTTATGTTAGAGGTCGATTTGTTTTTTAATTTTTACAGATAGTGGAAAACATGAACAGCTAAACGGGGTAAGATTTTAACCCTCGGATTTTTACAAGCAAAAGAGTATTGAAGAATTACGAAATAAAAGTGGAAGATATTTTACTCAAGACCGTATCTTCTGAATAAAACAAAAATGTCAACATGTTAATGATCCAATAAATTTAACTTCTTTAAAATCCACTTCCTGGTTGGTTAGGCTGATAAAACCTCCCACCTACTTTTCATTTGTTTTGTTATCTGAAGACACAATGGGAAAAGCAAAGGTGAAAGTAGAGTGAGGGCTGGAAAACAGAAATACAGAAACTGGACTAAAGGCAAGGTGTTTGCAGGCTATGTCAACCACTTAAAACAGGAAGAAGCTGCTAGAAAAGAAACTAGCAATTAGGAAACAGAGACTTTTAGACACATTTAAGAGTTACCATAAACCTTTGTTCCACGTGCTCCCACTGTGGCAGATGGCTGGGGTGGGTATCAGTACACAGAGATATGGAAGTGAAGTGCCCTGCCTGAGCCCCAGACTAGTGGAGGGATCAGTATTCCACAGAAACTACCCCTCTGGTCTAGGTAAAGTGCCCCATGAAGATTACAGAAGGTAACACTTAACTGCTCCTGGTACTCTTTCCTGATGACCAGGACAGAGAAAAGATTGGACAGGATCAATAATGCAGCAAGTGTGAAAGCACAAAGGGCTAGGAAAGAGTTTATAGTGATGAGTGAAGAGAGGACAAGAGCCTGAATTTTGGCTTTTAGGATTCTCACACCAATTCTAACTAGTCTACCAGCAAACCACTTTAACCTAAGCTTCAGCTCTCCAAATACATTATCTAACACCTAAGGTGTAGAACAGCCATGTCTAATAGCAATATAATTCAAGTCATGTGTAATTTAATTTTTCTAGTCTCATTTAAAAAGTAAAAAAAAGAAAATATTTATTTCAAAATATATTTAATATACATTAAAATGTTATCAATATGTAGACAACATAAGAACAAATCTTAGTGAGATATGGTATATTCTTCTTTTAAGATTAAATGTCCAACATCTGGTATATACTTTATACTTACAACATACCTCAGTTTGGACTAGACACATTTCAAGTGCTCAAATCCACAATAGCCAATTCTAGTTTCCTTTTTGCAGAACTAATTCTAGAGTTTCCTTTTCATCCCAGGTGAATTGAAGGCCAACAAGTCCATCTGTTCAATGAGATGGGTTTGCACTTGTATTTGTAGTGTCACTTGACCATACAAGCAGGTTGGGGGAGGCCTAGGAGGCCAAAGTAGGCATATCCCTGGGTATCAAGGAGCAGCCCCAAGGAGAGAGGGACCTTACTACTGGGCCCTTAACAGACACTGCTTATGAAGTCTATCCAGTTGTGGCAGTAACTCCTTAAAATACTTTCCACAGGATGCTTCCATATATGTTCACTAACTAGTAACAGATTAATTCAAAAAGCTTTTGAAGAGTTACAAATATCTACATTTCTAAAAGGCAAAACCTGATAAGGAATGAGATGCATAAACAACATTTTATGCTTCCCAGTCAGTCTAAAAGGCAAAGTACCATATTTATCTCATCTGGTAATTTCACTCTTCAATATAGAAAGGTGGAGGGGCATGTCCCATTGGAAGAAGTCATCACTTATGACACAAAAGAGAAGAAAGAATAGTTTAGTATCAACATGATATTGCTGAAGCATACTGAGTTACTTATGACCCAGCTGAATCTAGTTTATCTGAACAGTACATCCTAAGTAAAATGAGAGACTTGAGCGTATTTCATTTATAAACCCCTTCAATTTGTGTTCTTCTTAACCTGGTGAACTCCAGTTAATTAAGATGTTCCTATAAACAATTAAGTTTCCTGTAGGATCGTTAGCAAGATATAAAAATTTATGATGTAATAAAGGATAATAAAATGATAAAGTGGTTAGCTCATCAAAGTGCTTCACATGTAAGAATATAGATGTGAAATAGGCAAAAAGTAGCCTTAACGCTGTTTAAAATTCATCTAATTCTGGTTTTTGGAATTTCAACAGACAAGTATTCCTATAATTTATTTCAACTGGTCTGCACTTTTCAAAATGTGACTTTTAGTATAAAGTGTTTCCTATCTCTGTTCAAATAACAGCTCTAATGAAATTTAAAGAGAGATGGAAGGTATTGAACTGTCCTGGATTTGCTGGAAAAAAAACAGTTCACCTGGAGAACACTTGGCCCCACAGCCAAAAGAATTGGTGACCTAAACTCTGCCAGTGGGGTCTGAAGAAGCTTCCCCTGGGAGGGGAAGGAAGCTCACACCATCATTTATCTTTGTACCTTAGCTGAGGCTCTAGATGTTTTTATTAATTAAAATTAAGTCCACTGCTTCATTTAATTCTCTTAAAAACCTCACTGTGATTCTTAGGTACATTCCTAGTAGTATTTGAATTTACAGGTAAAAGAACTGAGGCTTACCAAATAAAGACAGTAATGGGGTTTGACCACTGCCCTGGCCACACCCAACTTTTAACCACTAAACTATCCTAAAACATGTCTGTGATGTCCTCAAGGTGGAAGTTTTACCTCTGTAAGAGTTTAATAATAAAAACAACTAATAATTAAGTCAATTATCTCATTTAATCTTAAATCGATTATCTCATTTAATCCAAGTAGGCGTTATCATTATGCACATTTCACAGATGATAAAACAGAGATTATATAACTTGGCCAAGGTTCTACTGATAGTAGGTGGCAGAACCAGGATGGGAACCTCAACAGAGCTGCACTAGAACCTACTCTTCTATCATGCCTCCCATTTGTGTACCTGAAACTTTTTTATACCCTGGGGCTCCGGCTTTATTTATTTCAACCTCAAGATCCTCCATAGAAACTCCTTAGCAGTGGATGGCACTGTGCACTTTAGAGGCCAGAATTTACCAGATGTACCTCGTGTTTCAGCTGAATAAAACGGAGCTAGGGACAAAAAATCTGGAGAGCTAAAAGGCAGAGAGAGCCCAGGATTGTGAAGGGGAGGCACTTCTTATGCTGTGATTTAAAAAAAAAAAAAAAAAATTTAGAGAGTTCAAAGTACCACCTGAAAGGTGGGCAGGCAGAGAAACAAATCAAAATAAGCAGCTCAGGGACACAATAGAATAAATACAGTTAATGTTATTAATCAAGCACCTAACATTTGCATTTATGGGGATGTCCTCCTTTCCCTCTAAAGTTAATCAGTGGTGATCAGGGAGTAAAAGAGAGAAGCAAAAGAGGGTATGATGCCCTTTGGTCAACAAAGAATGCCCCTGTGCCAAGCAGGAAATGGCCTTGTTTTGCTCTCTAAAATAAAAACAAGTGGAGAAATGTGCAAGAACTTTATTCATGGAAAGACCAGGCCCCGGCTGCCTCACTTGAGCTGGAAGGTGGCTAAAGGCTGTTTTCCCTAATTAAGAGAGAACACAGCCAGGTTTCAGTATCACAGTCTGGAAGAACTAAGTCTACTATAAAGCATTAGGTTCCTACCTTTCCCAAAACAGTGTTCCAAGGGAAGAGGACTGTGGTGCTTCTATCCACCTGTTTCTAAGCAAAGCCCTAGAAGCATGACCACCTATATCTTCCCAAAGGACAAAGTTTTCCCTTTGTCACTGAAAAGCCTGAATTTACTTTCTTGTGCTGAGGACTCAAGTTAATACCTTTCTTACATGTTTCATTAAATCCTAAATAACTCCTGCAACAATTTTCTCTCAGAGTAAAATTCACTCTTCTTGGAGCAATCTCCAGGGCAATCGGAGGGAGGCCAGCGCTTTCTTGTAGGTTAATATCTGGGAGTATTATCTTCCTTTGTCAGAAGAACCTCAATTTTATTCACTTTCCTCTTTTGATCTTGACAAATTTACAAATTATCTCACAGAAACTGCTGCTAAGTTACTCAGAATAAGCATGATGTCATAGAAACATCATATTTTATTGCTTATGATGAGGACTTCTATTTGGTGTGGGATGGGGAGAAAAAAATGGAGAAGGAAAGGTTACTACTATTTTAGTTATACTAGCACTCAAGGCAAGGAGAATATTATAGTGTTACCAATTGGGGATAAACTCTTTCACAGCTGTTTAGACAATTTATAAGAAAGACACAGACTGTAAGGACATGTGACTTTCATGAGATAAAATGAAAAACCACTGGTTTTGAACCGCCACCAATAAATCTGCAGAATTTGTAAACATTATACTGAGATCTTGTAATTCTAAATGTAGGAATGACATAATCAAAAGGTTTTTGATAATAGAATGCTCAGAATCAATGGCTTTGATTTATGCAAATTAGGCCTAACAAGGATTTTCTTTTAGGTGTTTAGCAAATAAAATTTAGCAAATAAAAATGCAGGACACTCAGCTAAATTTGCATGGTACATGTTTACACTAAAAAAATATTCATTGTTTACCTGAAATTCAAATTTTAATGGGTTATCCTATATTTTCTTTCATATGTCTTTTTCTATGAGCTATAATTGATATATAACATTATATCAGTTTTAGGTGTACACCATATCTGATCTTTTCAATTTGGGTAATGGTTAATAACAGTGATACTGTTCTGATAAGACATTAAATACAGAGCTGAGAATACAAATTCAGTGATGCTGAAAAAAAGTGAAAAATTACTTCCAGTGAATTATAAAAAAGGTTTGAAATTAATGGATTATATGAATATTAAGTCTTACAGGACATTAAACCATAAAGCTGGTTGCTATATGACACTAAATTAACTATATACTGCTCACAATTTCCTATGGCATAGAACTGAAGACCTGAAGGATACCTGGCACAGTAATTTACATATGATGTATGTTTAATAAATATCTATTTATTGATGATCCAGATGATATAAGACCAAGTCTGTTCATTTAACAGTAAAAATTTCTGTATAGTTTGGAAACTGGAAGGGAAGTAGTTGGATTGATGTCCAATTAATTAAAGTAATAAAGTATTATCTTTTCCTTGAATGAACTACGAATAGTAAAGAGAAATCACATTTATAGAACATAATAAACAAAAGGTCTTGAGAATTCCAGTGCAGCAAGCATTTTCATACACAGACCTCGGTCAAAGGAAATAAATACCATTAATTCAGACTGCTTAAAAGTAAATGAGAATTCTAGCATCACATAGCTTGTTGGAATGGCATATCCTATCGGTTTAAAGTCAAAGTATTCTACAAAGAAAATAGTTTGCACGGAGAATGCTGCTGTGGGGTTCATTAAACTGTGTAATATATTTGTTATTCACCAAGCTTCATATCCTTGTCAAATGCTAACCAGACATACCAAGAAACTGAAATTTTTCTTGAGGTAATCATAACAAAAATTACGGATCTAGTAAAAGAAAAATTACCATTTTAAAACCTGCCCACCTCTTTTATAAAATAGACATCATGATAAAAAAAGAATGTTTCCAGTTGTCTTAGATTATCATTAAATATTTCCTAAAATCATTTAGAAAATAATTTACCTTAAATTTTTTTTTACTACTTTTATATTAATTTAATGGTTTAGAATAAAATCTTTATCTAGACTGTGGACATTAAAACTAATTTGCAAATAATAAATAAAAATGATTTAGTACTATAGTTCTTAACCATGCCTCCAGTTTTTCACAAAGGCAACTAAGTCCTATTGAAAAGGGTCGAATGCAATGAACTGAATTTCTATTAACATAAACATTTATGTCACCAGAAAAGAAGCCCATTACTGTTCTTATCCTTATATCTTATTTTGGCACATTTGAACCAGTTAGAATTAAAACTTGTAGGATATGCTTTTTGGTGTAAAAATTTTTTCAAGACACACTGTTCATTTTAGGTGAATAAAGGAAGAGCTTAGAAAAGACAATGCAAAAGGGAAAAAATATAGTTGTTAAGTCAATTAAGTGGCAGTATGCTGAAGTCCTTTATCTAAGAACTCTTAACAGAAATACCACAAAATTAGAAACTCTGGGCTATTTCTGGCATACCAACTAAGTTATTATTCAGTATAATATGCACATTCTATACCAAAAAAGCTTATTTTAAATAAAGTTAAATACAATAAAGCTCTGCTTTCTATTATCAAAGCGAAAACTGAACTTCATTAATGGGGAAAAACAGCAGGAAATCCTTTATTAATTCAGTAGGAAATATCTATTTATATTCTAGGAACCGTTTTTTTTTGTTGTTGTTGTTCCCCCCTCCTTCCCTTAAGTCAATGGTGCTAAAGATTTCAAGGAAGTAATTTGTGAATAGCACTGGGGCCCAGTTAGTAATTTCAACACCCAGGTGTTATACTTTGATGAATTACTCACTCCCCTTAATTTTTAAAAATTTCTTCCTCAAGATTAGTAAAGCCACTAATGTCAACAATTAAGTGGGTTTGAGAAGTAATCTGTAAAGTAATGGAGTCTGTGTGTGTGTTTGTATGATATACATATACTTATATACATATATAAGTATGTATTATATATGGGTCATTATATATACATATATAGATCCAACATCTTATGATAAACTAAAGATGGTGTTAACAAAGGAGATACAGAAAGACATTTATTCAAAAAAGGCCAAAAAACTTTTAAAAATTCTTTCTGTAGAGAACACTTGATTTTGTCATTTTATTATTTTTTAATATTAAATATAAAAAAATTTACAGTACAATGAAAGTGGAATGTGTTCAGTGCTACAATGAATGTATCTCAGTATTATATTGCTGTTCCATCCACTTTGAGAGAAAAATCACTCACTAGAAAAATTAAGTCGCTTCCTCCTTGTCCTACACATAGGGCATTGTACAGTGTAAAGCAGCCAGGAAGACTGCTGTGTTTCACCTCTGAGCAGAAATAATTGGAGACATGATTTCAGGGTTTCTGTGCAGTGGGAGAGAATGAAGCAATTAGTTGAAATGCTAAGGGAAAAAAGAGTGGATGCTCGCATCCCACTGCCAACTCAAAAGCTGGAAGCCAATTCCTTACTGTCATACTTGCCCTCATGAATAGGAAAGAGTGGAATTTGTATATCTGCATGTACAAATCTTGAATTGTACACAGACATGTCCCTGTTGTGGAGGAAAAGAGAGGTCAACGTGATAACGGTGGTGGGGGAAAGTAAGATCTGGGAACTCCAAAAATTAACGTCCCAGAATCATAGAATTTCAAATGACACAGTAGGAAAAAGCACATTCTGATATAACAAAACACCTTATTTAAATTTGGTGAAAAATCACATCCTTCAGAAAGCCTTAGAAACAACGATAGGCAAGGAAAAATTTATGTTGTTTGAGAAGGAAGATATATTGCTTCCCCTGCCCCAGTACACTACTAATTTAACATTCACGTGGAAGTTGGAGATAAAACAAACTGGTGACAGTAAACTTTTATACTCACAAACCTACCACAGTAGATAAATGATGGTTACACAAGATGGCTTTAGAAAAAATGAGAGTGAATAAACAAAAAGTCCTTTGTTTGTTGACCCTCCTTCGCTGCTCATCCACTGTCCACTGTTTTACTTTTAACATGTATTATTTAACTTTAGTTTTCACAGTAATCCTACAAAGTAAGTTATTATTAATCCTAGATGATAAGAAAACCAAGATACAGAGACATTGACCTACGTGCTATCAAAGCTGCAGAGCCAAGATTTAGCCCCACGCTGCCTCCATGATTCTTGATGAGACTTAAGCTCTGTACCTACTACCTACCAAAGCCAATACTTCTTCAGGTTAAGAAATATATTTAGAAAGTGATATAGGCTGAACTGTGTTACCCCAAGAATCACAGATTAAAGTCTTACCCCCCAGTACTTACGAATGTGACTATATATGGAGAAAGGGCCTTTCTCCATATATAGTCATATTACATATAGATGTAATTAAAATGAGACTAGTAGGGTCAGCCCCAATCCAATCTGATTGGTGTCCTTACAAGAATAAATGTGAATGCACAGGCACACCAAGGGCTATCATCCACAGAGGAAAGACTATTTGAGAATGCAGGGAGAGGGGAGCCATCTGCAAGCCAGGAATAGAGTCTTCAGAACAAAACTAACCTTGACAACACCCTGACTTTGGACTTCTAGTCTCCACAAATTTCTAATGTTAAAGCCACCCAGTCTGCGGCATTCTGTTATGGCAGCCCTAGCAAACTAATATACAAAGAGTGAAGAAATCATCAAATGTAGTACTATACGTAGACTGCATAAGTAACAGCAGCTCATCTGTTGTTCAAAAGTAGACTGAGGGTTGTAATAGATATTGGCCCTGTAAACGAAGCAGGATAGAGTTCGATCCCTGGGGGCACTAAAGGATTGTGGCTATGTCTGCCAAGCATGCTCCTTCCAGTTTATTTCCCTCATATTACTACAGCTACCTCTTCTCTCTCACACACACAGAAACATGGCTGAATGTCCCCACAATACATGCCCTAACAAGCAAGGTACATGATAAATTAAAGGCATTTCAAGGCATGGCCAGTGTTGCTACCTCAGATCTTGCTAGAATAACATGACATTTATAAAAATACAACCCACTGGATATTTGGCACCGCTTGGGAATGAAGAATATGTCCACTTAAGAGCCAATACCACAGGCTGTCAAAGAATCTCAGGCCAAAATTTCTTTTATAGACATTACCTATCTTTTAAAATTCTACAGTCTAGGAAGTAAAGAAAATGTCTCTGCTTATTTACAAGTTTCCTTTTGACTAAACTCAAAAAAGATAACCATATATAAGAAAAAGAGAAATGCTCTGTCAGACCACATTGATGCAACTGCTTTGTGCATCTGGCAAAAAGCATCAAAACTTCCAGCCTTTTCTCCAGGTCACCCTCACCCCTAACACATACCTACACAGAGCTCACACTACACCAACACCAGCCACTTCTGATCCCAATACACATTGAAAGGGGTTTATAGATTACAAATAATGTTCCCATTCACTCTTTCATCCACTTTGACCATAAAACAAAACTTAATATCTGGGAGGATAAACTCAGTCCCTAACGCATATGACAAGGGTGAGCAGTTATCAAGAAGCTCTTCTCAAGAAAAAAAAAGATTTGCTAGCTTCTCTTTCTCTTCAGGACCTGACATGCCAACTGAGGTATGTCTGAATTCCTATCAGGCCTTGTGCTTGCTGGCTGCTATGTTCATTCAGAACCCCATGGCCCAACTGTCCTATAAATATTTTGCCCTTCCATTGAGAACTGCTCACTTAATCCTTAAGGTCTTGGAGCCGAGAATATGCTATTTGAGAACTGCAGGCTGAATGTTAACTAACACTTGGAGCACAGCTGACCCCTCTCTTCTCAGGGCAGTGACAGCTCTAAAAAAATATGAACATTCACATGAACCTAACAAGAACTGGAAGAAAAGTCCAGATTTTCCTCACCATGTGCCACCCAGCCATGTTTACACTGATCGCAAGTCCTCAGGTTAATCTTCCCCGGCTGAAAACATTCACACGTGCAGTTTACCAGTGTGCAACGGATAGCCTGAAAAATAGAGGAGGAAAAAAAAAAAAGATCAGTATCTCTTACAAGGCACTATATGTCAACAGTTTACTAAATAGCACACACTTTCATTTTTAAAGTCTTTATGTTGGTAGGGGCCTGGAAAGTTTTTTAAACCTTCAAAATTTCTGACCAAAAAAATGTAAGAAAAAAAGGCTCATTCACTAATAGAATATTTCATGTTATTCATATGTAACCCTTAAATTAGAAACAAAGACAGAGTAGAGTAAGAATAAAGAATTACTTATTCTATAAAATGCTGGATTTGTAACACCAGAGATCCAAAAGAGAAAACAATATTGCTGTTACTATATAGTCCCATTTAAGTTTATCCATTTGGCACTAATGCAAAAAAAATATACATTCTAATACGATAATGTTCAAGTGAAATGCTGATGAAAGTAAAACACAACATACAAATATTATTAGAATATTCTCTTTTCTGCTGAATTTCACTTAAATACTTTGTTACTCTTTCAAAAACATCCTGAAAGACAGTCCCATTAGCCCAACTAGACCTAGCATACTTCCTATATTATCATTTCCCAATTCCTTGTTTTTTTCTCATTCGATATATGAATTCCACTTTCAATTCTATTTTAAAAATACAAAACAACCCTCCTTTTATTTTAATGATGACATAAGAAGATAAGTTTAAATTTGTTTTAAGATTAGATGTAGAATAGGAAATGCCACTTATGTGAACATTTTCTATTTGGAACAATCCAACTGTATCTTAGAAAACTGAAAAATATGCTCTAAATCTTTCATTTCTTTACAAGTACTTTTAAAAATCATCTCACCAGTTTATATTATAATGTGAATCCATGGAAAATTAGCATAAATGAAGTGCAACTGTTTTATGAATAAAAACCTATGCTTAAGAATTGTGCTATAGTTGACCTGTGCTCCTGGACTACAGTTAATAAATTTATCTCATACATTTAGTTCTAATTTGCATGGAAATTCTGAAGACAGAAGGGATTTAGCCCGATCATTCACAGATTAACAGTCTACTGAAACTACCTGAACTGCCAGGAAAAGATCTCTCTATAGCTTTATATGCAATCAATGATTACTGATTTGAGTGAGAGGGGTACAGGGGCAGAGGCATGGGGCTACGTGAAACTGTAGTTCTGTATCTCAAAGCTATGCTCACTTACACACCTCCAGATGCTCTTATTCCTGGAATCATTTGGATTTTTATATAAACTGTCTCATTTGTGACAGACAGCATTTGACATATCATTGATATGGTTGGGCCAAATTCTATTTACAGAGAATATGACTGAACAGTCTTTTACTGTTCCCTATGCTTTGGATCAGACAAGTTTAAAATATTCCTCTTTTGTTAATGAATATTAAATCTATTGGTTCTATTTGGTTTCTGATGTTAGAGTACTTATTGTAGACTCTTTTCTTATTTAACCTCCATCCCTGACTTGCTCTTCTATTACCATCAAGGAAATAAATACACAATTGTATAATCTGCCTGATATTTCAGGGTCTCTTTTCCAGTGTTAACAGGCCAATTACATTTTTGCTAGGTTGTAAAGCTCTGATGTATGTATTAGCGATTAAAGGGTATAGTAATAAGAAATGAGGACACCAAAGGAAATGATGACTAAGCAAGAATGACATAAGTATTTTTAGATTGTAGGAGATGTTTCTCTCAAATTTCTTATTTCAACTTCAGTAGTTTACTGACTGAGCTTATTAGAATTTCTGAGGTTAGAAATAGCTTCTTTAAAGGACATGCTCATTAGTTAATGAACTCATAACTTGATTGTACTATGGTCAAAAAAAAATAGTTTAGAGGATGGTGTTGCAACTAAAAACAAGGCACTTTACAAACTATCCAATTATAAATTCAGATATGACAATCAAGTTGATGTTAAAATATTTATATGATCTGAAGTGTGATAATAAGATTTCTTAAGTTCTTTTAAAAAGAAAACCAAAATCCTCTACTTTACCCAAATTAAGAGATGACCAATAAAAAAATTTCTCAAAGGCTATATGTTAACTCCAGCCCAAAAGATATACATATTTTAAATCATTTAATTAATAATATTTAATTATTTTACAAAAATAGCCTAATTTTACATGACATTTAAAAGCATACTTTGTCAATTTTAATTATAGCTATATTCAGGACCAGAACAAATTAAGAGACTGTGCATTTGCTTTATTTTTATATATATTTCTTCACTGGCTGAATCATTCATTGACTTACTCTAAACTAGTTTATGATTCAAATATTTTCTCTTCCTAAATAACTTCATACATCTGGCACATTTGGGAAATAAACTTTTTAGATCATCTTTCATGTATATATATAAATTCTACTCTTTTTGTACCTAAACATACAAACATTGGAACACCTCAACTCCTTTTGTATATAAACACATAAGTACTGGAATATCCATTTTGTATTTCTATGAATTCCAGAAGGTCTATTTGTTTTAAATCCAGATTTATATAGACTACAATTGTTCCTTAAGGGAATTATATATATTTAAACAATATGGTCTAAATAAATATTTTGAGTTAGAGACTATTGTGGCTTCAAAGGAAGTTTTATTCTAAATAACATTTTTGAAACAGCATAAAACTTTGACATACTATTTATTCACAACAAAATAGAACCAATGCGATCACTTGCCAACTCACCCACACTTTAAAAAAATAAATTATCATAAAACTATCAAAGCCAGTTTAGCCTCAAATATGTACATGCTTTACAAGGAGACAGTTGAGAAGAGTAAAAGTGCATAAACTTTCATTTTTATGAGTATATTCATTTCTCCCTTCATTCAGCTAACATGAGTGCTACCCACTCACTGCTAGGCACTATGAACTATAGATATCCAGAGATGATTAAAAAAGTGGGTACTGAAAGGGGACAACAAGAAAAGTGCAGACCATTTAGTCAGACTGTTCCACTTATGTATGCAGAGACCTTATGCACATCAGGCTAACTCAGGCTATCAACCCCTCTGTGCTTCCTGGATCCCGATTCATCAAGAATGTCCTGTAATTCTTTCCTCTATTTTTACATGACCAGCATCTCCCAATACCCACAAACAACAATATTAATACATTTTCTTCAGCCTGCAACTTATTAAAAGTAATTTTTCCTTCTGCTTACCTTTACCATGAATTTCTTGAGAGAAAAATCCATGCACCCACCACACAACTGCTTCCACTTCCTCACTGCCACCTACATTTTAATTGTGCAATCTGAATTCTGTTCCCCATGTTCCTGAAACTGCTTTCTTCAAGAGGAATGTTCTCATCACATCTGTTCCCTTTTCCTGGTCTCCTTGTCCTGCAGCTTGCGGCACTAACTCTCCTTCATAAAGACCAACTATCCTAGTTTTTCTGGCAATAACTTCTCACTCTCTTGCCTCTGTAAATAAATACAGGTGTTTCCCATGGCCAGGTTCTACATTCTTTAATTTGGCAATTTCATCCCCTCCTACAGCTTCAAATATCATCACTATGCAAAAACCATCTCTTTGGAGCCAAAAACTGGGTTAAGTGGCAGGAAATGGATGGTAGAGTCCCTGTGCTCAAGGATTTCACAGTCAGAGTTTGTGGGCAGTGGGGTTTAGAGGAGAGACCCTAAGAACAGAAGGAAGCCCTTAACCAGTTTTAATAAACACCATCTCTCCATTTTTATTCCTCTGTCTCTGCTTCTACCAAAAGGTAGGATTTATTTATTTACTTCTAACAGTAAACTATTACCTGTTATCCATAATAGTTAGATTTACTAGATATTTGCCATTTTCCAGATCTTGTGCTAAAAACTTTACAAACATCAACTTTTTTAATCCTAAGAAAATACCACAAGATTGGTACTATTATTATCTTTATTTCACAAACATGGAAGCTGAGGCAGAGATAATTAAGTACCTTGCCTAAAGTCGCTCAACTAGTGAAGTCACAGGAATCAGACTCAGGTCTGTGTGAGCTCTCTCTCTGATTGGAAATCTTGATTTAAAATCCTATTCACAGTTAGGCATAGCCCCTCTACCTGCCCACCATCAAACCTCCACTGTGTACTTTTAACTCCTGCCCATCTTTCAGACTGCAACTCAAACATTACTTCCAATTCCCCAGGGCAGTTGCCCTCACCTCCCAATCATGGCAAGTTCCCCATCAGTCTCCTGTTTCACAAAGAATCTTTCTGTCACAGCATTTATCACAGTTGTGAACATTACATTAATAATTTATCCATATGTTTTTATAATCTATTACAGACTAATACAATATTATATTTATACATTTGTGTGATTATTTGATTGAGGTCTGTCTCCTCATCTAAAGTTTAAACTCCATGAGGGCAGGGCAACATGTGTTGGGTGCTAAAGGCATTTAAAAAAACACATAATTCTCTGAGCCCCTCCTCATCTGTAAAATGAGGGTAAGAACATCACAAGAGTGTCAAAAGATTTAAATGAAATAATGAATATAAAGTATGTGGCAATGTGCCTAGCAATAGTAAAATCTCGATAAACCATTTATGACCTCAAGAAACTTTCCACAAATAATATTTGAATTATTTTTTCCTTATGAGTCTTCCCAATGTATTGTTTTTCCAACACCTTGTAAAATGCTTAACACATATTTAGTCTTAATTAATAAATGAACACTTTGACATACATGAGGCCATATTATTCATACTATAACCCTCTACAGTGGATACTATAGGGATTATTAGTTTTAATACTGCAGTTCAGATGTTTATATGGGTGTTACATAAATGATAGGATAAATTTCCCAATTATTAATCAGTTTATTTCTATTACTCATAGAAAAAAGAAAGAAAACATACAATTAAGACCAGTATATTATAAAAAACATTCAAAAGTATCTCTCAAATACATGAAGTAGGCCAATCTAGTATAAAATAGTTGATCCAGTTTTGATCAGTAAAATTTTTATATTTGAATATTAAATAAAAGTACATTTGAAAGTATTTGGATGAGTTCCAAAGCCCTACTCAAATAACAGATTCTGTTATCACTACAATTGAAGTCTTTTCAGCTTTATTACACTCATTGCTGGTTTGAACTCTGCAGATATATGTAAACTGAACATCTATCTTCTTACCAAATGGCATTTCTCAGGAAAGTACAAGAATGATGCTTCAGCTTATAGTTAATGTATCTCACAGAAGAACTATACAGAACGCTAATTAATTAATCTCCTATTAGCTGTTCTTTGGGAACATTTATACGATTTGTCTGAGACAAAATAACAAAAGGCAAAAAATAAGGCCATGGGGCAAATAGAAATATAAAACACACACTCTGAAGAAGCAACCATAGAAGGAAAACCACCCTCACCACCCACATACCAAAAAAATCCACTAAAAATAAAACTAACTTCAGTTCTGGGTTTCGTCTTTCCATAAAACAAAACAAAACAAAACAAAACAAAACAAAACAAAACAACAAAAACATATTTGCAGGGAGCTTCCGTCAAGTGTTCATTAACCCCGACCAAATCTCCCACATACAACTAAAAATCCATTTTCTCCTTGTTTATTTCTAGGGATGATACCAAGATTTACAACTTAGATTATGAAATCCTACTTCAAACATTTAAAAATGTTTAACAGTTAAATACATGAACTACATTTAAGACTAAATTATAGAAAAGACAAATCATTAATACAGCATCCATTCTGTACTATCAGTTTCTACTATAAACTTAGGTGGCACGATCTAGGTGTATAAATTGGCTACGATGAATATCAGTGACAAGGTTCATGGTCTACTTTTAACAAGAACAAATTTCTTAATAAACTGAATTTTCTACTTTGGAAGTTGCAAGTAAGTATCACAAATATGTAGAACTGGCCAACCATCTGTGAGGATACAAAGTAGTCTATGTTATAATTAACTTTTACTAATTCATCACTGCATATGTTATTCACTTCTGAACATACAAATCTTTTTATTGGGTGGGAAAATTGTTCTTCAAAGACTTCTATCTAACAATATGTAAAAAATACCATGGAAACTAACTTTTCCAAGATTGTCACAGATTACACTGAAGTAATTACAAAAAAAAACAGTTACCAAGCATTATGAAAGAAGAGCGTGATCTTGTACATGACCAAAAAGATGCAGAAAAATAATTAGAACTTCCACAAACATTTATACACCTTGTGTATGAGAATCTAAGACAGTACTTTCAAACACTGTCATAAAGGTTCTAAAAGAACTCACGTTACAGTAGTGGTGATTAAGTCAGAAAATAGCACCCTGTATAATTTTCAGGACAGTTTTTTCCCTTCCATTTTCACATGGCTGGTACATAAAACTATTGAAAAAGAAACAACTTCCAAAAGAAGTACTATGAATATTGGCTAAGACTTGGAACATCTATATCATATTGCCTTTTTAGAAGAATTCAGTGTCCTGAATTTGGTCAAGTCACAGTATAGACCGAGCAAAGAAAGTTTTTTTTGCTTGGTGGACAGCTTCTGAGCTTACTTATGACCAACATAAACTATACGACTGCACGAGAAATTTACTTTTACTTAATTATAAAGCTCATACACAATGAAATTAAAAGTATATCCTACAATATTTTTTAATCAGGCATCAAAACAATACAAGAAACTGTGAGTTAGGTAGACATAGAGCATTAATCAAAAGACCCATGGTTTTAAATAACCAAATAAGTTTTATAACTTTTATAACTTAAAAAGTCTTATCTAACTCTGACCATGAGACTATTTATATCAATCTATAGTTTGTAGTAAGGTATGTTTTCTGTATTTCTACAGAACTCATAAATTTAAGTTTGAATGGGCAATGTTCACAAGAAGTGATCATCAGTGATTATAAAGTATACTGTAAAAAGTTATAGGCTCACAGAGTGATAGACTGCAATGTAAATGCCACTATTCATAAAATAATAACAGGAAATGAGAAACAATGAAGTTATTTCTGTGACCATGTGGGTGTCTGAATGGCTTAACAAAACCCATTAAAAAATTCACATACTGGGAAATTGCAGTAAAAGTATTTATCTTATTTGGTGGTAAAATAACTGAGAAATCAAAGAACAACCCTTCAATAGAAGGTTCCTTAAAATCAGTCTATTTTTAATGTCATATAAATAAAAAGCAACCTGATCAAAATGATCATTTTGTTGCATCTATGTGCTGTGAAATTTCTTGATGTTTTTTTACCAATTAGATCTTGTCACTAAGTAGAAGATTTAAAAACAAATGGTCAGTCCAGACTCACTACATCATCATTACAATAAACACATCAAAACAACTGAAAGACATTCACTGGGCAAAGATGGCCTTTGAAAGTATTTACTGTTAAAAATCAAGAGATTTAAAACCCTTATTTTGAGTTTGTTTTAAAAGGTATGATTCCCCCTATCAACTGGCAAATGGATAAACAAAATATGGCACATCCATATAATGGAATATTATATGGCCATAAAAAGACATGAACTATTGATACAAACTACAATATAGATGGCCCTTGAAAACAATATTCTAAAAGAAGCCAGTCACAAAAGACCATAGATTATATGATTCCATTCATGTGAAATGTCTGGAACATAGAAATTAGTAAGATAGAAAGTAGTCAGTGTTTACTTTGGGCTTCCATGAGGAGATAGAGGTGGGGCGGGAGGGTGGGGTTGGGGTGGGGGTAGGGGATAGATAGCTAAAGTGTTCCTTTTTGAGGTGATGAAACTTGCAAAAATGACTGTGATGATGGTTGCACATTAACTGTGACTATGCTAAAATCCATTGAATTGTATACTTTAAATGGGTAGAAAATATGGCATATGAACTGTATCTCAATAAAGCTGTTTAAAAGTGAGGAGAGCAAAACCCACTGTATCACTTAGTTTCTTTTAGTGGTGGTAACACATTTAATTCATAAAATACTATTTCCCCAGAAGACAAAGTGGCATAATATCCATATTTAACCCAGTAGGTCTTCAATATACAAATGAGTGAATAAACAGAAGGCAAACAAAAGAATTTCACTGTTGCTTAAATTTGTAAATCCTTTCTACTCTGAAAATGTGAAAACCTAATCTATCCGTTTAAAAACTGACAAATTTTAAATTTGCTGTTACTTTTCCATCATAAAAATCCAGGATATCTTCAAAAAATATGGGGAAGGAAAGGAACTCTCAGTTACAATGTGAAGCTTATTAATATGTTTAAAAGACTAAGAGAATTTGTTTCAATTTGATAATAGTGAATACTGTCATATATACTAGCAAAAATATTCCTCAACTTTGTGTGATGACTTGGTTTAGGAGGAGGAGGCAAATAGGGAAAACCATAAACTTCTGAGTAGATGTTTATATATGAGTGTGAATGTTTCTATGACTATGTGTGAATACATAAATACAAACAAGGAGAAAGGGACATAAATATAGGCACATAAATTTTCACAGACATAGATTCAATGAGCATCTATAGTCATTATCTTATGACCACAACCTACTTTCAATCGACATGAGGAAGACCCCATTTAAATAATTTAGGAGTTCAGAGTAAAAATCAACAGCGGGATATAGCCAATTATATAAGGAAAATACCCAGGCTTCTATGGCATCAAAGCATATGTAGGCTTCAGAGTGCGTGTATTATGTTTTTCTACCCACAATTAAATTAGGCCTATGGTAATATAAGCTATTTCGTTAGTCTATTAGTAATATTAGAGAAACAGGAAATGAAAAGGCATTTCAATTTGGGCAGAAAAATTTTATTTTCTTACCTAACAGTTAACAATTAAGATATTCCATTTATTGCCTGTATGCTTACAAATTTTACAGACTATTTAGGCAGCTGTGAGAACATAACTAGAAAGGAAATATTCTTTCCATGAACACAGCTATCATCTAATTGAAAATAAGGGGTTAGCTCACCATAAAAATATTTTAACTAAACTCAGTCTACATTTACCAGAATATATAACTATATAAGTAGTCAATGCACCTCTGATATATGAATGCTAAGTAATACTCATCTCATTTCACCTTAATGTTGAATCAGCAAGTTTGTATTCCACTGATATATATTTTATTCATTTTCACTAATGCAATTTGAAAGGTGGTAATGTGATTACATTTCTCTGTGGCATTCATGAAAACAATTACTAATATAATATGATAGGGAAGACGTTAATAAGGAAGGGATTTATAATGAGATGCAAGAAGATTTATAAACCTTTAAGCACTTTACAAAGAAATACTCCTCATTAGGCAAGAAGCAAAACAAGATAAAAAGATAAAAACCTAAATTCTGGTATTTCAGAAGCAGCTTCAACCCTGGGAAGAACGATTTGCATGACGATGCACCCTTTGGTGACCAAGCAGAGATGTGCAGGAGTAACCCAGGATGTGGCCTATGTCGTGTCAATTGTAAGACAGCATCCTAAATTGATGTCCCTCCTTCATAGACAAACAACATGGGAAGGACTCCCTTAAGGAAGGAGTCCCTCTAAATCTTTATCCTCTATAAATAGGATAAATGAGCCAACCACATCATTTCAAATTCCAAAGCACAGTAATCAATCTATTTACCAAGCAGGAGAATAAGGTAGATGACCTTTTAACTAAATTTACTACTCTAGCTTTGTAAAAAGAATTTACCCCAGTAAAGCAACAGTGAAGACAAGTTGCTGTATTTTAGAACATATCCTTTCAAATGACAATTCTGATTATCCAGGCCAATTGACGCAGCCTTTGTGAGACTACTAATACCCCACGTTTGTACAGTGCTGTGAAGCTTGCATAATACTTAAAATACATTCTTGTATTTAATCATCTAAATCCCCCAAATTAGAGATTTTTCAAACAGCAGAAAATGAGGCTCTGATATGTCCTTAAATGGCTACAGACAGTAACCCAGGGCTCTTTCCACTCTGCCTGTATGAGAGGCAAGGATCTGAACAATCCCTTTCTACCCTCCTCCTCCACAGTGAGCTTTTCTCAGATATTTTTTTTTTTCAGTTCCAATAGGCATTTAAGACCGAATAGGAGATGTGGATGAAACTCCACACAAAGGGAGAGGAGTGGGTGAAGGTTTGAGCAACCTGAAAAGATGGGAAAACTGCTAAATAAGCAGTTAACAATACTAGGATATCCTACAGACAAAATGGTATATTTAAGAGAAAGTGACTCTGAACAGCTTTCTATAGATTCTTTAAATGGTTATATTAAGAAAGTCCAAAATGAGAAAAAAGTAAGACAAAGTATTCCCAAAAACACTTGCTTTATTTTACATCATCTTACTATCACCTGTCTTGGGATTGTCCATTGGTAGCGTATCTCGTTGCTACCAGACATTTTAATATCTTCCATTATGCGTATAAGTGTGCATCATAATTTTGTCTATGAAAGAATGTTTCTTTGCCCAAACGTCACCACAAGAATCATACCTATTACAGATAATAATAATGATATGATGAACGTTATTTATGTTAGGTCACAGATTCCCCAGAGATCCGTCTGAGACCTGGACTGGCTTCATTAGAGGGTCATATAAATCACTAAAGGTACATCTTGATTTTTACCACTGGCTACAGTCACTGAAATTTTTCAAGTGAAACCTCTCAGGTAATACATTTTTTAAAAAACACAAATATAATATTATTATTTCTTGAAAAGGGTGGTTTTCTTGAATTCAAAAGGCTACATTCAGATGCTCAAAGAAATCCCACAAATTTTTACTCCATAAGCATCTGAGGGTTAAATGTGCCCTTGGGTGTTGAAAAAACACTATTCTCTTTTTTCTTTTAAGGATTAGTTGGTTTAAAAGACAAAGAGAGACATGTATTTATAGAGAAAGATAGCAAGGAACAGACCACATAGCTGCTAACAAATGCTTCAACATCACTGAGCAAAAGGAGAGACCTATGCGATGGCTGTCAGGAACTCTGAGCTAACTCTCAAAAATTAAGAAATAAATAGAAAAGCATTGTGGAAATAGAGGGAGCCTTTCAGAACAATGTTAATGTCATCTTGGGCATGTGGACTGGGGTCACGTGTGTGTCAGCTGAATCAACATAATGGGCTATAACAGCTTCGAAGCAGATAATATGGTCCATTGGGTCAATAATCCGTGAACTAAGAAGGATTTACTTGATAGACTATAAATGGTTCATAAGAACTCAAGAATCACTCCATCAGATCAAAAATCCAATTTTCATATGGTGCCTTTCTACGAATTAGCCAAAAGAAAGTAATAGCTCTGAAGGACTTCAAGGTCTATCAGTTAAAAATTTACTTTTTAAAGAACAGTGTAGAGGAGTAAGTAAGAATTAAATGTCTCCCTCCACTATTCCCATGAACTAACCTATTTTAGGGGAAAAAATACATTTTATGATGGAAAGCTAATATACCATAGGAAATATTTAAGGGGCTTTTCACATTTTCCTGTGGGTGTTTGTATGGAGCCAAACAAATGAAATGCACACACACACGCATTCATTCATTCTCTCTCTTCTCTCTCTCTCTCCCTCTCTCTTTTTCTCTCCCTCTATCTATCTCTCTTCTCCCTCTCTCTCTTTCCCCTGCTTTCTCTCTAACCCATTCCCACCTCACCCCTGTCTCCACATACCTACATATGCTATTGATAAGTAAAGAACAAAACACTATTGCTAGGGTAGAAACATTTAAAATAATTCATATTTTATTTTTGTTTCTTTACATGGTTTGTAATGTGGGTCTGCTGTGTGAGTCCTGTGGAGACGAATGAATACTAGCAAACTCATCTTCATGTATGGAATAGTAGGCAAAAGAACTACAAAAGGTAAGCAGTAAAAACTACAGTATGTTTTTAACATTTAAGAGAGAGAGGAGAAGGTCAGTTTCTTGGATGGTTAGAGCTTATACAGCAAGAGTACACAGATAACTGCAACTTCTGCCCACTTTAGAATGCAGAGAAATAGTATTCTTTATCCTGTATTTGTGATTTTGATTAGTCACACTAGGTGATAGTGGCTGCAGATTAATTTTTTTTTAATATAAGCCTATCTATGTGAATAATTGTATTTGCTAAGTTCATGGCAACGAAGAAAAGCCGAGAAAAATGCTCCAGAAATATAACAGGCTGTAATTAGGCTTCTTAAGAAGAAAGAATTCCTCTACTAGAGAAGAAAATGTGATCTATCACCTCTTGCTCTCAAAATACTATTAGCCTCTCTTCATCATAAGGACAAAAAAAAGGAATCTTTTTCTTTTTTATAGGAATAACACTGAATAAAACAATAGATGTTTTTACTTCAAAGTGTATTAGCTATTGACATAAGCTCAGTCCTCTTAACTTTTACACAAGGGAAAGAAAAATTCCAATAACTCTGAAATAGACAGATAAAACTTTCTCTGGATCTATGACCATGTACTATTATATGTAACTGCTTATTTTTAAAAAGAGCCTTATTGGTACTCTCCGAAGTATTTTCTTTTATACATAGCTTTATCCTATAATTTTGTCCCTGTTGGGCACGCTGCCTAAATTTAAACACAAACAGTCAAGCAATGAAGAAACATTAACACATTTACTGTGAACAAAAACTCCCAGTTGTACAGTGAAATTTTAATACATTTCAACTTATCTCTTTTACTAATGGGGAGAGTACAAACCCTGCAGGAATTCGCTCTGCAAACTGGTAATTACAGTAGACTCACTTTTTTATAATGCATATGTATAGTCAGACACAAAAAACCCTGGCTGCCCTTTTGATGTAGGTTACAATAAGAATGTTTTAAAAATTATGAAAATCTACAGCAATTCCAAAGGAATGCATTATTTCATGGAAAACTGTCCTTTAATTCATATATGGACATAAATAGACATATATTTAGATATTTGCTTTGTACACCAGAAGGCACAATCTTTATCAGCATGTGCTTTTATGTAATTTTCCCTATAATCTTAATGTACAAAACAAATCCATTCCTTTTCGTACAAAGCTAGATGTGATTTTGAATATTATAATTTATCTATAACATAAAGATGATGTTCTTTCATTACATGCTGGTTTTCCTATTTATCTCCTCTAGTATAGAAGATTTAAATCTATATTTTGAGATCTCTTACAATCTCTTCATTAAATAATTAAAAATTTCAAACCAATAATTTGTCTCAGTATAGGCATAAGTGCCTCATGTTTTAAAAGACGCTATGTACATACCTGTAGAGAACAAGAACCATACACTGAAATATTAATAACAGAAGCACAGAGAACTGACAGAAATGAAGTAAAATTTCTGTCGCTATTCACATCACTTGCTAAACATTTTAAATTTAGCTATCAAATTTCTGGTTCTGTAACAACTTTCTAAGAAACTGAAATCTGATAGACTACTGAGAGGCTATCAATATATAATTTACGCTAAACTCATGGTTTTAAGTATTGGCATACAGGGGGAAAAATGAAAGCAGAGGATGTTTTTAAGTAGACATAATTTTTGTAATATTTTGTGAATTTCAAAATAATTAAGTGAATTTGCTAAAATATCCACATGTGACTGAGTAGCAACTATTAATTCCAGGGGTATCTATCTGAAAATGAAAACTTATAATATTCACATAAAACATACAACATATACTACAAAGTTTTACAAAATATGCAAGTGGCTGTACAGAAATCATTTCCTGGCCATCCAGCTTGAGATAAGAGAATGATAAGAGGTAAACATTCTTAGTAGGATTGGCTGTAGCAGAATCCACTCAGAATTAGAGGAAAGAAACATTTTAGATATATTAGAAAAAACTATCCTATTCTAAGAATGTATACCTAGCTCTTCTTCTAGGCAATACCAGTGACATTCTGACCTTAGGTCTCCCTGTCATTACAGAAAAAAAAAAAACTTCTCTCCTATTACCATCTCTTTGCTCCCAAATGCTACTAATATAATAGTATCCAAAACCAAAAGAAAGAGAGAGAAAGACAGAGAGAGAGAGAGAGAAAGAGAAAGAGAAAGGAGGGGAGAAAGAGAGAAAGAAAGAAAAGAAAGAAAAAAAAAGAGGTAAAAAAAGAAAATCAGGCTCGTCACAGTTCACAATCCAGACTTTTAGGCATTGGCTATTACAGGCAATGTAATGCATGTATCCTTGGGCAACACCTACTGCTTCTATCTGGCAATGAAATGACACACTTCTCATTTTTTAAAATGCTAAAGATCATATATGTGTGTGTGTGTGTGTGTGTATAAAATCAGTTTTATAGCTTTCCCTTTTCTTTGATTCCAGTATTACTAAAAATTTCAAGTAAGCTGTGGCTTTAATATGAATAAATTAACAGAAGTACACTTCAAGGACAGCTATATGTAAAACTTCAGCCTCTGCAAAATCTATTCTCACTGTATAAACAAATACAATGAACTTTAAAAGAGCAACACCTCTAAAATGTATGTGGTCTGTAACAAAGCATTCATGCCCTCATTTGCTAAGTCTATTACTCCACAGACACTGCTAGAAGGTGTGCAACACAAACGAATATAACGTCTGCTCCCTCATAACTGAATTTTGAAGGCAAAGTGATCAGAGATGAGTTTATCACCAACCACATTCATATAAAGGATTAAATCATAATTCTTGTGCTATAGCGATTTACAACTTTCTTAGGGTCAAAAGGAAAGAAGAAATTCAATATTCTAATTCCCATACTACAAGCACAGTGATGGATGTGAATGAAAGCCTACAGAAGCAGCCCTTCATGACAAACACTCACACCTTTCCAACACCTTCTCCAAATGAATGGGTTGCTAGATTTGTCTTTCAGTAAAGGTAAAGAGTAGGTTGAGAGAATCAATTTGAATTCATTGCACAAGCTGATGAAATCCTCCCAATCTGCTTTCCTGCTGTGGAAAGAAATGAAATGGTCCAACTATTATAGAATCTTGTTTAATACATGAAAAACAAGTAATATATCAAGATATGTTCACACTTTTATACACTTCAAATTTTCTTTAATGATTTAGAGGGCATTTACTCTACCTCTTCAAGTTCTGTCGGACAGTCAATATATTATTGGATGACTGGATGATCAAATACACACAAAGCTTTGGTGCTATGCAAAGAATGATAAAGGAATATAGCAGCAACCAACAATGTTTTACTGCATTTATCATTCACCCACATTCAAAACTCTAATATATAAGAAACCCATACCTAGCTCAGATTATGTATTTTAAACAATCTAAGAGGGACCCTAAATAGATGATCACAGACATTGCTATTCATGAAACTGGACATCAGTGCCAAAAACAAACAAACAAAAAACAAACAAAAAACATAGCACAAGTTTGTTTTCCACAAAGTACCTCATAGTTTTGTTTTGACTGTTTCCTACACTATTTCCACAATTAGCATGTTTTATTTAGGTGAACCATAAATAGATCATGAGAGCACAATTCAATGTGATTTCACTGAAACATTATTTGAATATCTATAGAGCTGGCAGTGCACATGTTTTAATATTTTATGTTTGATCATATCCAGTATATGTGAAGCTATTATTTTAATTGTAAAATATATTACCTATATTCAAGTTAACACCAAGGTATAGCTGCCAGATGGTATACGCTGGATATAAATAAAGTAGGAGTGGTAGAATTTTAAGTGGGTATGTATTTGCACAATATTACCTTTTAAAATACTAGTCTACAGACATATTTAGCTTTTTACCTCTTCCCTAGAGATTAAAAAATTTCAGAGTTTGACTGTATGATGCTTATGTAGCAAAAAACTAATTATCAAAACATCATTTGCAACATTTATCTCCATGAAAAATATTTTAGATATGTCAATTCACTGAAATAAAGATCCTCACACACACACACACACACACACACACCCATAAATCTATTTGCTTAATTTTAAAAAGTTGATAGGAAGGAACTATACTCTGTTGCTGCAAGTAGAATAAAGTGGTAGTGTTATAGCGCTACTAAAGCTTGCTTGTGTGTGAGGCTATTATACCCAGTTAATAACTTGAGGCTCTCTGCACACAGGTGTCAGCTATGTTCCTTTTCAGCTGCGAAAATAAAACATATAAAGAACAAGGATGAGAAATGTAAAACGTGTGCTAATAATGCCTCCAATGAGAAACTGCTTCTTGCTTTAATTTGGAGCTGGTGTACCTTTTATTATTTAGACATCTTAGACAGAGCAAAGGAAGTTTGCACACCAAAAATGAGATTTACCAATGTGCTGAGAAAACAAAAATTTTTATCACAATCTCATCTTTTGCTATGGGTCACTTCTTTAAAAACAAAGCAAAATAAAACTTTTATCTATTAAATATAAAAGAGAACAGGTGTATGTGTGTGTGTATTAGAATCACCTGTGGCACTTTATAGAAGTATAGTTATCCAGGATCACACTCCAGAATTAATAAAGTAGAATCTCAAGGGCATTTGCACAACCCCAAGAGGGAGGGCACTTCGTCAAATCTTGCACCCTGAGAATCCTCACCCTAGTCTCAGCCTTATAATTGTTAATATTATTGTGGTGCTTCTAAGAGGCATGAAACCATGTTAAGAACTAAACAAATGGTCAAAAATGCAAGCAGATGCTGTCTGAAGGACTTCGGGGGTAAAGGGAAATCCCAAACTTGTTCCACATCCCTTTGGACGTTGCGAGGAAAGGAAGACCTCAGGAGCTTTTCCAAAGTTAGAAAGCAAAGCCTCTCACAGGAAGCTGTGGTCCAAGCCAACTGCTGAAGCAAGTTCCTACTAGGTACTCCTGACCCTGAAACTGATGGAGAGGCAAAGCTGGGGAGGGCCAGGGTCTGGGCACCTAAATGGCTATCCATTTTCATTTTAAATGGATGCAGGGAAGAGGCATAAATGATTAATATGACTAATCAATTCCCTTAGTAATTCCCTTCCTTCCTACCACCACCACTCACTAATTTTTCAATATGCATTTAAGAAAGTAGAGAGTTTGCCTACCACTGGCAATGGTTGCAGTTAACATTTTTCTATAAATGAAAGGCAGGCAATACCTGTACATTTTAAAGTAATGCATACGAAAGTGCCCAGCACAGTCCATCTGATATATGTGTTCAATAATGTTTCTCTTCCCTTCCCAGTTCCCTCCTTTGTACATAATCATTGAAGTATGGAAGCCATATACAAGAATCAAGTTTTGACATACTTAAAAATTTCTATGGACAGGGTGCTAATCTGCTTTCATATTTTTTTTGTCATTCTAAACCCCTTACAGCAAATAAATCCTTTGTGCCAGACCCTTATGAATACAAAGCAGGTTCTCCTCCTAACTCACAGTAATTGTAAGTGAACTGGGCCAAATGGCTCCCTAACTGATTTTTGAAAGACTGATATGCCCTCTTCTGGTTTCTTATTAAAAAAAAAAAAAAGGAAGGAAGGAAGGAAGGAAGGAAGGAAGGAAGGAAGGAAGGAAGGAAGGAAGGAAGGAAGGAGGAAGGAAGGAAGGAAGGAAGGAAGGAAGGAAGGAAGGAAGGAGGAAGGAAGGAAGGAGGAAGGAAGGAAGGAAGGAAGGAAGGAAGGAAGGAAGGAAGGAAGGAAAGATGTTAGTTTATTAGAGGCAAAAAAATCTGAGTTAAAGAGTGGTCTGTTTATTCTGTTTACTAATAATTTTAATTACATAGTAGAGATTTTCAAAGGTAAGTGATATTTGAAAGATCCAATATTATGAAAGATGAAGATATCATCCCATGACATGGTGTTCAGCAATTTTTAAATTTTCCCTCAAATCAAATATCAATGCTGAAGATGATATACACTGCAGGAACAGGGGTCAGAAAAGGAAAATCAAAATATGTGTGCCCACCAGCAAAATTTAAGAAAAAGTCCTTGCCTCAGTGCCACACGCCCCATGAGAGCACCCAATGTACGCCCATGCAGGCCTCCTTTCACAGCTCTGGGCCAAGAGCAATGCCAATTAGTGTCAGCTGTGATGGGGATTTTAGAGACAAGGCCCTTTGTCTTGAAGGAAGTGGGCTGCAACCACCAACTTACTGTACAGAGGCAACCTAACAACCCATTAGATGGAAATGACTTTTCAGCCACTTCCTCCAGGGACTACATCAGAAACTGATAGCTTAGACAGATGGGAACATTTTTGTATTTCTGTATTAACTGCATCCAGGAAGGTGGATTTGTATCATTTAATGCTGCCCAATCCTCAGTTCCTTTCTTCAGTGTTATTCCTCATTCCTTAGAATATTGATATACAATATTACCTAATAAAAAGGTGAACTAAATACTTTAGATATAGAGGGAGCTATCTCACTGTGAATATTAAAGACATTCTAAGGATCAATCACTAAAACTTTTGTGAGTTGCTAAAAACAAAAAATTTCATTACTGGAATACTGTACTGGAGTAACATTCTGTGTTTTGAAAAAATACTGATAGTTACACCTTTTATGCTTCCAACTGTCAAATTAGTATAAGATTTTACTAAATCTATCAAAAAGCACAGTAATCCTATTCCTTAGTCCATAAAGAATGGTGTTAGGTACTGCAAACAGAAATGTTCATCCTTTTGTTGCAAAGTCAAGGCTGGTGCTCTCATCCAGCATTTTATTAATTGAGTATGTGTTGTTTTAATACTGAAAATAAAATTTACTTCCATTCACAGCATGAAATAGAATGGTAATGTTATACAAGAAAACTTGCAATCAGTTAAAATTTAAACTTGCTCATTCTTTAAAATGTAAATGAAAACCAAATATAGGTTTATTGAATGCAACCCATGTAAATACTTGCTAAATATTTAACAACCAGGTTTGTCCTAACTAATCCACTCAAAAGCCACGTATAAAAGTGCGCAGTTGAAGAATATCATTTTGAAACATTAAACATCCATGTACATAAACATTATCATCAGTAAGCAGATCTCAAGCACTTTCAGAATAGAGATATCTAACAATCAGTACATCCTTTTTGGTCCAAGACGCTTCAGTTTGGACAAAACCAAAAGGAGACAAGAGGACGGAAGTACTATGAAATCTGGCAATAACATGAGGTTTTTCAGTAACATTTTAATTTTAGGTAAGCTTCAACACCTCAAATCTGCTGTTGGGGTTTCTGCTCATAATCTCAGCTGAGTTTATTAATGCAGTGAGAGATGTAAAGTTCTCTTTCTTTCTGTTTAGATTTTCTTTAAAAGCTTTCTCAAGCTCCCTCTTAAAAAATCAGATGTATTATAAAACATCTAACATGGAATATTCTATCACAGTCCTGATTAAAACATGTTTAGAAATTTCATATAAATTGTCAATTTCTTTCCTTACTCAAATCAAATATAAAAAGATATAAAGGTATATAAACTCTAGTAAATAAAGCTTTGTATGAGTTTGTATACTACATAAAATCTTATATAAATAATATTAAAGGTCTTGAATTTTATTGATTTGGATGTTGGCAAGATAGTCAATTCTTTTTATCTTGTTCAAATTTGTTTAGTCTTAAAAACACTAACAGTATTCCTCCTTTTTCAACAGAAGTGTAACTTATAAAGCCATTATCTAGGCACCATCTTAATTAGACTTCTCTCTCTCTCTCTCTCTCACTCTCTCTCTTGCTCTCTCCTCTTTTGCTCTCTTGCTCTCTGTCTGTGGATGTACATGAAGATTTCTAAATTTTTTAATAAAAGAGAATCAATGCTCCATTACTATTCATTACATCCCAACACTTTTTAATTTTATCATACCAATGTTGGACTACGATGTTTATTTTTTAAAAGCTACCATGACATAATTTGAATTCAAAGCAAAATTCCTAAAAGTTTCAGATATAAATTCTTTTCAATTAAAAAGGTCTTTCAAAATAGTGGTAATGGTTGCACAATACTGTGACTATACTAAAAGCCACTTTAATGAATTTTGTTATGTGGATTTTATCTTGATAAAAAATAGATCTTGTAAAACAAAGACAAAAATAATTCTAGTGTCTGTTTTTATGTGTTTGTTTTAGTTAAATTAATAAGGTTACTATGCCAAACTAATGCCCCCAGGCTCTAAACAAACCACTAGGCTTTACTATCTCAAAGTTTTAAAACCTTTATTCATGTCCTGTAACTGCTGTGAAGTAACAAGTGCTACATAATTTTTTTTCTTTATTTAACTTTTAAAATGGCCTGAATTTAATTTTTTCTTATTGCCAGAGAAAGAACCCAAAGTGGGAATTTCAGAAAATATGAAATGGTAGAATATTATAGTGCCAAAGTAGGCTGCAGCCATGAAAGACAGTATTTTTAGAATTCAGAATATACATCAATATACTTTTAAGAGAACTGAGAAAAATATTTTTAAAGAGATTCACTTTAAAAGGTAATAATAAAAGAAAAAAAAAGGTTATTCCAGCAGAGACTATGAAGGAAGGATTAGAGGAGAAAATATGTTCTCAGTTTTAGAAGTAGGATTCGCTTTTATAAAAGTAGCAAGAAACTTCAGAGAAATAAAAAATTGAGAAAACAAGGAGATGAAGACAATAATAATGGAATGTAGAGGAAAAGGGATAGTGTTCCTATGAGGTGTCATTTAGATGCAACATAGGACTCAGTCGACACTTGGTCATAACTATTTCAAATTTGTTAAGTGGTTCAAGTCTAAACACAGGGAGCTGTGATAAAGGCTATACTTAGAGGGTGAATAAATAACTTTATTATATTCTTATTGAATACATTTTGAAAGCAAAAACACAGAATAGAGCTTTTGGTTATCGTACCTTACTAATCTTGTTAAAAATAAAAGAGAGAAACTAAGAACTCTACTTGAACACAGCATAGTACGTTGTGTTCATATATGCTACAGATGCTTTTATTATCATTTGAGATCCTTTTTAAGACTTCTTGAAATTCGAGGCAATGTTTTCCTACCCTTTTGAGGCAGTTCAGACTTCCAGATGGAAAGCCCCTTAAAATTCTAGTCACTAGCTCTAGTGATCTAAGTTATACACTAACAAAAATTTAAAACTTAAAAAAAAAAAAAGGAAAAAAACTGTCTCCCATTAAAGGTAGTGTGGAAGTACAATTTTTAATCAGACAGGGTTTGAGGGACCCCCAAGCTTATTATTATTACTATTATCTACTTCCTGGTTTCCAAAATCCACCTGGTTGAACTGTTGGGCCATACTGCCAGTAGCAACCACACAGTACTGTTTACAGGGAGCAAAACTTCAAGAAACTTTTTGGCAACTATTTATATCAGGGGAAGGCAGACAAGAAAAGCATTCAAAGCCTGTGATTAACTAAATCTAACCTTATCCTCCATTTTCCATGAACAGAAAAATGGCCTTATATAAGTTATTGATCTTCTCTGAGCCCCCAATTCTTCATTTGTAACAACAGAATGATACTTATTTTTTACACATTAAGTTTTTTTCTATAATTTAGCAATCATTTGTTTAAAGAGCTTCACACAATGCCAGACATAGTAAATGGTAAGTGAAAATTATTATGAGTATTAATTCTTATTTTACACAAAATAAGCATTGAAGGAATATATACTCCTGATATAAATAATGCATGGCTTCCAGACATACAGTTTATGTACATTTAGATATGCCCTCATCATTTACTACATAAGCCAGTGTCATAAAGAGAGTCTGACAGAAGGAGGCAATCAGAGAGACCTAAAAACCTTAGATACTACTTCCAAATCTATCTTTCACTTACATATGAACTTGAAAGAGGTGAAAATCAAACTCAACACTTTGACTTCCTCTTCCATGACATATATGTCAGAATATGTTCCAAATTTCCAAGCTCTAGGTTTACACATTTTATAATAATGTACTTGCTTTTATTATGTGCTTTAGCTTCCTAAATATCATACCTCTTCAATCTAAATTTAGTCTCCTGAAAAGGAAAAACTTTTGCTTTTTTGGTGCCTAGAACATTGCTCTGTGAAAAAAAAGATGCTCGACACAGGCTGTTTGGAAGTACAAGGCTGGCTAACTCGGGTCACTGAGTGGCTGGAGAAAATGGCACACCAGGAGGCCTTTCAGAGCCACTATTCACAGGCTTAAACAGCTTTCATAGTAAAAGTTTCAGAAATGCAATCATTAGTTCAACAAGTATTTCCTGGGTGCCTACTCTGTGCCAAGAACTACAGATGAAGATACTGTACTGTAGGACAGTATCCTCAATAAACTTAGTTGGCAAGGTAATAAATATGCAATTTAAACACAGGGTGCTGTGATGCACAGAGATGGTGTATCTGAACCCAGTTTCCTGGAGAAAGAGACAGCTTCACTGAGGAGAACTGAACTAGGAGCCTGAAGTTCCAAAGAAGAAAGTAAACTTGAGTTGCTCCAAGACAAAAAATTTGAAACTCAACTTGAAAGCAAGCTAAACACAGTACAAGAGAATGTACCTAATAACGCAACTTTACTCTGCAGGTGGAACATTTAAACTGCAGATGGATACGCTGAATCTGAAGCATTTTAAATTACACTCATAGAGCGGCATTTGGGACCCCTCTTTGCTCGTCTAATGGTTTTCATGCCTGCCAGACACACGACTATAATTAGATTCACTAAAACTTGAAAAGAATGACCAATGAGTAACATTTTCCTAAATATTCCCAGAAGGAACCTGGGGTTCCCAACAATTTATGTATGGGAAGAAAAAGTACACTATAGATATGAAGTTGAAGGAGTAAGAGGCCTGTGAGAAAGGGATAAAATACTTAAATGATTATAATTTATCAGGGTTATATGGGTCTGTGAGCTGAAACAGATATAGGTATCTTTGAGTAGTTTACCCAAACTAATTTAAATGAAATTAATGAAGAGGATATGATATATATCTGAAAAACGTTTCTGTTTTTAAATAGTCATCTACTCTATGGTAAGCTTAACTCTCATTCTAATCCAAAGTATTTCACTTTTTCTTGCCTCAGAGTTCAAGAATGCCAATATTCAGAAGAACCGTAAGTTCATGGCATCTTTCTCAGGGCACGCTGTCACTAACATACTTAAATATTTACTCATGAGTATATATGCCCATTTTCAAGATAATGTATGTAGAGCAAGCTCTGTTGCTCACTGACACTTAAAAGAGATATTTAATTTGTTGTGACAAAGCAAAGAGAAAGAAGCTGTCAGTTAGGCTGCCATTTGTGTCATACTTTTTAATAATACAGCTCCTGTAATTACACTGTGGTTCTTTATATTAACTCAGTGAAAGCTTGCTTGGTTTTAGCATGAAAACAATTTATGAAATTATAGAAACAGACTGAACACAGCAGTGCATTTGTTGAAGCAATTATCCAGATCCTTGTCAAAAAAAAAAAAAAAAAAAGCACAAGCAAGAAAAGACCGTGATGTGCAAGAAATGGTTCTAATTCTATGCTCTAATATGTACAATATGTCTGTGGTTGTGCTGAATTATGTTAATAAACTGCAGCCAAAATATATTTGTCACAACACAAAGGAAAGGCTCTATCAATCGTCCTGCCAGATACTTTAAATTAGCCACCAAAAGGTCCAGACAGAGTGTCCTCTATAACATGCAGATGAAGAGAAAGGCTCATTGGACAGTTTTTCCTATAGGGCCAGAAGGATTTTTCTAGTATTTTGAGTTAAGTGAAAAATGATTGTAAAGTGAATGGTGGCACAAATGCTATTTTTAAGTGACATTAAAAAATTCAGCCCTGGACACCAATCTGATGTTATTTTTGACCGGTTATCTATCACAACTCAGATTCTCAAGCAGTTTCTAAGACAAGGATTTCAGATACTTGTTGCAGGGAAGATGAAGAAATACAGCAATCAAGTGATATTGTTTAATTGCAAAAAGACCAGAAAACTTTCCAGGTAAAAAAAAAAAGTCTCACTTCATACTATTAAGGCAAGAAGTCTACAATTTGTCAGCATTTAGGCAATAAATTACTTCTAAGAGCAGCATCGTGAAGCTACATCATCCAAGTTTCACTAAGCATGTTTTCCAAGCTCTCTGAATAACAACCATTAAGTTCAATTTTTAAATGTTTGACCTGCAAAGAAACTGTTATTGATTTAACTTAGCTAATATCTATCTTCAAAATTCTTATACATGTAAATTTATCTTATAAATGTTTCCAAATGAAAATGGCTCAAGGAAGAAAATTACTTCTCCATACTAAAAGTAACTCGGCCTTTCTTTCAACTAGACTACAGAACTTCAATAAATGCACTTTACTAAATGTTTCCTTTTAATTATTTAAATAGTTAATTTGCAGGAGGTGAAAAGGAAAATACAGATCTAACAGTAAAACAAAATGAAGTGCTAGAAAACAGAAGCAAAAAAAAAAAATCCAAGCTCAAATTGTGAATTGTGCAAAGTGTTATATGCAATAAAATGTGGACATCCTTCTTTTTCCCCACATCTGGAGATAGTTTACTATACTGATTTCCAGAAACCAAGCAATCGTCCAGTCTGACTAGCCCCTTTCATTCACAAATAAACAATTAATGGAATGGGTAACTAATTTTCCAAGTGTTCATATTCATTAGGCTGTTTCCTGAAATTAAGTATCTGCTTCATGATACAATACTGTACACATTAAATAGTCTCCCTCCTCCCAACCCCTTCCCCAGCCACCTTTCTCATGTCAAACTTAGAAAAGTAGGCATTTGTATTTCTATTCTCCTTTCTTGTAATAGACTAAGATTGGAAAATTAAATTCCCTCTACTGTGCTGAATAAGTACAAAATATTAAAATATGAGGAGATCCCCTCATCAATTCTTAGTGAGAATTTCTATTCTTGTGGACCCATCAATTCATTAAATATTTATCGAACACCTACTACGTGGAAAACAGAACTGTAAACCCTGACTTGTAAACATAAATATCTCCTTGACGAATTTACAACTGAGTAGAGAGATAAACCTGACCACAAAAAACTATACTATAAAGTAGAACGTGATCAATGTGACAAGAGAGGCATAAACAAAATGCTTTAGGGTTCATTCAGAAGACAGAGACTACTTCTTTTGAGGTAATGAGAAAAGACTTAGTGAAGGAAGTGGTTTGGAAGATGGACAGTCTTTTGAGAGGCACTGGACAAAAAGGTCCTCACGGTCAGAGACCATGTCTTGTTTTACATGGCATCTAGACACACACACACACACACACACACACACACACACACACACACACACACAGACACCTCTAGCACAGTGTTGGGCCACTGGCACTATGAAAAGGCTATTTAACTGAATTGAACAAGCCAAAATGGGGAAAGATCGCCTAAGAAGATGGACAAGTATTGCCAGTGGCTGCAAGAAGGTATGGTATTGTTCAAAGAACATGGAAATTTTAGAAAAGAAAATACCTACGAACAAAAAAATTAGAAAGGTTAGTCTAAAAAATAAATTAGACCAATATAAAAGAGAGTAGCAAGTTTTATTTTAAATTTTCAAACTGTGGGGAAAACAGAATTTCTAAGCATATGAATAATACAATTAGTAGATCCGTACATCTATTGTACGAGTATCAGTAAGACTAATCCTCTATCCTTTTCCAACTTTAAAATGCAAAATATGCAAGGGAAGAAAAATGTACTACATTAAATAATTAGAAACCTGTAAATTCTCTGACCAATAAGTTGACATTGTGACTTGAAGGCCAAGAAAACATCCCATTATATGTGTGGAACCCCAAAAAACATTTTTTTAATGAAGTATAGGCTTAAAAGGAAAAGAAAATAAAAGAGAAAGGCAGTCCCAAATGCCATATGTCATTCAAATTGAGTGGTGGCAGAAAGGCATGGAGCATTCCACTACTACTATTCAGGCTCCTCAAAAAAGGTACTTATAACCAAAACACCTATAGCTCCTCTGGAAAATGATGTGAGCTATTACCTATTTTTTAATTCTTTTGATTCTGTTTAAGCAGTACCCCTTGTTATCTTTCATTTATGTGACAATAAAGAAATGTAGGGGGAGGCTCCTACACCTCTCACCATGATTGAGGGTCCCCTACACTTCTGAATATATAACTTCCAATTCAACATTAAATAAGAAATTCTTGGTAACCAGACAGCAGATTGTGACAATTCCTTAGGATTTCTGAGAAGGAATGGTGACAAGTATGCTGGTCATCTGGACATGTCACAAGACTACAAAATTTTCTTAGTTGTCTGAGATTCCAGACAGACTGTATATTTTAAATTGTCTAGATGACATCAGGAGACATGTGGCTTAACAAAAAAAGTAACAGCCACACACAAAAAAAGAAGAGCAGTGCCCCTTATGGAAAATCACCCCAAAGAAAGAAAAGCAAATTGGAGATAAGTCCAGATTCCTGGTTCATGTGCCCCCAGAGTAAAACCTAATGGAATAAGGCTCAAAACCAAATTACAACATGTTTCATAAAGTACCAAAATTAATAATTGAGTTTAAAACCCAACTGCATTTAATTTGACTGTCATAAACTTCAAGGAAAAATACAAAAATATTGGGTCGGGGAACATCCTGAGATTTCAAGGTATAGAATACTAGTAGAAATAGTTGGTCATTGCCCAAAACTTATAAATCTTTCCAGAATATTAATGTGTAAACTTCTTATCCGCAAGGATGGTGTCTTACTCATCTCAGGATCCCAAACTCTAGCATGCCACCTAACACAGAGTAGGCAATCAATATATATTTCAGAACCAAATTCAGTTCATACAGATGCTTTTATTTTAAAAGGCTAACAAAACTATTTGGAAAACTTTATTATTTCCTGAAGAAAAAATCCAGAGAACTCAACCTCATCAGTGTAAATGGCTTTACTATCATAACTTATGGAGTTAAAAAATGCTTTTTACCACCTAGACACACCATGATATCTCTAGCCAGGTAATGTTTGCTGCTGAGCACAAAGAGGGTCCTTGTTAGAGTGAGGATGCAACACAATGAACCCATCATTATTGCCACCATTAATAAATGATGAGACAGCTCATATATAATAGAGCAAGTAAGTTAACCATTCTGCCTGACACATTGCTACAGCTCACTCTCTTAGAGTTATCCTTTTTCAAGCTCTTGCTATGTGTCATTCACTAGGCTAAACACTTTATATTCCTGTAAATACTTTACATACATGAATTTAATTTTCATGATGATGGAACAGGATAGATACTATCATCATCTCTATTTTACAGGTAAGGAAGCTCATAGCCAGAAAGATTGAAAGGCTTGACCAAGACCTCATAGCTGGTCAGTGGGGAAAGTAGAATCCAAAACCAAGTCTGATCAGCTCAATAGTTATATATGTCAAACTACATTACATCAAGATAACTCTTAACTTGGCAAATCTGGAGACCATGACCAGTTAATTATACTTCCATAATCATATTGAAAAGCTTGGACACACATGGGAATTTTCTTAAGGAGCCCACCCCTTGCCCCCGCCAGTATTCATAGTATGTTCTTTCCTTCTGATATGAACCATTCCGTCCTTGTTGCCATTTGTGCAAATATTACATCTTTGAGAAACCATATAATAAATAGCTGCCACATATAATATGAAAAGCAGTGATGTGAATTACAATAGGTAATTGCGAAAGGCTTAAATCACAGTGTTGGCAAATCTGTAGTACTTATTAAAACAACTATCCAGTGAATTTGAGAATATGAAAATTAACATGAGGTCATGATCACTGATAAATAAATTTCACGGTCTATCTTCAAGTCTATTTTAATCTTGGCATTCTAATCAGAACTAGGTACTTACTTGTAACCAAAAAGAAAGAAGGCATAATACATCCAGATGTTTTGAGGATTAATAAGTAAAACCTTCTAAAAATACTTAAAGAATAAAAAACAGAGTTGTCTGCTTTTGGACTAAAACTGATGATCAGACATAGGTTCTTAGTAAGAAGTAAACCAAAAGTTAACCAGTTTGGTTTTTAAAAAGAAAATACAACTAAAAACATAATTCTATGACAAATTATATTATACTTCAGAAAGAATATATCATACAAAGAGAGCAATATAAAAAAGATTATGAAAACAGCCCTCTTTCTAGATCAAAGTGGAATTCACTCGGGCTACACTCTCACCCAAGGGAATCCCCATAAAATAAGCTCCTCCAAGGTTTACCTATGAATAAAGGGGGAGAAATGTGAGGCTATCTATAAAAACATATATGTGGTGTTTGTAGCAAGCACAAAGATTACTAAAACCTTCAGTCCTAATAAAGGGTCAGCTTCCAGGGCCTAGGTTTCACTAATGGTTCTCTAGAGCATCAGCAGTTCTCAGTACCCAGTTTTATTTTATTACTCAAACTCATATGTAGTATTTGTTATACTTCCGGCTCTGGTTTGTGCCCTATAAATTCATTTAATCTTCATAATTTACTTAAAACACCACAGGATGTAGATATTACCATATCCATTTCACAGATGAGGAGCTTGGGACACAGAGACTTCACTAACCTGTCCAATGCCACACAGCTAATACAAAGGGTGGGAACAGGATTCAAACCAAGTAGCCAGGCTTGGGAATCCATGCTCTGTCACTATGTCATGCTGCCTTTTTCCGGTAATGCTGATAAAACCATGCCTGGACTAATCTCTAAAGTGAAGTGTCATTTTACAGTGACCAAAAGCAATTTCCAGGGTGACCCATGCCAAGATATGCATCCTCGTGGACCAGCTTGTTTATTGAAATCTTATCGATAATCCCCAACCCAATATTCACTGTCATACTACACTATCTCAGAGAGGCCAGTGCCTTGGGGGCGGTCATGATCAACCCCTCCTTGCCACGTGACTTCTGAGATGGCAGGGGTCTGCTGGCTGGCCACACTGATTGTGATTTAAACCAGACCTCTGGCTGCCTTGTTCTCTGAGCTGGTGTATGCCTAAAAATGCTCAGATTGCATTTAACAATTTCTCTTCTCTCTGGTAAAATTTAAGCGCTAGAGCTATTTTATACAGATTTCAGTTTATTCTATAATAGCTCCAAAAAAAGCTTTCTTTGATATGAACTTTTTCATTATCAAAGTTTGTTCATACGATCACCCAGCAAGAAGAAAGACATGGGGAACATGGCAGTAGACTTGAGACAGGAGGACCAAAATAATGTTCAGAGCTCTCTCCTTATTTACAGAATGCCATCAGTAGAAAAAGTCTACAAAGTTCAATCTCAAAAAAAAAAAAAAACTTTACATTACATATTTAATAAACTTAATAAAAATGATTAGAGTGTCTACAAATTCTTCAAAACTACAAATCAAATATCAGATTGAAGCAAGGAGAACATAAAGTGGAAAAAGGATGAACTTCACTTCCTTCAACAGGAGCCTTGATTGCTCAATTACTTAAGTAATTGTACATTCTTAGAAAATTAATTCAGTTGGTACTTTGTGAAGCTCCAAAACAATGTCTTCGAGAGCCAACAGCTGATTGGTCTCACCAAAGTAGAGAAAATAGCTGTGGGCTCAAATAGTCCTGAAGCTCTGAAGAAAGAGGTACTCTTTCAAAACTCAACTGACTTTCAGGGAAGAACAGAAAAGAACGATTCATCAACAAAGATGTTCATCTACTGACATGGCAACAAGTTTACTTGAATTACCAAATTTCCCAACTTTTTAAAAGTGAAGAAATTCAAAAAAATTTTTATTGAACATCTACCACATGTCCAGTGCAGAGATCACTAAGACAAAAAAAACTCATCTTAAAAGGTCAATCAACTGAGGGCTTAGAAGAAGAAAGGGAAATAAAATAATTGAAATGAATTACAAAAATTCAAAAGGGGTGGTGGCTTTGGTGGGGGTAGAGAGAGTAAATATAAAACAAAATTCCTAGTTAAAATGTTTATGGAAATATAAATGTATATACCACCAAAGCTTGTCCCAAGAATATTAGAGGAAAGAGGAGAGCAAGGAGAAAATTCAACCCCAGCACAATGCTTTAGAAAAACAAGAATAATTTTCTTAAAAAAAAAAAAAAAAACCTTCTGGCACACCAAACTCCCTGTGATTGCAGGGTGAAAACTGTAACATAGAAATCCAGTCCACAAGTGCGGAGGAAAAGAAACTTTCCCAAATAACAAAATAAAAATAAACCTTCAGTTAAAATAATATATTACACAGTTATATAAACTGAAATATTCTTGTCCATGGGTTGAGCTTATGAAACCCTTAAACATGAGCATGTAACACTAACAAACTATTTGACATTATTATTTGGGTTCAAAGACTCCCTTTCTCTAAATGTTTATAGCACCATACCAGTTATTTCAACTGAGCTGACACAATGAATTTCAAATGATCTAATACTTTTGACTTACCAGCGGATTAGCACATGATTACCCTGAGTAAAAGGATTATTATTACTGCTGCTCTAAGATATTAACACTTTCTGTAACACACTCTAAGGACACTGCATAGATCACAAAAAAAAATGTGACAAATATATGAGGGAAAAGGGATTTTTAAAAAGGAAGGTGATAAGTGTTCTTCTATTTTAAGCAAGACGTCTTGCTTAAAATAAAGTGGGCCTCCCATCGGTAGAATCAGCCTTTTGCATGACACTCTCAATGGTATACAAGTCACAAATAAACAAGTCCAGTATTCAGTGCACTCAGGAAATTATGCCATGTGTGGCCCTCTTCCCATGAAGACTGGGCTCCAAGGAAAACTCTCACTTTGTAATAGACAACTAATTCTCATGTAATGAATGACAGAACACAGCATTAACGTACTTAACAAGACAGAGCTAAATTCAATGAAGCTTGACGCCATTTATATGAAAAAGAGTTACATTTGTAGACAGAGCCAAAAGGAGAGAGGATAAATTCTGAATTAAATACTGCAGCTTCTGCTTTGGTTTAGCTCTCTAGCAATAAAGATCTAGAAGTAAAGATCACAGCTAAAATGACCTTAAAACTGGCAGCTACGAACAAAGCTAAATACCACTGTATTAAACTCTAACTATACCCGAAGAAGAGGTAACAGCTCAAGGACTTTGCTCAGAGCTTCTACTGGCATAAGTGCCATTTCTTTATAGCTAAATATCTGGCCCATTAGAAATGTATTCTTTCCCTGCCAGACTGCAATATGCAATTCGATTCACACATAACATTGTCATAGAAAGTTCAGATAACCCAAATGATGTCTTAGTACCTAGTGAATCTTGTGGATACATCATAGAAGCAAAAGAGGTAAAAGTAAGCCAAGTGACACAAAATGAGTATGTTGAAAAGATAAACAGCTGGCTTTTTTGAAGGTTTTAAGTGTTACATTACCTTACTCTAAAAAAAAAAAAAATACATGGAAGTCCTAGGGATACAAGTTGTGTGGAAGTGTGTATGTGGGTGGATATGTGTGGCCATCACAACAAAAGATTTTTAAAAGCCTATGAATAACAAAATGCTAACTTTCCTTTTTCAGTAAGTCCAGAAAATAGAGTTTAAAGTGAACTATGCCAATTAAGCACCTACATCCTGAAAACAATTTATGAATTTATTATAAGTAGATAAGAGAATATTTTAACTTCTCTAGCAGGTTTATAGTAAGAACACTGATCTAAATAACACCCTTTATGCATCTGGTGATATGACTTATTTCCATATGATGTCCTTACATATGTGGAGGTAACACCACCTGGAACTGCTATACCTTAAAGCCGGGAAGCCTCGGCTTTTCTCTTCTCTCCCCATCCACAGCGTTATCTGGTTCTGCTGTTGTCACAGAGCCAGAGAATGAAGCTCTTTCAGAAAACTTACCCAAGATCAAACTGTGCCTGGTGACAGCAATGTCCAGGCCATAAGTAATGTTCAAAGGATTCAACAATGCCTGTGACTGATCATTCTTTTTCCCTTGCCATCACCTGCTGATTTTGTCCAGGTGTTTTATGGCTATCTTGAGGATCTGGAGAACAGACAGAGGGAAGACTTTGCCAATTTCTTTTGTCTGAAACTGTGAATTCCTTACACAGATGGTGGACAGCCTCTGCTCAGGGCAGCGCCAGGCTATACTGCCTCCAACCTCCAAAAGGAGAAGCAAAGGGAGACATTATCTTCTCCCACAACACTGCCTGTAATGTGTCTGTAGTTAGCAAAGGAAGACAGCATGGCTGGCTACGCAGGGGGTAAAATGAGGAAGGAACACCATGAACAATTGGGAAATATTTATTTGTTTGAGGTTTTACTAAGCATTTACCAAGAAATCAAAAATTCTGAGCAGAAAGATGACTCCTGAACGAATGTGCTTCTATCAAAGACTTATTACCTTAAGTTTCAGTTACTTTTTCATGTGTATATGAAAATCACCAGCTCTCCTAAATTAACCAAAATAGGGACTTTAAAAATCCGAGTCAACCCTTTAAACTATTGCACGGCTGTGTTAGGAAAAAAACAACTGCTATTTAAATCTATGCTGTCAAATATGGTAGCCACTGGCTATATGTGGACATTGAACACATGAAATGTCGCTAGTCCGAATTGAGATGTGCTTCAAGAGTATAAAAGACACTGAATTTTGAAGACTCAGGATAAAAAGAAAAATGTAAAATGTCTTCATAAATATTCATATTGAGTACATATTTTTATACCTCTTATATGTGGAAATGATCATTTTTGTTTGGGTTAAATAATATATATTAAAATCAACTTTATCAGTTTATTTTTACTTTTGAAATGTAACTACTATAAGATTTAAAATTGTATATAAAAATGCACCTATTTCTATTGGATAGTGGTGGCTTAGACACCAGGACTCTTGTCCATTTCAGTCTGTTGTTGGTTATTTTATTAACTTTCTAAGCCTCATTTTTAAAATAGAGTGATGGAAATCAAGTATATAAATTCCAAAATTTACAGCTCCTAAAATTATAAAATTTTATTTAGCTATTTTTCAGACTTTCCTTCCTAAAATCTATGCTCTGTTTTCATTTGGGTCTGCTCTAAAGAAGCAGTAAAGATAGGAAGATAGGTTTATCTAATTAACTTAAGAACCTATAGCTCCCTCTGATGACTTTTTTTAACTAAAGTTTTTCAGAAGAATTCTCATAATGTTATTACTGTAGGCAAACTTAGTAATCACATAAATTCCAACTGATAACTCAAAAGGATGTATATACATCCATCTATGCCCTGGATGGATATGGGTATATAAAGTAAGGAACTGAATTGTTTATTTTGTGAACTCAAACTCACTATCACAGGTACAATGGATTACAATTCATTTGGTAAGAAGGCTACAAAACATACTCCGTACAAAAACCTCAGCAAAGCTTTTGTGGTTTCTTCACTAAATCAGAAAAAAACATATTTTAAATTACAAGCTGTGGTTGATCTCTCTTGGAGGCACAATATTTTAAGGACTAAGCTGCAGAGATCACATCAGTTATTCCTTACTTTGTGCTAATTTATGAAACACCTCCTTACACAGCTCTTGCGTGGCCAGACCCAGAAGAAGATATTTTTAGGAGCCTGTTGCTCCCACAACATGGACTGTCTGTCACTGTTATGTGATTATAACAGCACTAAGGATGAAGCATCTAACGAACAACTTCACGTGACATTTTAAATACTTAGCTGTACACTATCATTTCTCAACTATTAAGGAATGATGAACAACTTTATAAATTCCTTGTCAGAAATATACATTTCAATTTACAGGTTATGTTGAGGATGTAAATCAGGTTGCTGCCTGAATAAGAAAAAGGAAATGGAAAACAGGTCGAGGAGATTAAATGCAGGACAGAAATTCAGTATCTGTTTAATATGTATATTTTTTACCTGAATGATGGTAAAACTAAACCGCACATCCTGGCTCACTGAAAGCCTTGTTGGAGTATGTTATTGTGTATGTAAAATGCACTTACACAAACACCCCTCATTTATAGATATATTCCAGTAAATGAGATAGAAATAGTAGTCAGGTCAGCCATAAGAAATTGAAAGTGCAACATACATGACTCAGTAGGTAGAAACTGGGAGAGAAAAGAGAGCATATTGTACCACACTGAGTTATTTCCTGGCGTGATGAATTTAAAATTTTAATAATAGTTAGTACAAAAGAACTATCAATAAACTCTGTTATAGTCTATGTATCCAGTGGGAGGGAAGCAAAAATCTGGGAACTTTTGAAAGAAATAAAAGATCAAAGAGCAGTGGTAGATAGGTGCCAAGTGAAAGGACAGAACGTTGTGGCCAAAGCTAAGAGTCTGCAGAGAAAACCATCCGAAAGGCTCACTTAAGCAATTACACTCTGTAAAGCAATTTAGAGGGCTATTTTAAAATTTCAATATTATAGTCTGAACATATAAGCTGACTTTAGGGATCTAACCTATACGCACGTAAAACGTTAGTTTAAATTATTGGTGTTTATAATTATTCTTAATGAATAACAGATCAATTTTAAAGTAAGGCTGAATTAATTCATAGTTGCTTTTTCCTTGGTTAATACCATATGTATGGGGAACATAACACAAATGGATCGTCCCAGAAAACAAAAAATCAAAATAAAGCTCCTTTTGAGTTCCATCAGTAGCAGGCAAGGTGAAAAGGATTCAGTTAAAAGCAAAGCAAAAAACAGGATGGGACAATACTTTAGAAAAAGATTTATAGGGTATTTCTGTACCTGTGTTTAATGTTTCTTTAAACAAATAACATAATTTGTTTAAATGTTAAACTTGGAAATCATATGGATTTCAAAAACCATTCTGTTCATTTCATTCATTGTTAAGTTTTATTAGTTTAACTGACAATTTCTTAATATATACCAAATTGCTTTCTAAAATATTTTAAAATGCTACTTAAAACTCTTAACTACCATGTTTAAAAATAATCTTATTTCTTCACAGCAGGGAGCTTCCAGAAACCACTAAAACATTCTTGCCCTCTGAATGTTTGAGAATGGTCTCTTCATGTGTTATTAATAATCCAGACAAACTATTCATATTAATAGGCATACAATGAATATTCAGTTGCATGTGGACTCTTACCACAGGGAGATCAAAACCAAAACTTGTGCTTGCCTGACACATACGAGCATGACTATACCAAACTTTTTGTGCTTTATACAGTTATATAAATGTTCAATATGGTTACAGAGCTAGATATATGCACAAAGAAATACCTGTGATTTTAAAGGGGGAGGCAAGAAAAAGTGCTCACACAACATAAAAGTTAATTTTACATTAGCATCATTAATATTATACCCACACTGTAACAACCAAATAAACCTTGTGCTTTAAAAACAAACCAGATCACTCGAGCTGCCTGTTGTATTCTGCTAAGATAGCAAAACCTACCATGCATGGCTAGTGTTGACACTCTTCCTCAGTGACTTTTATTGTCTCTAGTCAACTTTTAAACCTTCTTTTTCCATGTCTTGCATCAGAATCTCTCAATTGTAGAAAGTTACATTAGTGGCATTAAAAACACATGAAAACTGTAAGGGATATCTAAATAGGAGTATACCTATATTTTTTAATGTCATGGTTATTTCCCTAGTTTATTCAGGAATTTAAGTTTTTTCTTTAAATCCAACAAATATTTCTTTTAAAAATGATCTTTATGTGGCTGAAATTAGAAAGCATAGTTTTTCAAGGCCAGCAAGCACTTCCTAACCAAATCCCCCACTTCCTTTGCTAGCTAAACATAACTCCTTTAAATGTGTACATCCTTTAAAAAGTTAGAAGGGAGCACCTCGCATGTAATAGCAGGCAGCTGGGAAGCCAATCGGTGCAGTCCGAATGCACATTTTAGAAAGCAGCTCTTTAACATTCAATAACTAAGTGGTAATTGGGCACAGAAACATAAACTGTCAAAGTGAATCAAAACCCCTTTGCTTTTCAGAGTATCATTTGTAAGATTATACTAGAATTAAATTTGAACATGTATCCACCCTATGCATTCAGTCAAATTATAAAACAAGGGGAAAAAATGCTGTGCTTTCTTTGGATAAATTAATGTCAGCTTTGTGTCCTTAAACCAGACCCGATCGGGAAATGAAATATGTTTAGTCCTGAAATAGTTGTGGTAATTCAATCCCGGCACTCTCCTTATTTTCTTGATGACAAAGAAAAACTCCCAACTGGCAGGGCCACCTGCACTGATTACTCCTCCATCCACACCCACAGAATATGAAAATGAGCCAATGATCATTAACCTTAATTTCTTCTAACATAAACCTCGGCTCTTTTTCAGTCTTGCTACTCAGGGAACTCCCCTGAGATAAAGAAAAGGGGGAGGGGGTGCAAAATAAGGAAATAGGGATTGAAAGCTCAGAGTGAAGGAGGCAGAAAGCAAAAGAAAAATAGAATCCACTGGCTTTTTAAAAACCACACAGCTGGCTTATTAAACTTCATACAACAGAAATATTACAAAGATAAAGATTCTGAAGCATTACTACTCTCTAGATAAGGGAATATCTTCTTTTCCAACCCTCTCCTTCTGGGTAAACAATAAGAAAGGATGCTTTCCTCCACCCTCTCACTCCCGTTGCACCTCACTTCTCCACCCCAGACATCACTATTTAGAGAGCAAGCAATAAAAGCTGAGTCTGGACAGCAGGAATGCAGATGTGGCTGTCAGATCTCCAGTGTGAGGACCAGAGGGCCTCTGCAACCAGGGGAGAGATTACAGATTTCCAAGGTGAGCACTTCAAATACAGTGTTGAATGCACCACACCTTCTGGTCATCCACATTCAAGTATCACCAACGGGAATCATTTTAATTCAAGTTGTGTGGGGCTAGATCCCATTGGTATTACATCATCTTCCAATGGATGAGGAGCTAGCTAGGGCCCTAAAAAGAAACACAACCAGGAAGAGAACAAGAAAATTTCAGAAACAACAGTCTCTTCTGCACATATGTATATACTAAAAATCACCTTGTTGTGTTTGCATGCAGACCTAAACAGATTGTCCAAAAAGATTATTAGACCATGAAAACAAATAACATATCAACACATCAATGTATGTGACTTCACATAAACCACTGTAAAGCATTCCTGAAGTTGGGAGAAAAACGAGCTTTAAAAATGACTACAGTGCTAAAAGAAAGTAAAACCTCTTTAAAATGTGTGTGTGGGGGGGAGGGTGCCACTAAAAATATCAATACAAAGGCAAATAAATGCTTTAAGAATATAACCAAAGTATAATTATATTACTTGAAAGTATATTTATTACAAGATGTTTGTTTTCTACCCAACACAGGAAGACAGAGAACAACTCTGCTCAGTTATCCTCTCATTATTTCAGATTTCAAACCAAGTAGCATCTATGAGGAAGGTGAAGCAGAAAGGCTGGCATAACAAACAAACAAAAACCTGGTTATAATTTGGTACTGGATTCCACAGTGCAATTTAAAACCTGGCTCTAAGTTGCTCAGTGTTCACTGCCTTCTTGCTTAGCTACTGACTGTAAAAGGCAAATACATGCATGCACATACACCTTCCTTCTGTTTTCTCTCTCCTTCCCCTCCCCAGCCTTGATCAGGCTGTCAAAGGTCAATGGTCCTCTCTGGAAGTGAGGACAGAGTGCTGAAGTGTTCCATGCCATGAGTCATCTTAATAGATACTCAAGCGACTGCTTGTGACCCAGCAGCGAGCCAAGATAGCAGGGCTTTTAATAAAGCAGCACTTTTGCACACTCACAGCCTGGTTAATTTAATACCTGCCGCTTGTTTACCAAACAGCGCAGGCATGTCTCCGTGTCGATAACTTCCCGGTGACAGTGAGGCGACTGAATCTGGGCACGGAACAGATGCACCTTTTTACGCTCTGTTAAACCGTGTCACAGACTACAGCCCCTGAGCGAATTCCTTTATTTATGCTGCAGCCAGTAGAGCTAATTGTCAGAGACAGACCTGGTTCTAATTCTGCAGAGTCCAGCAACTGCAGGAGTGGATGTGCTGAGGCATGAACGGTGCGAAGCTCTTTTAAAAGGAAACAGCTGAAAAACAGAGTCAGAAGGTACAGGCATCATACGCCAATATTTTTCCTACAGATATTTCAAAAATGTCACATATATAAATAGCAGGTTATAGGGGCTGGGGGAACAAAGAAAAAGCATCACTAGAGTTTGAATGAAGAAGTGGAAAGGAAATGTTAAAGCAAATACCTGCGTAAAGAGAAGAGATGGCATTCAATTTTCAAAGAACATTGTTAGACCCGTGCAGTTGTAAAACACTCACAAGTTCAAACACTACCTGACCACGGGCCAATATTCAATGCAGCTCACACCAACGATTCTGCACAATGCCAAGACTGACCATTTCAGATACCACGAGGCAAGTCCATTAACGACACCAAAATCACAAAAAAAAACAAGTCCCTCATGCATCCAATCATACAACTTCAGCCCGCTTGATTACGTGTAGACAAAGGAACTTCCATTTATTGTTCCTCTCATACCCTGTAGTATTGGAAGTGTTTCTTATTAGCTGTAATACCATACTCATATTTTATCAGTAGCAAGAGTTCACTCCAGTTAAAGTTCTTCACCCGTCATGGGCATTTTTCAGCAAATTAATGTCTTTTACTTGCATGACTTCTCCTCATATTATAATTTGGGTTTAAACAGATGATAATACTTTACAGAAAAGAAAAAGAAAAAAAGAGCTCAGTGTTGATAATTTTTACTACTTATGACTAAATGACCTCAACTGAGGAATAAAAAATTAAGTCATTTGTCTTATGAGGTACAGAGGACATTTTATGGTGTACAATTTAGCTAATAATGGGTTGGGGCCAATCCTTAACAAGTCACATGTTTCCATTGTCCCTTCACCCCCTGCTTATGTTTTTACCACATCCTAACAAAAACATGACCAGAACTGGTGAAAAACATACGGTTCCAACTAATGAATCACATACTTTCCCGCAAGTACAGTAAGTACTACCAGCTGTGTGACAGTCTTGCTTTGGCAGTGGAACCAGCGTCGAACAAGCCGGCCCATCTGAAAGCAGCTGTACTGAAAAACCACAAGCAATATAAGTGTGTCTGCCTTCTCAGGGCGGCTTTGTCTGTTCTGTGTCTCTGCTCTGTCCCCAAATCGTGCCAACCATCTTGTTTAAAGAAAGTTTCAAGAAGTTATGGAGGTAGAGAGAAAACCCAAGATTCGAAGAAACTTAAGTTTTCAGAAAGTGTTGTCATTGTCACTTCGTCAAGTGGAATTAAAGGAATACACCTCTCTCTCACCTCCACCCTCCATGTGCATCTTTTGGGGTTTGCCTTAGACTAAAGATTGTGCATATCCATGTATCTAAATAAGGGAGTGGGAGGGATGAGGAAGAAAAGTACAAGATCCAGCTACTTATGGGCAGGCCAACAAATGCACATGAACACACAAACACACACACAGAACAATTCACAGATTATCAACTCATGTCACGAGCTACTACAAAAATTTAAACTTGCCGTTTATACAACAATAGGCTTCATTTGTAACCACAGAGCATTCTGAAAAAATTCTCTGGCAAGCCCTAGATATTTTTATTCAAATGCACTTTTCCTTTCTGTGAAACAACATGCAAATGGATAAACATTACTCTTAAAGGGAAAGGAAAGTTCAGTAGCATTAGTCTAGAAATGTAAGTGGAAATGGTAGGATTTTTTAACCTTTATAGTGTGTCAAGGCAATAGCTAATAAAATTTTACCAACATCATTAAGCGATCAGTAACTTTTATGTAGCGCCTAAGTATCATCTCAGGCTTGCTCTACGAAAAAGAAATACCTAAAGTTGTCATTCTGGACTTTCCCATGTCTTAATCAGGAAAAACAAAGGAGGTAAAATTATCTTCATTTTCTTTTTGGCAAGTGTTTTAAATATAGGGAAGTCACATGTAAGGACTTAACAGAGGAAATTTGCCTTTGACATTTGCCTTTATCACCTAATTTAGCCAAATATATTATTCTAAGTTTATGTTGTAAAGATACTCCATTCAGCAAAAATCTCATCCAAAAATCATATTAACACATCTTTTCTTTCTGTTTATGCCACAGTTCTAGGAATAATTTTGTTTTTAATGATGTTATCATCAATGTAACACTTAAAAGGATAGTCAGAAAATTCACTACGTTAATAGAGAAAACCTTGGCTCCTGTTGTTTAAAAGCCTGGTAAGTGAATGCTGCCATGTGTGTGTTTAGGGGAGTTCAGGGTCAGGCTGGCCAAAGGCAGACACTAGGGGTGAGCCCAGAGGTCACATCCATCCATATGGCTGGATCAAGCCAGACAGAAGGCAAAGGCTGAAAGCACAAGAATGGGAAAAGAACAAAGGATGGACATGAAGAACAAGACTTTTCAAATATTCATGAAAAGGTGGATTGAAAAATAATACACTGATAAAGAAATAAGACATGATTTAAAAAAATAATGAATAGTTTGTAGCACTCTTAGTTCATATTAAATTTAATAAAGAATACTAATCTAGGAAGGAAAATATCCAAAACTAGATAATGAAATTACATAGTTAAATCAAGAAAGAGATAATATGGTTGAGCCAATCTTATGATAAAATTACTATGAAATCATTAAAACTCGCAGTAATTAATTTAATAACAGGGAAAAACAGTTATAATATTGATATTCAAAAAGCAGCTTATGAAGCAGTATTAAATTAAATTAATACAAGAAAAAGAACGGACAAGAAGGAAATGCCCTAAAACACTTGTGTGGCTAGAGCTATTGGCATTGGTTTTATTGTTGCTAAACTCCATTTTCTTATTTATTTAGCATATATAAATTACATATAATAAAAATAAGTTCAGTGTTTTCTTTCCAATGTGATAAATATGATTAAGAAATCTGTAACGAGATTCCTGGTCGTGACTAGTATTTCTACTTGAAAACTTAAGTACAGTGAAAAACATAGAGCTTTTCTCAAAATCAAACACTGAACTTCTTTGAATAATTCTTTAGAAACTACTTTTGTCGTGTATGTGTGTGTGTGTGTGTGTGTGTGTGTGTTTTCTTTGTCAAATCTAAAGACAAGTACTGAATTTACTTATGCCATTTCCCAAGAGTATACTTTCAGCATTTGAGCTACAAACTAGCCTTTGTTAATTCAAACTTTACAAAATTAATGAACCATAGATTTAAATCTTCACCTTTCTAACAAAAATAATACCTCTAAATAGCACTTCTAGTTGCCAAAGCACTCCCATAAAATAAAATAATAAAATAAAATAAAATAAAATAAAATAAAATAAAATAAAATAAAATAAAAGCACGAGCCCACCACCAAAACACCATTCCTTCATGCCCAAACGAAGCAGCTACCCTGCAGAACACAATCCAGGGGCTCTGGTAGTATATGATACTATAACAAGATAAACATAACAGTGCGAATCTGTAAAATATGCTTATCTAGGTTGAAATATGGCAGAAATACCTAGATTAATAACCATACCCCTGTAATAAAGGACTCAGAATCATATCCAGTAATTGGGAGGATTTACTGTTAAACAAAGTTTTATATTCTAAGACTTTAGAGAGTTTTATGGTCAATCATTTGGCAAACAGCTATTGACCAATTTCCATGGTCTAGCACTGTGTCCATGTTTGGATTTGAACACACATAAAGAGAGTCTACTTGAGCTTCCTGACGTCAAAAACCATCTACTGCAGGAGAAAATAAAATATTTTAACCCGCTGTCTAGATGAGTAGAAATCCAGAGAGAACATTCCAGGGAAAGAGAGGAGGGGCATTAACTCATCCAGGCTTTGAAAAGACTTCAGAAAGAAAGGTAGAACTTAATGAAGCTTAAAAACATGTTTAGTAGCCAACCCAGGCAGAATCTGGAATAGGGAAGGAAGGGGACAACATGGAAGAATGCTCAATGATGGAAACAGCACAGCGTCAGTAGAGAGAACTACAACTTAACCTGTATTGCCGGGGCATCAAGGCTGAGGCAAGAAGAGACAAGAGTGGAGGCTGGGGGAGGAAGCAGGATCCAATCACTTAGGATCTTATCTGTCCCTTTGAAGAGTTTCTAAGTTTCCCTTCACCTAAGCGAACAATAGTAAGAACTGCTCAAGTTCCATGGTTCTATTCTCCAAAAGAGTTAGGACTATCCCCGTTATCTTGGGGGAGGAGGGAGAAATGGAGACACAACTAATCTTCAATTTTTTATCTTTTTCTTTCCAAAATGCATCTGCTGAACACCTTCCATGTGCCAGAAACTGTTTAGGCACTGAAAAAACTCTGGAATAAACAGTAGTGTTCTTTGCCCCTCAAGAAGTTCACTTCTGTGGTTACCTCATTAGGTAATAATTTCCTTAAGAGCAAAAACAAAATAACTGGCATGACCCTCTATGTCATTTAAAGCCTAAAAGAAAAGAAAGATTAAAATAAAGTGAATCTGCATATGTAAAAGCACAATATTCCCAAATCATTTTATCGGTTACATTTTGCCAAATTAAGCCATAATTAAAGAGAACAATTTGTGAAGGCATTGCTAATTGCAGGTATTAGCATATCGGACCAAGCAAACCTTAGAAAAATTATTCTCTTGACCATGTAATAGGAACAACCATTTCACAGAAACCACAACACAAGATAGTGTACACTAAGGTCCAGATCATCAGTCCCCAACCTTTTCGGCACCAGGGACTGGTGCTCTTATGAGAATCTAATGCCTGAAGATCTGAGGTGGAACAGAGGTAGTGATGCTTATGCTGGGGAGTGCCTGCTAATACAGATGAAATTTTGCTCCCTTGATGCTGCTCACCTCTTGCCGTGTGGCTTGGTTCCTGACAGGCCATAGACCAGCACCAGACCACAACCCAGGGGTTGGAGACCCCTGGTCTAGACCACACTTTTGCTGACTTTATATTGGGGATGTGCTGCCATATCTTTGACTGACACACAATCCCAGGGCCTAATTTCATGCATTTAATTCATAAGATACCAGACAAAACATTGTGATTCAAGTTTGACACTACTCAAATTTTAGTACCAACTTTTATGTAAAAGTCTATATCCCATAAAAGCCACTTTCTCAACAATTCCTAATGCAATACCCTTGGGGAAAACAATATAATCAAGTTTTATAGGAGGGCAGGTTTCTTAATACCAGCTGGTAATATTTGGGCCCTGAAACATGAGACCTGATCATATTAAAATCCAGATACCAGCTATTATATCTAAAATTGTTGCTTCATTCATATTTAGCATGAAGAGTCTATCTAAAGCAGGGCAGGCTCTATTTAATACAATGTGGTTTTAATTGGAGTCTGTTTTAGATGAGCCACCTGTATGTCATCTTTTTAAAATTATACATAATTTTCTGTGCAATTTGCTTCTGCAACATAACGAATAGTAGTTAGTTATAGATTATTGCCATTGTTTAGATGTTAAAGAAGAGAACGCAAAACTCTCTATTTCTTGAAACACAATGACCCTGTACCAAAGAAAGTAGGAGACTAGGGTTCTGTTTCTGTTCTAGTGCACGAATGAACAAGGCCATGTATGTGAAATTATTATTGAGCCTTAACTAGAAAGACAACAGATTAAAACTCTATTATTCTTGCTTCATTAACAGTCACACTGTAGCCTAGTGCTACAATAACTAAAATCTCACTTTCGTTTTTACTCAAGAAGAGCCTCTTATTGTTTTAAACATTTCTAACTGGAAATTCCATTGCCACCAACTACCTCAAATAACTTTCTCTTTATAGTACTATAGCTCTACTTTCCATTTATTTCTATTTCAATATATCCATTGTTTGTTCCCAACTAAAATTTCTCTCAAGTTTTATATGATGTCACTATTATCTAGGCTTGTTTCCATCTTCATTGTTTCTCTAAGAATTTATTAAAACATTCTGAAATATGGTATATCAAACATCATACTAATGATGATTCTTATACAGACCCAAGTAAATAGCAGTTTGCAAACTAAGGGATATTTATTTATATGATGTCTATAACAAGAACCACAATCAAAGAAACCACTTAATATGAAAATATAAAAGACAATGCTTCGTTTACTCTGTTTTGAATTACCAAAAATGTATCCCCAAGTCAATAACCAGTCAGAATATAAGTTGAATTCAAATACATTAAAACTGCTTTTTATCACATGCTAACCTAGGCCTGCTATAAGCTATTTAGCAGGTGATAAAGTGTCACAATCCACTTAAATTTGCTGGCACTATTAAACTATGCTACCCAAATCCTTCCCTTTATGCTTACCAGCTAACAGAGGTGATTTCTGATTAATATTTCTTCCCTAAACAGAGTCTGTTCCACAACAGGACTCTACTCACCTTGTCTTTTGATAGGACTATTTACAAAAATGATATTTTCCAATTCCAATTTACCTACGCTGCAGACTCAATAGCTTTAAGTACACTGCAAAAACAGCACCTTTCTCTTTTGCAAATGTCAATCTATTTTTTCTCCAATGTATCTATTCCTCTATCCAGTTCTGACCTTGCTTTGCCTTCTCCCCTACCTAAAACATTTTTATTTGAGGATATCATCAGTATCTATTATTTTCCCAATTTCTCCAAATACAATTATAATTACTGACATAAAATCTGAATATCTATCTAGTGATAAGTAGGTAACTAAATATTAAGAGTAAGAGACACAAAAATCTAACCTCAGAGAATTACTGCCATGTAGTTATCAAAATGTCCTATAAATAGATCTTCAAATAGATCTTCATTTTTCAACACCAAAGTCTAAAACCAAGAATCTGCCTACAGGAGCTGAATGCACTATAGTACGGGAGAAAAAAAAAAACACCTAAGTAATAAAAATCTTTTCCTTTTAATCCAACACAATAACACCAGCAATTTCCTTACATATTCCATTATGAGAGTTGTAGTTTGAGTTCAGTGCCACATGATAGAATCTATTACTACATGGTTTGTATAAATTACCTATAGCATACTCCATATGGAGACCACATTTTCACAGTAATGGGTGTTTAATAACAAACACTATAACTTAAGAGTATCCTTAGCATTTTCTCTTGTTCTCTTATTGTACTGCACTATTTAAGCAATCTGTCTGCTTAGTAGTTTAGTCTCTAAAACCAAGGCTCTTGAATTTTCTCACTGTAGTTAAGAAGGGATTAATTTTATCCCATATTGTATTAGTTACAAGATAATTGGGCTCTCTGAAAGGCACCACCATAAATTATCTTGATCCAGAAATTATTCTGAACATTGGTAGGTAACAATGCTCTTGCATAAATATACTTGTTTGTGGAAGTTACTAATTAATTTTGTTTATTTTACAATTTTATGTCTTTTTTTCCCTTGGTTTCTGTCATGTAAAATTTATTAGCCAATGTGCCACAAGCTCTAACTAGTTTCATTTAATATTTTATAATACCTTTGAGTACTTTGATAACAGCAAGTATTTTTCTATTTTAATAGGCAGTCTTCATGTTAGAATGTTATGAGAACACACAATTTTACCAAGATGTTAAAAAATAAAATTAGTGATTAGCAAGATGTTAAATAAAATTAGTGATTAGTTCAGAGTTTGAATTAATACTGCAGATTTTTGTGTGAGCACAACATATAATTTGAAGTCACATATTTCAAAATGGGAAAGACTATTTTACTACATAGATTTCTTATCCAACACTTGTTGGAGACTCCAACGAGCTAAATATATTTCTGGGGAAAAAAAATCTCATAATAAACAAAGTCAGCAGGTAAAAGCCTTAGGACTTTTTCAGATGTGGTGCCTAAATGCCATAATCTAGTTTTAAAATGGGTTTCTTCAATACAAAGGAGAAGGAAAAATTACTTATTTAAAAAATCACTAACAAAACATATAGTTCCACATGACAAAGTGTACGAAGTAAGGGGTGGGAGTAATAAAGGAAATAAAAAGACTCTCAGCAAGTGAGAAGAGTAGTAGAACAGGAGATATATTATAAGGTGGTGGTTGTTTTTAAATGCTGAGAGATGGGGAGAAATTTAAACTTGAGAGACTAGGAAAAATTTAAACTGAAGAAAAAAGGACAATAAAAATTTGCACAAAGCAAACAGTAAAATAACCTTAGGAATGTTCCATGGACTACTCTAGAATATTAGAATATGAAGATTTAGGATAAATAAGCCAGCACACCCAAAGACTAAATTAAAAGTTGATATTATATTGATATGTAGGTCATAAAAATCATAATGCTGCAGATATCTACAGGAATAAAATACCTTCTAATATAAAAAAATACCAATGTCTGACCAACTGCAGTTTACTGTTCAGGAAGGTCCATTTTAGTGGAAGCCTTTTGTCTGATGTCTAACATATACATCTATGTGCTATGAAACACAGCTGTAACAGGAACGCAGTAACACATTCCAAATCCAAAGAATACCAAAAAAAAATATCTGAGGGGAAGTCAAGAATTTTTAGGTTACACTGTCTTTTCTTTCTTTTTTTAACCAAGCTACTAAAATTCTGTATCTCTCAACAAGCCAAACAGGTGGGATGTTATTTGAAGCCACAGTCTTTATTTAATTAGTAAATTAAAGAGAGTTGATGTAAAATCTGGATACAATTTTAAATCATTTGTTCTATAATTATTCCATGGTAAAAAATAATTTTCAAAAATTTTAAAGCCCAAGAGCTGCTTTCCTAGCTAATGGGAAATACAGGTTGTAGGACCTTAAGAAAACTCCTGCTATAGTTTAAAGACAACTGCTCTGAGTTTTCTTTTTCTTTCCATTCAGAAAGAGGCAATTGTTTTTCCTCCACTTTCTTATCATACCTTCATGACTTTCATTAGGCACATGAAAGGCTGTAAAATTAACTTTGTGTTCAAAATTCCTCAATAACAAGCTCTCTTTATGAACTCTTACAGAAAATGATGCTAAGGAATAAGCTTCATAATGTATATAAAGACAAAACTTTAAAAGGAAAATGCTCTTTCAGTGTCCATGTATGAAGTGAAGTTGGAACTATTTGAGAGATGCAGCAAGAGATTCAACAAGCTCTCATACAATGTAAACACAATAATTCAAGTTGTGATGTTAGCTGACATCAAAGCCACCTATCCAGAATGTGCTGTGTCAAGTCTTTGCCAGGGAGGACCTGCCTGTGTCAAAAAGGTTGTTCTAACCTCCCTCAAAATAACCCAGGGTGTGACTTAAACATAATAAACTTAGGGTTTATCATGCTAATGCCAAGTGCTCAAAGTTGTATTCAAATTTCTGTGCTATATATATATATATATATATATATATATATATATATATATATATATATATGCCATACATATACATATACATGCTATACACATATACAAACAGTCACCTGTTGCATCAAAGATGAACAAATTTATCAGGCAAGGAAAAAAATAACATAGGTTTGAAATGTAAAGAATATTGTGATATAATTTAGAATGAAATAATAAAATCTTAAGTATCTAGAAAGAATATATTTTGGAGGGAACAGACTGATTTTTTAAATTGACTTTTTTTACTGGGTTTGGCTGATAACAAAATCCATGGGATATTATAGGTAACTATAGCTAGCAATGGGTAGCTGAGCAGGATTGGATCCTTCTCCTAAGTTTTAAATGATTGCTTCAAGCTAAATTTTTGGGAACTTCTTTGGTCTGGTAATCAGTCTGGGAGTCTTGTAGGAACAAGCTTTCTCGTGATATTTCCACTGCCTCGTGGTTTCTGGCAAGGTTGAGCCGTCTACAGAAACAAGATTTTCTAAATGTCTTGTTATTTCCATTTCCTATCTCAAATGAAACCAAGTTCATGCGGATAAAAATGTTAAAAATACACACATATATATATGCAAACTTTTCATCATCACGGTTGTGTCTAAATTCAGTCAAGTGAAATTCATCAATAGTACATTTGAAGATCCAAGGCAGCTCTAGTTGTACTGATTATTGAATAAAACAGAAAACTTGGAAGAAGAGAACAAAATAATTTTATAATTTTAAAAAGTAGGTTATTCTCATAACCATGCCAACATTAAGAATGTTAAGACTTAAAACATGTTAATAAGCTAAGTACGAAAAGTCTTAAGACTTACAAGGACCTCTCCAATGATTCTTCACATTCATCTTTTTACCTGCACTCCTTAAGTGGCATATACATCACTAATTACAGGCACAGCTCATTTTATTCTGCTTTGCTATACCACGATTCACAGATGTTGCGTGTGTTTTTTTTTTTTTCTGGTGTTTTTTTTTTTTTTTAAGTTGAAAGCAATATCCTACACCAGCAAAAAAGATTATAGCTTTTGTTACTGCGATCCTCACTTAATTGTGGTGTCTGGAACCGGACCCGAAACATATCTCCAGGGTATTCCTGTCTATTTAAAACCCCATATACAGGGTACACTGTTACTTACTATACCATACTACATTCATAAAAGTACAGACACCCTTTTAAAAAAATCAACTTTTTTATCTATTAAAATATATTGAACAGACAATGGTAAATTCTGAAAAGATTAGGATAATACAATTTTTAATGTTTACTGTACTCCATTTATTTTAAATAAATAAAATTGAGTCTATTTCTAAATGACCATAAAATGCCTCGCCTAAGACCACTGGATAGGACTCACCAGGGAACTAAACATAATGATAATATAAATTTCAAAAGTTAAATAATAATTAAACATTATGACCTCTAGGATAGCAATGAAACTTCAGGATAATGATCCAGTTATTACTGATTTGAAGGTCTAGGATATTTAGAAAGTGTGAGGTTAAAGGGACTCTCAGATGACATATGTAACAGGAGATTTTCCCTTGAGAGAAATGTTTCCTCAATGCCAATTTAAAAGGCAATGATGTTATCAAAAAATAATGTATTTATTTTCATAAAAACAGAAGTCACTAAACTATTCTAAGATGACACATCAGAAGCCATTTCATCAAAAACAAAATTTAGCTCAAATAACAGAAATAATGGAAAATCATATCCATGGCAGCACTACTATTAGCCTCTGTTAAGTACTGGAATAAATCATGGCCATTTTATTCTAATATTAAATTATAGTATTAGCTTACTAATTACCCTCATCTAGGAAAGAAAAGCTCACCCTCTGGCCTGTTTACTGCTATAAACACAGGTCTAACAAATATTTCAACAATGACTTCAAGTTATAAGAAGTACTTATTATTTCAATGGACCACTGCTGAATGCTATTACTATATTCTTTTTTTTTATTATCTTTATCTGCTAGTGTTTCTTATTTAATTCTGTATGATTTTTTTTATTTCCCTATAACAACAATAACAAACCCTACAGCATCACATTTTCAAAGGCAGGCTCCTGTACACAATTTCCAAAGTGGGTTACATTTTGTTCCCACTAATGACAGTCCGAGTGTTGTTTTGTTTTTTTTTAAAGACCAATTTTTATTTTTGAAGATACATGAACCCATTTCCACTATACTGCTTCAAATAATTACATATGAAAAGTAGTAATGTAAATATCTTCTTCATAAAAATGTGAGACCAGTGAAGTATTTTATATATACTTCTATCCTTAATCTTGCCAAACCACATTTCTGGTTAAGAAAATTAACTAAAAGAACACTAAGTCAATAGACTACAAAAACCAAGAGAAATGACTGCAATATAAAATAAGTACCTATGTTAGATTAAATCAGGAAACCGAATATCTGAAGAATGATGAACGAACTCACTCTCTTTCTCTAAGCTGCAACCATTATTGCCAGCTGATTTCAGATCCAGACCATCCAAATACACTGTATTAAATACAAACACATTCGAGTTCATCTGATTTCGATACCTTTACAATGTTTAACAAAACACAGGAGGGACAGACCTCTTTCATGTTAGAAAATGGCAATTTAACTACTAGTTTTTAATTAAATTTGCACTTACAATTTAGTAGTTTCCTCAGAAAGCAGAGTCCTCCTTGCATTATTAAGTGTTTATCATTTAAATTATACAACCCTATCAAGAGGTCATTCCATTAGGCTAAGTGAACTTGTAGAAAATATACAAGTTTACCCAAGAAACTGCGAGGGCTGGATTGCTATAAATCAAGCATGAGCTTAGGTATGTATTTTAAAATCTTTTAAAATCCAACAGGAGGCATCAAATATATGAACTGTAGCTCAAAGCATAACAGTCTAGTTGGTGAAGAGTCCAAATCTGGCATCAGAACACCTAGAACCGAGACGTGGATATGTCACTTGTTATCACATGACATCAAGCCTCTGGATTTCAGAAGCTTCTATCTTACACTGAAACTTGCAATATAATCCTGTCAATTTTTAAAAAGTGCTTTAAAAACTCTATGACAAAGTTCACAGTTCCAGAAAAATTTAAGATCATGGTGAACATTTACAGATAGGTGTTGCCAGGATAGAAATACAGGTAACTGGACCCTCAGAACAAGACCTAGAAATGCTCATGGAGAAACACATGGAGAAACAAGGTAACCACTGGAAAAATTCAAAGAATGAAGGCTTTGGTCTACATTGTAGAAATCAATTCCCAGAAATACTCATCCTCAAAGTCCACTGATTACTTTTTAAACTTTTGTGTTACAAATATACATACAATCACACTATGTATAGTATTTGAATATTTTTCAAAAAAATTTGGATTGTACATCATTTTAAAAAAACGGTGGGAAGAATAAAATAAAACCTTCTAGTAGATCTTAAATTGTAAAAGAAGAGTACCAGTCAGATGGCTGAGAAGTCACTTCTCCATTTTAAGAATGTTCTTTTTCCTGGAAAACTTAAAAATCTACACTAAATAAATTGGCTAAGGTACTGTGCCAGGTATTTTCAAGTCAACCCTTATTACTATTATGAAACTGTTTACTGTCCCAATCTATTGCTTCTATTTAATTTCCTGGTTTTTAGTCTAATTATTTCAAATGGTAACAACTTAATCTCACCACTAAACATTTCTAAATTAAAAAAAATATTAAGATGCAAGCAAAATAATTTATTGAACTGAAAACACTTATCACAGAAGTGTCTGAAATCAGTGGGTCTCTAGCTGAGATTTCTAAAACTTTTGTCATACAGCAATTTTAGTTCAAACAAACACTACATGTAGGTGCAAGGATGAAATAAAATAATGCATACAAAAACATATAATCCCCTCAGGTCCTTTTTTGGAGCAAGTCAAGATATAATAGGAATACTATGTAAGGTGGTGTTACTTAATGAAATGACCACTCTCCTATTCGCTGTTAAAATTTAAAAGTCACCAACTAATATTTACCAACTTACTGGTTAAAGATTTATTCTCCACAATAAGTAAACACCCTATGCAGCAAATTACTAAGCAACATGTATCATCTGATTTCCACCTACTTATCATAGTTGAGTGTTACCATCATGTTCATAAGCCAAAATAAACAGTGATCCTACTTCTAAATTATTTATCTTACATGTTACTAAAATATTACCCAGCCAACATGCTCTTTCCACTTCCCTACCCTCAACTTAAAATTTCACCTAATACATTTTATTTATTTTTTTTACTTTGATGCTTTAAAATGAGTGCAGAAGGCATTCTTTAAGTCAACAGGAGAAAGAAAACAATATCTGTAAACATTCAACAACTTTGAATGGCATTTTGTTTTGTAAAGGCTATTTTAGGCAATACTGAAATGGCTTCCGATTCTAACCTAAGAAACGACTTTGAGGTTCTTTCAGGTGACACTCTCCTTTGAAAGGTATAGTGCACATTTTAACATATTCCTCCTTATCATATGGCTTTCCTTATTTTTTTCCTCAGAGATAAAACAACAGAAACTACACTACAAAACCAATGACCAAATCACCCCTCCCACAGCATTCACCTCAGTAAAAAATTTTTTTCCCTTCTGTAGACACAAAACCTTTGAGGCAAATCGACAGTCTCGAAGTTGCCGAGTGTCTGTTTGGCAGTAGGAAGACTGTCATCACTAATATATCCCATGTTCTCTTAGGAGTCAAGAAACAAGGAAGGAAAACACTCAGTGCCTTGGGGCCACATTTTTTGTTTTCTTAATTCTGGCTTTCAAAATGTGCTCTAGATTTCCCATGGCTTAAACTGTCTGTACAAAACTTTTATTTTGGAATAAGTAGTAATCAAACCCTTCCAGGGGAAGGTACAGCTAAGTAGTTCAAGAGCCACACTACTAGAATCAAACAGCCATTCACCAAACCCTGTGCCTCCACTTACGCTTACTCCAACAGTATAGGCAAGTTACTTAATCTCTCTGGGCCTGTTTCTTTATCTGTGAAACAGGAATCTTAGCATACCAAATTAAGAAAGGACACCCTATAGAACTCTTGCCACACAGCCTGGACCACAGTAAGTGCTGACTAAATTTTGAGTTATTATTATCATAGTAGAAAGAGGGCTACACAAATGAATAAAGACCACAGATCTGTCTTTTTAAATAGGGAGCTGGGATTCATTTGAGATTAGCACATATAGGAGTGGTGAGAAAAACTCAGGTGTAAACTTAGGAGAACTGAATTCTGATACCAGGTTTCAAATACTTACTTACTTCTCATAGAATAGTTGTACCCTCTGTTATCTCACTGACCTCAGATGTATATAAAAAAGGTTGGTCTAGAATCTATATTAGTGGTTTTCAACCCTGGTTGGATATTTTATATACAAAGGAAAATCCACATCTACCATGTCCATCAAAAACTCAACTTTAATTACACTGGTCATAGTGTTCGTTAGCATCATCTGAGGTCCTTCCTATCTTTTAATTCTAGAATTCTTAGCTTTACTTATCTTTTCCTGCATGAGAAAATACAGAGAACTAATATTCTAAGTGGGTTAAGAGCAGCAATCGCCACTGATGCTTCTTGGTATTTATGGATAGCAGGTACTCAATCATCATTTTTGGCCTCTTCTGGGATAAATGAGACAAGCACATGGCTCTTTTTCTGATCCCCAAATGATCTTCCCAGCATGGTTTAATACTAAACATTTTATGTTTAGGAAATCATTAAACAGCTTTCTTTAGCACATTTTCCCCAAAAACAGGGGCAACAAGTAGCCAGTTTTGAAAACCAAGTGCTCTTGACGTTATAAAGTTCCAGAGATACCCATGGGTGAGGTTACACCTAATGCCTGAAAAAGTGCTCTAAGAGAATCTCAGAACTATCTGATGAGATCCAACTTTTAAAGAAGTCAAAGTAAAGATTCACAGATTTACAAATGGTAACCTACATGAAAAGTGTTTGAAATACCTTAAATTCATATTATGCCTTTCCACAACAATATCAAAGTTGTCTACATGTATCAAATCAAGAGATATTCCAGAGAGATATTTTCATTCCCGCCTTACCAATGGAGTCAGTGGCAGAAATGAGAAGAGAATCCAGATCTCTGGAATAACTTTAGGTGGCCCATCCAGTCAGCAGAGAAATGAGGGGGATGCACTAAATTATTCGAGGTTAAAGTTCCCTGTACCTTATATATATTGTGATGGTAAAATTCTTTTTTAAGCAAAATTCTCTTTTTGACAGTAGTAAGAGTTGAATAAAAACTTTCACAAGCAACAAAACTTAAAATTAAGCTGGAAATTTCTTTCACTAATTAATCATTATAGCTATTAATAAAAAAAAGGAATAGACTCCAAATGCAGTCTAGATAAGTCATTTATTGTCACTGGCATTCTGAATAATCCCAAATTCTCTAAAACATTCTTCTTGTTTTAAGCTTGTGCCTTGTGTTTACAGAAAAATCACAATTTATCCTTTAAACTAATAATAACAAACATGAAAGGAAATGTGTAATTACTGGCATAAGACAGTTAACATAAATTTCAGCTTAAGAGTATCAACAGAAAGAGAAACAGTTAATACTTGATACCTATCAAATATCAAACAGCAAAACCACTGACTGTCAAGGAGGGAAGGCATTTCCCAAACTGAGGGCAACCGCTGCTTTGAAAACGCTTATTTTCTTTGTTCTTTCCTCTTTCTTTTATTTTGGCTAGTGTTGATTTAGGCATTTTATTCTGCTTATTCTCATTCTCTTAAAAATTTGAAGGAAACTAGGACTTGTTCTAGAAGTAAGACCTTGTAAATTAGCACCTAACTCCTCAACTTCCTGTGCTTTTTAAAGGAAGTCTCCAATATTGTCAATCTAAGCCATAACAAGGATGCTTAAATTATCTACTTCAACGAAGTCAGTGCTGACTGCTGTCATTAACATGCCCTTAGGTACAGTCTAACCAGATACCAGAGTGTCCCTAGTCCCTGTCTACAAATCAAAGTTTAAATAAAAAAAGATAATAATTAATACTGTTCTTTAAACCTTGGCTTGGATAAGAGAGAGAAAAGGATATCTGTGAGGGCAGGGTAAGAGGTATGAAGAGACATTCTGTTTCTTATAGCTCTGATTACTGGGGGAAAGTCAAGGACTCTTGTCTCAAATTCTTCATCTTCGAAATGAGTGCGAGAGTCTGAACTACTTCCATTCTTCACAAAATATTACAATCTTGTTATTTTTCACACATTCTGAGACACTTAAATAAAGGGACTCCAACACAGTTTAGAAGCTCCAATTTAGGTCACATCTTTATACTTTCATATATTTTAAATATCTAATATTAGATACACCTATATTAGCACATTATCTATTTAATACTTAAAAGAAGATATCCAAAAAGCATTTGTGAGACATTACGGTAGAGTATTTGAGTTTGGATATCGGATCTGGAATCATATCCTTGTCCCATCACTTACTAGCTGTGTAACACCGGGTAAGTTATTCTAGGAACATGCAGAAGCCTGAGATTTTGGGATAGGCAGTTAGCCCACTGCTGGGGAATTCTTGCAGCCATGGATGGGGAGGTAGCAGAGCAGTGGAAGGTTCTTCTAATTTCAAAAGACATGAGTCAACTATCTGTCAAACTCAAGAGAAGTTGTGATATTAGAATATTTCCACCAGATAGAAACAACTCATAAAATATATTCCAGTTTTTTTTTAATGGATGTTGTTTACAATAGAATACTATTTGGTCATGAGAAATGAACTACTGATACACAAACAACATGGATAAGCTCTCAAAACACTGTTGTTCAAAACAATACAACAAGCCAGACACAACATAGTACAAACTATCTGATCCAATGTACATAAAGTTCTAGACAGGAAAAATTATTCTAAAATGACAGAAATAACAACAATGGCTGCCATTAGGAGGAAGGAGATTAACTAAAAAGGAACATGAGGGAACTTCATGGTGTGAAGAAAATGATATGTGTTTTGACTGGGGTAATAGATTAACATACATTTATATTCTTATGAAACTACACTTAAAATCTATGCTTTTAATGTAAATAGCATCTAAGTTTAAAAATTAGGGGTCAAGCAAAATATATGCTGAAGTTTTAGAACGGATACAAAAATAGGGGTGGAACTCAACAAAAGGTATAGACCATATTGGAACAATTAGGAATGGATACAAGGTCAGTTATCCATACCTGAGTCCCAGGAATAAGTAACATAACATTTCTCTTGTGAGTATCATAGACAGCTTTGTTTCATTTGTCAGTTTCATCAGGCCATGCCCACCCATGAGAAGGCATGAGAGAGCAAGTTATAAATATTACATATGAGGAGGTGGGGGGACAGTGAACAGCCAGAAGCTGAGGAAAATGGCAGTTGATCTTATTTAAATGCAACCTGTTTGTAGAAGACATTTCCCATGTAGACACACATTCCCAAGCAAACATCTACATATGGTTGTATTTTCCTGATGTCTATCACCCCTTTTTTGTTCCAGACTTGAGAACAGCACATGTTCCAATTAACTCCACTCTTTGTTGCAACTTGCTAAGTTGGGTGTACCTTGCCAAAAAGGGGTAGGTGGTGGGTTACATAACAAGGATTGGAGTGGTATCTGCTGCCAAGTCTACACAGAGAGTTGGTGGAATGTGTGTGGTATGGGTGGGGGCTGGTGGAAGGTGGGAAGAAAAGGGGAGACCACAGGAAGAATAACATCCTTAGAGACAGATTTTGACAGAGGCAGGCCTCAGTTGTGTGACTACGAGAAGGATAGCTGAATTAGAGATGATGATGTCTCAACATATAGGATGTATATTAGGTTGTTCCATTACACAAGAATTTTTCCCTGGAGTGATAATTCTGGGAACAGTCTAAGGTGACAATACCTTTAAGAAGAGGCTTGAACCAAGTGCAAACATGATGGGATTTTTTTATAATGAGAGAGAGAGGTTATTAGGTTAAAGGATAAAGAAGACTTCAACAAAGTTTTTCAAGTAAAATATAAAAAAAAATCCAACAATATGTATATTACCATCATTTTAGTGAGTAAAGTACTACTTACTAGAAAGCAAACCCTAAATCTGATCATCTTAGGCAGGCTTAAAGGGATCTTAGACTTTCTGACCGACATGCTATTCAAACACACTTGTGGGTCAGCTGGTTCTATTCCATAGCCATGGACTGTCTCCCAATCTATAAAAGAGTTTTGCACTATTAAGAGGAATCTATTCCTACCACTGAAACAAAATTCAGTGACAGAAACTAAATACAAAAAGTAGTCACCATAAAGTGCCCGTGTGAACACAGGATTGTAGGAAGTCACCAATACACTCAAAAAAATGTTTAAAAAAAAAGACATAGTTTTTAAGTTTTTGAGCAACAAGTAATAGATACTATGGGACAAAAATTAAGTTATTTACTGACGAGAAAAATACTATGCTGATAATGCAAAGACTTCTTAGACAAGGCAGATGTAACAGTAGTGGAAAATTACTCCACTATTATAATTACTGTCTTAATTATTAATGCCATACAGTTGGCTTTTTAACTGAAACTATATGATTCAGAGATTCTTTATGTTTTCTACTTAAAACCTTAGTGGTATATCAGGACATTAAGGGAGAGATGACAGAGTTGGCCAAGAGAGGGCTAAGTAAGGACTGCATGGTGGAAAATGATAATAGTGATGATAATAGTGATGAGTATACAACCAGGTTCTATTAGCCAAGATTAGATATGTGTAATGCTGTAAAGCAGATCAGAAACATGATTCTGAACATGGAACTCTCCTGGCTTTCTCAAAGACTAAGGAGTGGGGGATAGGTGGCACAAAACAAACACTCTTCACTGGGCTAAATACAAAGTAATGCAGACAGAATCTATCATGGCACAGTTAATAACATAATTTTGCTGAGGCAAATTAAGGGGTGGTTAATGAGGTTCTGTCAAATAAGTTATGTGAATAGTGTCATTTGCGAACCGCAAAATATCAATTAGTCAAGGGAAACATATGACAAGCACTTTCTAGTCTCTTGACCAAATTCCACATTAGGCAATCCTACAAATGACATAATTAACACAACTTACTTAACCAATCTCCATTTGAAATACATTAGAAATAGTTTTTTAGCAGCATTATGCTCTCTAAAGGTGACCAGGCACATAATGACAGTTAACAAATATGAGGTACTCGACCTATGTTAAAATGTAGCTTGAGTCAATCACTTTGGGTTAAAACCAACTGTGTCTTTACGACAAAAAGATATGGCTAATTAGTCCCCTAAGACTGTGACAAAAGATGAAAACATGAAGGCATACGTATACAAGTGCATGTATATACATATATATTTATCCCATGCTTCGTACACAACTGGAATGTTAAATGATGAGCTCTACACATAACAATCATTTTGCACTTCCAATGAAAGTTAAGAATAAGCCTGAATAATAGAGAACTTCCAAAGGTGTTACAGGACTGACAGGATCGGAAAGATAAGCTCATGGTCCTCAGCGCACTGCTGAGACTTAGAGCTGAAAAAAGGCATGTGCTATGCCCCTGAACCAGACAATGTTTTGAGAGACTAGTGGTCTGCAGCTGAGCAATTCTTTAGGAACCATTAGTTTTGAACACGTCTTTCCCGGAGTCCATGGGAAGAAGAGAAGACCTGGAAGACTGCTTTCTCCAACCCTTATAAATCAAATGGGAGAACTGAGTCCATTGGCAACACATCTTTCTTTCCATAAGCCTAATGCTTTTCTTATGAAAAGTATCACTTAACTCAAGAGGAAAACTAGGAGAAGAACAGAGGAAGGGAGAGAGGGAAGGATACATTCGGCCCACCTCTGCATTTTTTTTCTTTCTTTTTTAGGGATTTTCAATAAGAATCAATGATCGTATGTTTGAAAAGCCACTTCTATAACCCTCTATTTCTAACTTTTAAGCTTAAAATCTTTAAGATTTTATGTTCAGGTGGCAAAATCTATTAGAAAGACATACAATCTTTTCTAATGTTTGATGAATTAGCCAAAATTTTCTTTTCAGTTAATGCACTGCCTTAAACTTCATTTGAGGGGCCAAGGTTATGGAATCATAAATGATATGACCACAAGCCTTGGTTCAGCCTACGCTAAAATGCCAAGATCGTTCACCCAGCTGTAAACTTCTGGGTGAAAGACTGACTTCTGTGGAGACACAGAGACCTTATAAATCCATTCTGTAATATTCCTTCAAATATTCCCTCAAGGAAGAAAGTTAAATTTTAGCCCACAGTTTTAGAAATGGAGAAACTGAGGACCAAAGTAGTTCATCCAATACGATAAGATTAGACCTGCAGTCCACGCTCAACCCCAGATGTATAGAGGAGGAAAGTAAACAGCAGAGGAGAAAGCAAAAATGGAAATGAATGCACATTTGGTTTCTGAAGTACTTTGCCCTAAATACAGAATGTTATATGTATATTGTCATTCGCACGATACAGGAACTCTTTAAAATCCAAAACAATATTGCCAGTCCACAGATATATTTTTAGATAGAATTTTACTCATCAATCAGTTTTTATTAAGGAACAGTGGGCATAAATGGGACCATTCAATTTATTTATTTATTTATTTCACATTGTTTCTGATTGTAAGCAGGACTTGGCCTGACACGTTTAGGTCATCACTAATGTATTTATGTCACAGTGGTAAAATGTTCTGTTTTTACGCATTCTGTAAAGACTAATTAAAGCTTTTTCAGTTCTCCATTTACTCAAGGTACTTTCAAGTCTGGAGTACAAATAACAGAGTTTCTGCACAACTGCCTCGCTGATTTCATAGTGGAAATTATATCTGAAAAAAATTTTTAAGTTTTTTATTTTTTTACATTAGGCTAATTACTCACCTATTTATATTTGTGAATATTGCCACTCCAGACCAAATCCTGACTTCTAAAAATGTAAAGTACATTTTTACAACTAGGTATATGGCAAAGATTGTATTACGTGTCCTGATGTAATCAACTACTTCAAAAAAATTAAATATCCTCTAGAACCTTCCAGTTCGAAATATATTGCAGCCTCTAGGTAACAGAAACTCATTTATAAAACTATGCCTTTAGCAGTCCTGAGTAAAGTCTATCTTCCACAGTTAAAAAATCATAGTCCCCAAAGGTATATTTATGTTAATTCTCTAAATGTTGACAACCACTGTATATAATAAAATTTTACTTTTAATAATTCATTTATCTTGTTCTTTCTATTCAGGTGACTCTTAAAAACAACCATCTTTATATGCCTCAGTTTCCTCACCATAAAGAGGAAGATAATAACTATTTACCCTCAGATGCCACCCACTTATCCTACTCTACAGGTATATTACAATGATTAATTAGATACTAAAGGCAAGGTGCTGTAAGCTGTACAGAAGAGAAGTCTTAAATATAGAAACAATGATCATCTTGAGCTATACTTTCAACAGAGAGCCTCAGGATGTTGTAACCGTACCTACCTATTTCTCTTCCAATCTGTCAGATGTTAGATCAAGTATATTTCAAAATGATAATTTTGCTGATCCAATTTTGCTAGTGACTTCAATCAGCAAAAGAAAAAAATGAATAACTTAAAAAGCCAATCGCCTTATGTTTTCAGTTATAAGCAAAATCAGACCTAAGTATAATTTCACTTTATTACTGACACTTCTAAATGCAGCCTGTTGTTTCAAATGATTCATATTACAAAGGTTTTGCCACTGAACTGAGAAAAATATTACAAGATTTGGGTTTCTTATCCTCTACTAGTCACTTGTCCTGGAAGCTGAACAGAATTCCCAGCTCTGGCTGATCATGGCTAGGAGCTCATTAGGCTGTTCCTCACGTTAAATTACTGAAAAGGGTGATGTATTTATAATACAGCTTGCAATGCTATAAAATGGCTCATCAATCTGTTTTATTCATGGAAAGTCCACATAAGGCCACTAGTCTGTTACTGGCAATAAACCTTGGGTGCGTCTTCAAAAGACCTGCATATTAGATAGTGATTTATGTTTCTGTCCAAGAAATCAAACATGATACTAACAAGGCAAGGGATAACTCAACTGACACTTTCAAAAGCAATATAATTTCAGTAGTAAATCAAGTGGGAACAACATATATGGGGAAGAGAAAAAGACAGATGATTAGCACGTATGTATTAAAAGAAAAGTAGGGTGTTAAAAAAATATCAATCCTTAGTGTTCAGATCTTAAACCATTCCTAATCTCTCCCCTGCACTATTTTTCTTACATGGTATTTCTTACACAGAGAAGTCACTCCTCACCTCCCATTTTATAACTAGAATATTATTTTGTAAAGACATCAATATATCCTAGATAATTTGCTTTTTTTTTTTTTTGTACCTAAAAAAAGAGTTGCCCAGCTGTCCTACCCTTAAAATGCAATGGTGTTTTGGATAAGAGAAGTCCAATAAAAAAAAAAAAGAAAGATTTAGAATCAGCATGAGAAAAAAATAACTAGTTAAGTCTTACATTGTTTTCAGAGAATAGCATAGTTATCAGAAATGTTTCCCTGTTAAGAATCTGAAAATCTCAATACTTTAAAACGATTTGTCACTTTAAGATCAAGTAAAAAAAAAAAATGACTATAAAACAAATTGTTTTTTAGCCATTGAGTTTTGTTTTAGGTTACCAAGTCACTTAAACAGTATGTATGTGAAAGTATATATAAAGAGAAAATAGAAGTGTTTCTCATACTAGTGAGAAATGAGTTTAAGATGCCTTAAATGTACTTGCAATTTTTCTCTTCAATGGCCCACTTAAAAACTCATTTTAATAAAAGATTAAGGTGAGTTATGCAAATTCAATAACCTATCACATATACTGAACCTGTTTGCATTCATTTATAGGGAAAGAGAAAGCTTAATTTTAAAAGAAAAGTTTTTTTTGTTTTGTTTTGTTTTGTTTTTTAAATAAGTGCACATGACATCACTTTTCTTCTCTATCAGAAAGTCTTATAGCATTCTCGAAACTGAAAAGCTACTTGAGTTTTCCCCATAGACTGCTCAATCTTACAGACAGGAATTGTGCATGGGACAACATTCCTAAAAATGAAAGGGAGAAAGGCATCCTTTCTGTTATTGTTAGTCAAAATAAAACACTCAGCTTCGGCAAGGAAACACCTTCCATTTCACTGGAGACAAGCCCTCCTGACGCACTGAAGTTGGCTGCCCAGCTCGACAGAGGATCAGCTATGCTTGCTGAAAAACCCTTTGCCGTCATTTTTTCCTAATGGTTTATAGGTTCAAGTTCTGAACTCTTCATTTCAAAAGTTGGGGGCTATCTGTTTCTGTCTACATTTGGCCAAAACAAATATGAATTCTAAAGTACAAACTAATTTTTGCAGCTTAAAATCAAAATAAATAATATTTTTAAACGCTGCAAATTGGTTTAAGACTAAAAAGAGAACAGTGAATTCATATAATAAATGAATCTATGTACTTTTACTATTAAACTCTCAAAATAACCATACAATATTTAAATGTGAGAGTTGATTTCCTTTCCCCGTATCTCATGTCATCAAAGCTTTTGAAACAGAGAAACCCCCCCTCAAAAATCAAAACATATTTAAGTGCCCACACACAGAGATTTTTCCTCTGATCTGTACAAAACAAAAAATAAAGTATCTTCTCCTGTCTCTCAAACACAAAATATACATGCATACAAACCACTAGCCAGACATCCTTTAGGTTATCTCACAGTTAAATGTAATAAAAGGGCTTCTTATTGTACATTTTGACACACGCACGCACTTGCACAGTCCAAGAACCCTGCCTCCAATTTTCTGTCACAAGGAGCTCTCTGGGGGCCCAGATGGGGGAAAAGTGTTTGGGAAACAGAAGGAGCTGTTTTAGCAGGCATCGGTTTCTCTCCGTGCCTGTGAAGTGGACATTGGCATCTCTTGCCTAGGCTTTTCCTGTGGGGTTCATCTGGTCGGCAGGGTAGGGAATAGTTGTCTGCGCCATACCAAGGTCAGCCTGCTAGGGCTGACATTCTCTGTCTCTGTACAAAGAAAAGAATCAATACTTTTGGACTACGGCTGTGCCCTCAGTGTAAAACAACAAACATGCAGCGTCTGACATGTTTCTAGGTGATTTGTGGCAGAACCTCTTGTCTGATCTGTATCCAGGAGCTGCTGTGTTACTGCTCTTTGCTTTTCACCTCTCCCACCCGCTTTGGAGGCCCCCTCCTGCCTGCCCTAGCTCTGTGATGTCTAATACTTTACTCAGGTACAGAGGCGGGTATTCTACCCTACAGCTACTTGTCACTCAATAAATCACACCTATGAGCACAGTCTGCACAGAGTGATCTGGGCTTTAACAAAGGATCAGAGGGACAAAGTGCAGGCAAGACACTGTAATTATAACAAAACTAAAATATTCAGAGAGAGGGACAAATGCATAGGATCCAAGGCATAGATAAGTGTCACTAGAAATCGTAGTTTCTGTCCTCTAATTTTTCGGTTTTACTCTTTTAATGCATCCCTCTCATCTTTCCTCTGCCACTGCCCTCCCCTCATTTATTTTTGTTGGTCTTATTCTTCTTTGTTCTAACTAGAATTAAAGGTATAATGTGAGCTTTATTAAAATGTTCACTAAAACAAATAATGCTAATTTCAGATTTTAAAATATTTGTAAGTTGTAATAAATGAAAGACAGTCACTTTTAATAAGTACGTTTAGTATCTCCACTTTGTATACTTATCTAAATTATTTGTGCAGAGGTCCCAAATCCTCTTACAACTGCCCAAATGTAAATACTGTACCAAGAGACAGCAAAAATTATGGCTTAAAGTTAATTACTTGAACAGTCATGAAATGATTTCACTTACACAAAAACATGCTTGTTTTGTCCGGACAGTTTGTGTAGAAATAACTCTTCAATAAAATGTTAACATATATTATATGTTCTTCCATTTGCTTAGGAACAATTTTATACTAAATCTGTTCTTTCTCACCCATCCCAGCCCCCCAAAATTTATTTTCCAGAGTCTGAACTATTAGCCAAGTCAGATAAGAAGGTTTTGGACAGTTTCTTCTGTTCTAAATATTTTAAATGCAGCAGTTTGAGTTATCCCAGCAATTTCAGTCTCATCAGACACCTCTTAATGCAGGAAAAGTGATGCTCCATCATGGAGGTCTTGCACAAGTCTCTACTGTAACTGTTGCTGATGAAAATAAAAGTGAGTTAGAATAGCTCTACACTTCCTTCCTAGTCAATCAATGCCTGACAGCACCAGTTCCTTCAGCCATGTACTTCAGTGATGATGGATCAATAACTGTGGTTTAACAACAGGGAGCCACCAATCATTATACGAATGATTAAAAGGGGTCTCACTCACATACACCTCTGCAGACAGAGTAGGCCATAAGATCAGAATACTTGCCATTATGCTACATACTACAGAAATTCAGATGAAGGAGGGGAAAAATTGGGGGGTGGGGGGTCATTAAGGCAAAGCATAAAGGAAATATAAAATGCTTAGGACAGTGCCAATTTCCAGCCACTGTTTTCTTAGAAAATAATTCCCCAAATTCACCATAATGAATGTGAAAAAAGCAAAAAAATGGGAGAATATTGTTATTAAGATTACTTGGAGTAGCACAAAAACATCCTCTTTACCTTTCACACAGCCACAAGGTCTATCTGCCTGGTGTGTCAGTCTCGGTTCACTATCTTGAAAATCCTTGCTGCCATGATTTATTTTTATCTCACAATATTAAAAATTACTTCCTTAATATCTATCTGGAAAGCCGGAAAGACCCTAAAAGGGTATGACTATTTCATCCAGAAATAAACAAAGTCCGTGGCATAAGGCAGATACTCAACCATGATTAACAAATTAATGAAATAAATGAACCACCTTTTAAAAAAATCTAGTCTTAAAAAAAAAAATCTAGCAAAAAACATTGCACTACTTCCCTGTGTATCTATAAAATATTACCTTGAATTCACTTATTACAAAGCAAAGCACCATAAAATATCAAATTAAACCATGAAAATATATCCCTTGAAGAGTGGCAAATTTCTTTGTTGTTGACTGATTTTTCTCATTTGTCTGGGACAGTAATGAGGGTCCATCCTGGCATGTACTCAGACAGCAAATGAACACATGATGACTAGGGGCCCCTAGTCTCAACACTGCTGGAGATGCCAAGGTGCACTGGCTCTGATCTCTGACAGCAAAGATAAAAAGGTAAAGACATAAGCGCAAGACATTATTGAAAATACTTCAGAAAAGGCACACAGTGTTCTTAACCAGGGGAGCTTTTGCTGCTCAGGAAACACCTGGTAATGTCTGGAGCCATTTTGGGTTGTCACATGGGGGCGGGGGACAGAGGAGAGTGTTACTGATGTCTAATGGGTAGAGATCAAAGATGCTGCTAAACATTCTATAATACACAACATGCCCTCCCACAACAAGGAATTAGTCAACACAAAATGTCAATAGTTCCAAGGTTGGGAAATTCTGGTATAGGATGTCCAGGGCACAGACAACCTAACTATCCAAATAACAGCAAGAAAACAGAATACAGTGGAAGAACTCAGGAAGAACTCAACTCAAACCTAACTATGGTAGAGAAGAAAAGTGGTTAGAGGAAAGGAAACGAGAAGAAAGTAGGCCAGATCATGCTCAGGAGTTCATCATGCTCATCTAATACAGTGGGAAAGCTGAAGTCAGGATTTGAGAGTGGAGAAGTGCAGAAATGACAAGTTCAGATCTGCATGTTAGATTACTCTGTTCCTAACAGGAGGGACAGCCAAGAGAAGGATGAAAGTGGAGCTTGAAGTCAAGAAATAATTGGAGTCTACAAAATTAAAGGTGCAGGAACTGCAGAGAAATGTGGAAGGAAACAGCAGTTAGCTATCTTCTGGGGAAGGAGCTGGGGAGAGGGCAGGGTCTAGGATGACTTTCCTGATTTCGCCTGGGTAGGATTAGAGAGAATGATGCTATCTAACATACAGGAGAGGCTAACAGGAGGAGGGCAAGTAAAGACACTGAAACGTTTAGGTTCTGACTGGCTGAGTTTTGAAGTGGAGCATCCAAGAAAACCGAACTTACAAATATGGAGCTCTGCAGAGAAATCTGGACTGGAGAAAGAGTTGGGAAGTTATCAGTAAGTTGGCAGGAAATAAAAATAATGAGGATGAGTGCACTTGCCCAAAGTAGACAGGAGAATACCAGAAAAGCCTTACATTTATAATAACACCAAAGAGTGAACTAGAAAAGAAAGGAGCTAGAAAAGTAAACATAGAATTGGAAGGTTGAAGATCCAGAAAATCCAAAGACTTTGAGAAACTGCTTACATGGCCAAAAGCATCAAATGTTAGAGAGAAATCAGTAAAAAGCAGAAGCTTCTGCACGAGGCATCAAATGAGAGGTCAGCTCTCCAGGGCTATTGTTGTGGGAAAGAGCAGAAACAGAAGCTAGACTAAGTTCTGAATGGAAGGTGAGAGAAGAAGGCTGCCAGATGGGAAAAGAGGTATGACCTGGCCATCAATAGGCTCAGGGAATGAACCTGGACCAGAAAGAGGCTTATTTCATCTTTGAAAAAGGAAAGAATCTGAAAAAAGCTACAGGAGAATCTTTTTATCTATATGATGGAATAATGTGCAGCCTCAAAAGATGATAGAAGGATGTTCGTAATATTATACACTTATAAATACAAGTATGAATCCATGATATTAGAGTTTAGACTGTGAACATAATCACTGAAGCTGAACTTGCGGAGCAACACTGGATATGTGGGTATGTTTATCTAAGGGTGGCTGAGGTCACATGTGATCATGGCTTTACTTTTTCTCTTATTTTCCAAAATTAATATGTTTAATATGAGCAATAATTTATTTTAAAATGAATTAACCTCCTAAGTAGGAAAAACATAGGCTCAATGGTAGACCAGGATCCCTGGGACAACAGAAGAGATGGCGTTCAGATCATCCACAGGTGGAAAAGAAGCGCTAACTTGAGAGGGAGGTGAGCATCTCTATATTACAATGCAAGTTGTCTGGAAAGTTAGAAATTCTCCAAACCTACAAAACAAGTGGAAAATTTCATTGTTAAGTTATCTAGAATTGGAAAAATTTTAAGTATGAGTATTATTAAATGTTTCTGCAATAATTGGAAAGCATGGAAAGAAGAAAAACTACTTACAAAGGGGTGGTAGGAAGGATAAGGAAGAAGAAAGAAAACAAACCAAAACTTTGAGCAGTTAGTATCTTTTAGTTAATTTTACTAACTGCCACTGTGAAACAAGGCCACTTCAGTTTACACTGCCTGAAACTAATACACACATTTACTTGGCCAAATGTTTTCACCATAAATAGCTCCCATATTGTCCAGCATATCTATCACCTTTTCGATTCCTTAACTTTCTTTTCCTTCAAATAGGCAAAGCCACAATTAAAGGGAATAGTTCCAATGTCAAATTCTTAGCAATTCCCTTATCCTTCCAAATTCTGGGAAAGATCATAGGTCTTGCAAGTATGTGCCCAACCCTTTTCCTCTCCAGCATCAATAAACAACTTGGTCTGTCTCTTAGGAAAAGACTGCATTTTGCCACACAGATGATTCACTAAATAGCCCAGAACAGACAATCCAACTATCAAATATTTAGTGTGTCTTCTTTACCCATATGTAATGGGTACTTTTTTTTTTTTTGCTCCTTTTTTCAACTCTTCCCTATAAGGTGGTGGCAATAGCTAAAGTACATATGACCTACAGACCTGGCAGAGAATAATAAGGTGACAGTTTAAACTGTCTGAAAATTATCAATTAGGTTCAGAAAAATAGATGAGGTCAATACATAAGCCACTGATTAGTATAATATTCTGTATTTTGGAATGTTATTAAACTTAAGCATGGGTTCAGTTGAGACTGAAGACCTAAATGGTATAATGGGTCATACACGGTACTCAATAAATATTGGTTAAATGGATGGACTGGTGATTGGATGGGTGAATGGGCAAATGAAAGATGGATGGAAGAGAGGACAAATAAATGCATGTATACATGCACACAAATGCAGAGCGTCCTAGCAATATACCAATATATTTTCATGCAAAAAGGCTATCCTTTTCATTGTACCTTTCTGAAATTTCAGGATCCCATAAGTTGAATTTCACTGATAATCACACTACTTTCCAAGATCACCAAGTTTGTTCTCACATAAGGACATTTGTAATTGCCTTTTCCTCTGCTAGAATATTCTTCCCCTAGATCTGTACAGGGTTCACTGTAATTCTATCCAGGCCTCTGCTTAAATGACATCTCCTCAAGGCTATCTTTTCTGATCATCTTATCTGAATAGTAGGCCACTCCCCACTCTCAGACCCTATGTTCTTTTTCATTGCTCTTATTATACTCCATATCTATTTTATTTGTCTTCTTCACTAGAATATAATCTCTAAGAAAATAAGACTTTGTCATATTCACCATTGTACCCTCAGCAACCAAACTGGTGCCTAAAACAGAACTATACACTTAACTAATATATTAAATAAACAGAGCTGAATTATTCCCTGCAAGTTAATTTTATATAATCTATCATCTCTCCCAGGAAGTTTCATCCACATTAGCAACCCCTTGATTAGCTGTTCCCCAAATATATGTACTTAGCCTCTACCCATGGTACTTGCCTGGCTTTCAATGTCTTGCACCTTCTGAAAACTCCACATCTTTTGAGCACAAGGACTAGATTAAAATAGCACTTCCTTTCCTAACCTTACTCCATAGGAAAACATTATTGCTTCCTTATCTTTACTGCCCCTGGCTCCTAATACATAGCACGAATGTACTATGTAATACTTTGTATTAGTTACATGTTTATATGTATACCTCCCATCACTTAGCAGAACATGAGCTGATTAAAGTATCCATTAGCATGAGCTATAATCTGCCTACACAAATAAAGTCAATTTTCTTTGCACAAGAAAAAAATGATAAGGTAAAAACTTTAAAAAAATATTGAGTGCTCACAGAAGATGCCAAAGTGATCCCATTTAATGCACGATCCCATTTAATCCTAAATATTAAATATTATGAAATAGATATACCATTGTTCCTATTTTAATGGTAAAGAAACTGAGACTCAAAACAAGTAATTAAACTTCCCAAAGTCACATGGCAAAATGGAGATTACAACCTAGGGCTTCCTTTCTCCATTCCCAGAGACAAGGAAAGGGGTGGTGAGTCCATACTTCCTTCCTATGTCACCAGGAGCATAACACAATGGACAATATGCTCAACTTTTAAGGAGAAACCTTGAGTTTTAGACCTACTAAAGTGAGTCCTTGCTAGCTTTGTGAGTTTACTTGGTTAAACCACACAACTTCTCAAAACCAGTTTCCCCATTTATAAAACAGCCAGTACCACGTGCTCTGCCTAAATCACTTTTCTCTGGAGACCAACTTCAGTGGCACACGTGGAAAGTCTTTAAAGAATTAGCTTATCTCTAAGTTAGTTCCCCAGAGGAGAAAATCAAGCATGAGTCCACATTATAGAAGACTCTAGAGTCTTCTGCCTCATAATTTCAGAGGCCATTAACGTTTAATGTCATCGGTTTCCTCTCAGGCATTCTCTTAGTCAAAATCACCATATATTTCTATTGTTTTGGAAACTCCTACTAAAGCGGCCATGAACTTATACTCATCTCATTTTCTTATCTGTCTTTACAGACCACACACACACACACTTACAATTTGCTGTTATAGAATTACCTGAATTAAAAAATCAAAATTAATTTCTAAAAATATTTTAAATGTCTTTGTAAATGCACGTAAGAAAATTATTTTGTAAATGCCTACTACAGAATTAAATGTTAGCAGACTTTTAAAAAATATATTTAATGAATAAAATAAATCTGAAGTTATTTAACTGAACTCCATAGCCAACTGCTTAGCTTCAAAGATAAATAACAGAGCAGGGTCTAAGTTTGGGGTGTGTAGAAACCACACTAACAATCATCCTCAAACCACCAGTTATTCAAAACAGCTGTAAATATGCTTCCTTAGAAAAACAGATTGGGATTTAGGAGCTTACAAGGTGATGGCAATTTACTTAACCATTCAAAAGTAAATTTCTCCTCAACCCATTAAACTAATATTTCTCCTTCAGAGGGGAAAACATTGACGTATTAGTTCATGAGTTTATTTTGTATACTTGAAAAAGATACTGAGCCTCAAAATGGTAGATGTTGTGATTCTACATATTTAAAACAGTCTAGAACATATGGCTCAAAAAGTAAACATAAGAAACCTACAAAGCATATACAGTGCAAGATTCCATTATATTTGACATTAATCAGACCACATCGCCCATGTTTTCTTTAAATCCTACGAATCATACTTTCAGAGGCACGTTGATCACAATGGGGCACAGCCAGAGATAATTGGCCAGATTTTAACTCATCAAAAGAGAGAAAATATGTAACTTAAAACAGAAAAAGGAATGACCATTTGACAGAATAAAGTCAGGGAGAACTTTCCACTAGTTCCTTCCACTAGTTCCACCCTTCTTAAATAAGGCTACTGAACCAATGGTATTTATTCAAACTTAAATACTTATAGGCCCCTATTATTCCCAGTAAATACTCTAAACAGGAATTATCAAAAGAAAAAAAAAGTTGCAATTTAATTTCTGAGTATTTATCCAAAGAAAAAACACTATTTCAAAAATATATAAGCACACCGATGTTCACCGCAGTGCTATTTACAAAGAGCCAAGATATGGAAGCAACCTAAATGCTCATCATAGATGATTGGATAAAGTAGTTTTGGTGCATAGGTACAGTGGAATATTACTCAGCCATAAAAATGAAATCTTACCATTTGCAACAACTTGGATAGAACTAGAGAGTATTACGCTAAGTGAAATAAGTCAGAGAAAAACAAATACTATATTATTTCACTTAAATGTAGACTCTGAAGAATACAATAAACAAACACACACGCAAAAAAGAAAAAAGTCTATTCTCAAGGAGGTCACAGTCTACTTTAATTACACTCCATCTGATCATTTTGTTTCATTGTAAAATTCAGAGATACCATCAACAATATCCCCATCACCTCTCCCAACCCTGAAATATCTCAATGGTCTGCAGGCGACGCTCTGCATTTCTGAACTAACATAAACAAAGGTTTAGTCTCATTTATCAACTGGATTACAAGTTTTACTCCAGCTATATAACTCTGGACCACACTACAAAAATATGCTGAACTAGATGACCTCTGATATCTGATAATCTTGGTATTATTATTCTAGTTCTTAGAACATTTGTTCTAAAATTGTGTCTTTTTGTAACCACTCAGGTTTAGCTCTAGCCTCTGACATCACACAGAAACACACACTGCAGCATTTCAAAAATCTCAAAAAGAAGAATCATATCCCTATGTCGTCAACTCAAATATGCCTGCTGGGATAGCTAATACCCTGAACAAAATTTTAAAGTGTGAGGTGTGCATATTATTTCCTTAGTAAGAAAAAAATATGAAAGGGTATGCTTATGAAAACGTATTTTCCCAAAATTTTAGCCTTAATAAACAATTTCCTGTTTGAGTAACGTACTATTATTAAAGATACAGGAACTTATCTAGCGACTAGCTACAAAGTCCTATTAAGGTCCACAACAGGGGAAGAAGTGATCCCTCGTCAAAGAAAGATCTAACCTAACTCAGCCATTCTTCTTAGAGATCTGCTACACAAACTAAACCCTCCCCCACTCCATTGGTTCTCAAATCCCTCTACCCTGATTCTCTAATTAGTAGACCTTCATTCTACCTATTTCTCAATGAAAAGAGAAATACCATCAAAAGGACCAACTCTGAACTTATGAAAGCAGAGCTAACTTCATCTCAAATATAGTGCTCCATGTCACTGAACTCTTACAACTTCAGGATCCCAAGGATGTCTACACTTCCATGTCCGTCTTTGGTTACTACTTGCCCATGCTGTTGCATATTAGAATGCTAATTATTCCTCAATGGCTGCCCTTTGCCCAGAATTCTCACAATTCTTACCAGCCCTCTCAACCATGGGGCCAAAACTTTCATGTCCAATAACACTTCACTACAACTGCACCAAATTTTGTACTTGACTCAAAAAGTTACACCAAGTTTCTGCTTGGGACCTCTATCCTTAATGCTGGGACTGATCTGGGGCAGCAAAGGGAATGTGGTGTTGTAGTTAGAACGCCACACCTTCAGAAATTCTACTTGGTAAAAATTTCTGAAAACTGCCTGTATCTTAATCTTGTCTGCTGTTGGGCATGGTTTCTAGATGCTCATCAATGGCAAATACATGGAAATGACAGGAAAAAAACAGCAGGGGCAGTAACAGCATTTAGAAAACAAAAGGGGCAAGTAAGGGAAAGAAGGCAGTTGCCTTTGGCTGAGCATGCTGTTTTGCTCTGGGGGTAAACTCTCCCCACTTCCAAACTGGCCTCCATCACAGTCATAACATTAAGTGCATTACTATGATAAAGAATCAGCCATACAGAGTGAAAAAACAAATCCAAAGCAGGTAGCTGAGGACTGGGTCTAACTCTGATACCATCTCTGGACTCTGGTCAAATCATTTGGCTTCTTTTCATCTGTAAATTAAATAGCATTGCCCCATGCCTACTTTTTGAAATGGAGGTGAAGATAAGTGAAAAATGTTCTATAAATCTACAATAATACTGCCATTACACAATGTTTGTCTTAGTTCTTCCTTCCTTCCATTCATTCAATTATGCGTGCACTCAGGCATCTACTCAGCACCTGATATACATGTGCCAGACACTGCACTGTATGCTGGAGACACCCACAAGAATGAAGCACGGCCACAAATCAAGGCACCACAACAGCCTAAATGAGGGTAAGAATAACTAAGAAAGCAATTCTTATGCGGTGTGGCAAGAACAGATGGTGAGGTAGGAACAGAGACAGAGGGATATGCAGGAATATTTATAAACAAGAGAGTAAGGAAGCCAAACCAGGTGGACAAGGTGGTGAGGGATCTCTTACAGAAGAAACAACTGAGGTAAGTCATGAATGAGATGTACAAGACCATCCTGCAATAACACACACACCTGTACAAATCTTCTATTTGACTAATTATAACTCAGCGACTGATTCTGTAAATGTACCAATATGAAATGTGTGCACTGGAATGTTTCACTTACACCAGTGAAGTACTATGTGTAATGCTGATGATACCTAGCCTCTTCTGAATCCAAGAAATTCTTTATAAAATCAGAGGGGGACCTTAGCAATCATAGAAATATGCCATACTAGACTCTGACTTCTTTTAGGTTCAATGGTCCTTATCCTCTTAATTTTACTGTCTGACAGTACCTTATGTTACCAAGCCCATAAGTGTGTTTGATATTTGACTAGTGTCATGAATTTATATGTAAGACTAATTTGGAGAAATGAAAATTCATACTGTCAGTTAATTTTCCAATCAGTATAAAATTTACTACTTCTTAAAACCAAGCCATTATACACCACAAATCTGGGCATACTCAAGTAAGGATCTTTCAGAAATTCAGAAATATGATCATATTTGCATTTCTAGGCATAGTGACAAAATCCTTCTATCTCTACTCTTCTATTCTGTGTCCCCTAACTTCTTTTTAAAAGTCAAAGGTGGATACTCCTCAATTTTCTTTCATTCATAATTAAGCATTTGTTTAATGAACTATAAGGCTAAAAAAAATCTGTAAACATATACTTCCTACCTGTCTAGCTTTTCCTAAGAAATCATCACTAATTAAAAAAATACATACTACTATAATTAGTTTTTAGTCATATTTACAAGGACTTTTAGAGTTAAAAATAATAAACTATATTTAATTAACATTTTATTTGAAAATCTATCAATTTCTTAGTTTGTTTCCCTGTGATATTTTAAAGAATAACTGTGGGGGAAAAACAAGTATTTTAAATAATTATTTCATTGATAATTCTGTTGAGTAGGTTATTTCTCATATAAACCCTGAATTTCAATTTCAATATATAGGAGTGACTTCTAGTATATTTTTCATATAAAATACATTTTCTCCTATGCAGTTCTATCTTCTAACAAAGTTTCCTCCAGAGCTATGTTTTGCCAGAGGGCTTTTCTATCTCTCTGTTTCTGGTCTCATCTTCAATTCTCTGTTTTCTTTACTCTGGTAATTTTGGCATTCCCTTGATCCCTGTCATCTCCATTGCAAATGTTCTCTCCTATAACTCTATATAGATGTTTTATTATGTTTTTCTCAATAGCATGAATCCTTCAATAAAATAGGCAGGTGGTATTAAAGACAGTTAATATGCTTCGTTAAAAGAAAACAACAGCTAAAAATACACACACAAAAAACTTACTGAACAATACTTTCAATATCTGAACACTACACTACGATGCAACTGACAACGCAGTAAACAACATCTACACTATTTCAGCAATTAAGTAAAAACATCTTTCAAGAAACCATAGGTCAGCTTTCATTACTGAAACTTGTTGGGTGATTCTGTTGTTAAACATGTCAACACACGTCCAGCTGATTTGATATGTTTTCTCAGTTCAAAAGTGGCATATAACTAGCAAGCTATCTGTTCTGCTTCTGATAATCTACAGTAATCTATTCACACCAAGATTAACATATATTTTAAAGGTAATATATCCTTTAAAAAATTATGATAAATTGAGAAAGTAGTATCTGCTTCACTTTAATGTAATCAGTATTATTCACCCTGAATACTTTACTTGCTTGATATTTTTTCTTTTGATATTTTTTTCTGCTTGGGTTTATAGTGTTTTAAAATTTGCATACAAATTCCAATATGGATAAATTAGTATTTAGAGTATTTTATTCTGAAAAAAACTGTAAGCCCAAAATGAACATTATAGGTTTCCTATTTCCATTAAAGAGGTAAACAGTAATTTTAGAAATGCATTTCACACACACACACACACACACACACACACACACACACACATTGTTATGCAACTAGTGTCACTAGAATACACCTTTGGTTGTTTATTCAAGAAAGGTAATGAGATGTGATGATCCACTTTCTTTAGCCAAGTCCTCCTTTGTAATAGTATCATCTACTTAACAGCTAACCAACATTTGGAATGCTGTCTATGTTTATTCAAGGAGTTTTTCCCTTTTCAAACTTAACCAGCCCATACAAGACTAAAACTTATAATCATGCTCTTATTGATTCCATGCTCTACTCAACTGAGATAGACAGTGAAAACAACTGAAGTATTGTTATTGGACAAGATAATCAACGTCGTTAATTGAAAATTAACAGTGAGACTTTCCACATACTGCCAAATGTTGTCATCTGAAGCAGTTACCTTCAATAGTCAAAGAAAAAAAGCTGATTTCCAATTATCTGAAAGTGAGAAATATCTGTGCAAAGAGTACTTTCAACTTACTGACATAATTAAATCAAATGAGATTTATTCTTTTGATAGCATTTTATTTTCTCTAGTGTATATCATTTAGACATAAGGAAACAAGAAATGTTTTAAAACCAAAACATTTACCGGATTCTTAATAAGGAAAGTAAAGTGCACTTCAAGTTTGTACAGAGAGAGGGCAACATGGTATATTTTTTGAGAACCCACTCTGTGCCAAGCACTATGTTGGACACCTAGTATACAAAGGTAAACTCAACCTGGTTTTTACCCTCAAGGAGAGTGTCATTCAACTGAGCATATCCACAATATTTATCACACAAAAAAATACTATCTATTTAAAAACTCAACTAAAACTTTACCCTGTGTGTGAATTCTTCCTTAGTTTGCCTGTCCTCTGTAACTCTGTGGCACAAATATCAGCATTTATCTCATTCATTCATTCAATTATCAGGCACTTCCTACTAAGTGCCATGCATGATGGCTGAAGCTGAGACAAAACCTATTCCTTGGGGAGATCCCAGTGCAATTCCAACAACTTAGCTTACCACCCATTACATACAGCAGAGCTCCCTTGGAAATGTGCTTATGCATCTTCATATCACCAGCTCCAGCATACATTAGAAGCTAACATATTAATTCTATACCTGATGAAAAGATCTTTAGATGGGAAATCAGAAGACTGTGTTTTAACCAGAGTATGTCACTGTGACAATCTAGGTCTCATGTTCTTCCTCAGTGAGGTGGCTATCATTGCCCCATCCCACATGATCTCAGGGTCTGCTGGTATATGAGTTTTCAAGTAAGAAGAGTAAACATACTTACCTACCTCGGGATGTGCTTTAAACAATTTAAAATCCAGCTAAACTATGATTAGTTCACTGACTAGGCCTATGCTGAAATCACATCTTGAAACATTATTGTAGCCATTATTGTGGAATTTACTTTCTGATTTTGATATATTGAGTTCTTTTCTTGTCTCCCCTTACCAGGAGATGTATAATTTGGGTCTGCTGTACTCTTTCAAAGGAAGAATTGGCAGGGCGGTTGCTGTTACTTAGAATAAGTGTATAATCTCTTTGACTTTCTCTTGTTGGGCAAACTGCCCAGCAAATATCAATTTTTTTAGAGCTACAAATATGGTTTTAATAGATTCACAGATTTCAAATGATTAGAATTCAGAACACGTTTCTCCCAGGGTGAGCAGATAATTCACAACAATCCATGTAGATGCAAAGGAGATGACAATGGATCAATCTGTATATGAATAAGTTGACACAGTGGTTTACTGCTCCTCCCATCTCTACAGCCCTCTCCCACCTCCCAACGCACACACTTTTCATATGAAGAAAAATGCCTCAGTCTATGGGAGTTCAAATTAGTCATAATATCCACTTTAGGGGCTGAGAAAGACTTACTGTAAATCAGCCACTCAGAAACCACATTTGACATATTTTGGTTATAGTGTAACTACAGGTTGCATAATATTGTACCTATTGATTAAAGCCTGGGATTATAATGGAAAGCAACTGCCATACATTGAAAGTGACCAACCACAAGACAGAAAATTGTTCCTGAAGAGCCCACAAAGGAAACCATTTTCCTTATAATCTAAAACTCCATCCTCTAGACGGTATGGTCTATCAAACACTTGAGACTGTATTTTGTCCTAAAGGTGCTAAGGCATCTTTACCTCAAGTCACCCAACAACTCAACTCCCTCAGACCAAGAGAAAATTCTAGTAGAGTAAACTGAATTCTCTCTTTTTTGAAATACTACTGTCTTTTCTGAAGTGGAGCAAAAGAGCAAATCAGAAGAATATCTCACTGGATGACAACACCCGACTGAGGATGTTACAACAGCTGCAAATCCATATTAGAATCTGCTTCTCTGTTGTTGTTCTGTACCTTTTACCTTTAAAAAATATAATTACTTATTGAGGAATTACTGTATGTCAGATACTGTGTGATAAATTTCATTTGCAAGGTGTCCCTTCCATCTACCTGTAGAAACAGAGAACCTGTTCTTCTCTACCACCCTTAAATATTCCTATACACCATATGTATTTCCTCAAAAACAGGAACATCTAGAAAAAACAGAAACCAGATACCACAAAGAAATAATTAAGATCAGTTCATCCACTTATAAGAAGCAAAAGGTGTTAAGAGACTTGAACTGCAGCTTAGAGTGGATGGTCGGGAACCTTGACATTTCATGCCCTCTGTGTGATCTACAATAGTAGTTAACTTCATAATTTTTAGACCATGATTTCAATAAAAATACATATATACAATAAAAAGAACACATATAATAATTGTGTAACTCAACTGCTTTTGTTAGAAGTTGGTTTCTGAAACAGATTCTTCTGTCATATAAGCACAGAAGGTATGCATAATGTTTAGATCCCACTGGGGACTACTTCTAGTTTTTCCTTACACTCTTATCTAAATCCTCACTAACCAGATGTCACAAGTTAATAAAAGCATTAACTATACCTTTTGGGAAAACACAGAGAAGATTTGGGTCTACTTTTGAAGATCTGAAAGTGCTAAATTACTCTGTGACAGAATTCTGCTAAATAATTCTGTCTTTTAGAAGAATACTGAGTAGCTGAATAGTTATCTTTTCCCCATTCCAAAACCAAGGATATGGGATATAATTGATATAACGCCTGTAACATTTTGTGCAAGGGACCTGTGTCCACAGAAGGGAAATGCATTATTACCTACTCTAGATCACTCTGGTCCTAATGGTGAATGACCAGTTTCCAAGTGGTTTGCTAAAATTATTGAGGAAAATGCCAACAGTCCTTCCAAATAACAGAAAGAGGGTAAAGGCACACGATCTTTAGAGGGCTCCCTCCTCTGCACTACCCAAAATCCTTCCCGTCTCACCTCTTATTCCAGCCACATCAACCAACTTCCCTCTTTGTAGTAATTAGCATCTTACCCTGAGTTTTCCCTGTGTGTCTCACACTTCCTAACAACATGGAAGATGTATACACACCAGTCATTAAGTGTGGGGGAGTTAATGCTGCGAGGGCCAACTGAAAATGAAAGTCAATGGGTAAACATTTCCATCTTTTATGTTGGGGGAGACATAGTCATGAGGTACCTCAGAAGGACCCCATGAGAATAAGCACCCATTAGTGATAGTACTGATCCCCTCCATAATTCATCTTTTTATTAAAAAAATTATTTTATGATTAGTTTCAAGTATATAGTACATTGGTAAGACATTTATATAGTTTATGAAACAATCCATCCCCCTAATTGCTCTTTCTCTCCTCTGGCTCTCCACCTAGCCATTACCTGTAATTCATCTTTGTACTGGTTTCCCCTGGTTCTTCATTCCTACTCTGAAATCTACCCAGAGTACCTTCATGCAAGTCACCATTTCAGGATCTGTTTCAAGAAGGATCTAGGTTAAACTAGCTCCCCCGAAGATCCTAACAGGTTAAAACAAAATAATAAAATAATATCTGATTGTATCAAAATGAAGGAATAGACCAGGTACTGACATAATTCACAGTAAAAAGGAAAAGATAAATGATAAGAGAGAAACTAAGAAAAGCACAGGAAGGCTAGAGCTTTCCATTCAGAATAAGGAATCCCAGAGAAGCCATACTCATCAGAAAAATTCTGTTTGAAGTATATAAATAGCCTTTTACTTTTACCACCAAAGCTTCTTTTCGACAATAGAAAAAGGCAGACTATATCCTAGAGCGGGGGTCTCCAAACCCCTGGGCGGCAGATGGGTACCAGTCTGTGGCCTGTTAGGAACCCAGCCTCATAACAGGAGGTGAGCGGCAGGAGAGCAGTGAGCGAAGCTTCGTCTGTATTTGCAGGTGCTCACCAGCACTAGCATTACCACCTTGGATCATGAGGCCTCAGATTCTCATAGGAGCACTGGTCCCTGGTGCCAAAAAGGTTGGGGACTGCTGCCCTAGAGCTTCTCCCATGCTCTGGTCACATGTATCACTCTCAGCTAAAAACAGAACATATAGCCTCACACAGTCTTCTCAGCTCTTTGAATCTGCTTCCTATCAGATCTGAGAAGCAGGCTCTAATAAGCAAGTAGAAAAGAGCAGTCAGCCCACTGTTAGTCACCTCTTCAACCCTGAAGGAGTTGTCACTCCATATGCCGGGCTCTGATCCCCTGATTTCAATACTGGTTTTACAAGTATTATCCCGAAAGACTTCCAGGAAACAGACCCAAACTCCATCAGATATATCTGCACAGTTCAACAGTGATTAAAAATCCAAGTTGAATAATCCAGAACAGAGCCAAGCGTAACAGAGAAAATGTATCCTTACATGTATTGTGAGGTTGTCTTACGCCACAGTTTCTCTCATTAAGCAAACTCTGAACAAATCATTTATAGACAATTGGCCTGAAATCTTAGTGGTTACTGAGTCACAAAACCACTGAAAGAATACATATTCTGCTAACAGCCAGGGATGCTGCTACGGCATCACAGATAATTACTATTGAAATAAGGAGATCTGTGGTACTCGTATGATGATGAGACAAAAATCTTTAAAATAATATATCCAAATATCTGATCTGTCAAATTTGGAAATGTTTAACATCAAAGTAGACCAGTAAAAAAGGAAAAAATACTAATTGTTCAGGGCAAAATAAAATAACAATTAAGAATTTATTATACACATTCATATCTGCCGCAGCTATAATTCTAAAACGACACTGTTGTAAATCCATTCTCTGGATGAAATTAAGTAGAAACAACAAATACTAGTCATCAGGCACCATTCAAAAACGTAATTCAAGAGGGAATTACCTGTGACACTTTTTTTTCCCCACAATTCTTTGTTAAATTATTGGAAGCCACTGTCAAATTCTGTTACAGGATAAAAGAACATCATGGAATAGTTAAGCAACCTGAGAGCAAGAACAATAAAATGCATACCTTTGATTTAATTTCCCCAAAAGCAAAGTTTTCATTTTGGGACATGAAGCCAACTTCATGGAGTCTGGGGGATGGGGATGAGGAAAGTAGGCAGAGTAAACAAAGGCGAAAAACACCAAGCAAAAGTTCCAAATCAAACATTAAATAACAACACTGACAACTTTCCCTTACACTAGGATTGTTTCCTTTTTTATTTTTTATTTTTTAGTATTTCTGCTTTTTGCTCTCTGACAGGTGTATTTTTTTCCCCATTTCATTCAAAAGATAACTAATGTTCCTTACATGTGTTAGGCATGGACTTATATGACTAACAGCCATAAATAAAATTCCTTTGCATATCAAAAGAAAAAAAACTGTTTATTCAAGAAATTCCTAATGGCTTCATTTATAAGTAAAATTTCTCTTTATCTGAGACCTGGTAGCACAGCAGAGTATAGCTGGAAGACAGGAGGTAGCTCTCATAATGAACTTTGCAGTTTTGAGAAAATAATATCTGAAGGCAGTTCCTTCTTCTGGGGTCAGCAGATGAGTGGTTCAAAAAGAATAAACTATTCCAGGAAACAGAGTGAGATACAAAAAAAAAAAAAATCACTACACAACTGGAGGGAAAGAGGAGGAACATACTTACATTCTTGCTAATTAAAATTTCCAGCTTTTATGGTCCTCTACACAAATCCTAGTCAAGAAAGGCCTGCAAGATCAGGCCTGTACCAAGAAAATGTATACCATCATCACATTAATTGTATTATTACTTCATAATGCAAACCAGCCAGGTTTATATAGAAGAGATTAAATAACAAGATAATCTTATAAACAATGCTCATTTCATCAGTGTACCAAATAAGTCTGATTTATATCAGTGGCTGTTCTTCTAATTAATTTATGCATCCACATGCTTTAATTTACACAGACAGACACCTACACTGGGGTAGTAAGGATAGTTATTTTTTTAACGTCTTGAACTTTGAGACAGGTTCATGTTTAGACTTCCCAATGTTGCCGTTTTAGTTCCCTTACACTTCAAAAATGAAGTGACTGTTAAAATACCTTGCATTAAAGTTGAAGCACGCAGAAAGAAAATATTTTATCAAACTCAATACCTATCCCCGCTGCCAACATTTAAATGTTTAATTTTAGGTAGTATAACTTTACTCAATAGTTAAAACCGAATCTGCCAAAGTTGTGAATTTATCTCTTCTTACCAACATTCCCCTCAAAGTCTTTTGGATATATATAAGTTCATCTCATTAGAGAATCAATCTTTAACTCCTGTATTTGTTTTAATGCAGTGTCTAGTTAACTTAGAGGGAAGGAAAGGATGCTAATTAAAAAAATACCATTTCTACTAACATTAGGGTTTGGATAAAATTTTAAAGTGCACTCCACAATGCTGGTTTACAACACCAAATACCAGCAGTCGACAGCTAGAAATGTGAAAAATTCCAGAGGGAGGAAATTTTCAACTCATTCCAACACCTTAACCAGAAAGATAAAAACAGCATCTCTAAATACAGACTCACTTGCAATAAGCTATCAGTGATATCATAATAATGCTAGCACTCTCTGAAAACCCTTAAAAAATAACAACATGAATATCCTGGTGTCAGGATTATTCCAGTTTAGTTATTTTACAACTTCTACAAATAGTTTTAAGTGTGGGGATGGGAATGTATGTTTACTTGTTTAATCAAGCAAGCAAAAAGGTTTTTACTGGTCTTTAATATAAAACTTTTATTTATGTATTTGATCAATGTTTATTTGTAAGACCTTAATACAATAACAGATGTCAGCTACATTATCTGTTTTTTATTATAAACTCCTAGAGGGCACAGACCCTGTCTATACAGCTCATTTTTATAGGATGCAAACAGTACCATACCCAAAAAGGCACTTAAAAATGTTTTTATAATAACAGTAATTTCAAGGGGACTTGGTTTGCTTCTATGTTCCATCAAACTCCACTGGCATGTAGTGAACATTAGAGAGTAACACTTTCATATTCTTAGGTAATTTCATTCTTCAGATGTAGACAATGGTACTTCTCTTTTGAAACAAGAATTACTTAGATGAGGCTGTTTGCACTTCTAAATGTTCAAAAACTAGCTTTTGTTCAACTCCTAAATTCTATACTAACTAACACTAAAAGATAAAAGAAAAAAAACCATACCCAAACTCTGCATTTCTTAGCATCAAGTTTAGCACATTTCCTGCACCAGGCAAAGGATCTACTGTTTTTGTGGGGAAACCTGCTAAGACCACTACTTTGGTACCTAAAAACATAGCTATTCTTTATTTATGTCTGCTCAGATCATATAGAACAAAAGACACACTGACTTAAGTAACTTTCTATGACAAGAAGAAATTTAGAACACAGCTTTCCTTTATGAACTGTAAAAGAATAAAAACCAGTAAACAATATCTTAAAGGCTTTGATACATCATAAATGAAGAATGCTTTACTAACTATGTAATTTTGGGTAAGTCTGAAAATTTCTAGGCCTCGGTTTCCAAACCTGACAATGAAGACACTGGATTATATTTCTGAGTTTAAATTTTAAAACCATAACAACAACAACAACAACAACAACAACAACAACAACAACAACAAGAAAAACGTGTCTAAAGAAAATTCTAATGGAATTTCACAAATTGAGATTCCATTATCTACCCAAACAAAAGTTTTTTTTTCTTTCTTTTGCAGGTGGAGGTAGGAGATTACGTGTTCTCAATGTAAATATTTATCTTGACTAACTCCAACAAAATTTTCAAATAGAACATCACCATTATTGTAAATATATAAAAAATATGGATCACTATGTAATGAGATATATATGATACACTCCCACATAAACACATAATTCTCTCTAGCAAAGCCAAGAATTAAAGTACTTCCTGTTTTCCTAACTTTCCTTTCTCCTATAAAATTTCTATGAAGCCACTATGACTTAAGAACTTACACAAAGTAAAAATAAGCACCTTATACAACATTTCTTATATTAACACTGACGGCTGTCAACATGAACAGCTTATGTTAAATTGGTATTCTGAAATCTAACATTCTCTTTAACAGTGGTACTGAGAGAGAATGCAAAATGTAGTTAAATTCTTAAGCCATTCAACTAAGGTTTGTTTAAACTATAATGTACCTGAAATGTAGAACTCAAGATATAGAAATCCAATAATTCAATGCTACTTAAGCAGAGAGTAACAGTGAAAACAACATAGGAACAAAGAAGGTCCTGAAAATATGTTGAGGCATCCAGTCCACACTCCATCAAAATTTTAAAATAGAGAAAAATATCTTAAGTTCATGAAACTACTTTTTATCTATATTTGCTGAGATACTTGCAAAGGAAAACTGCAAGCAACCACTGAGTGTACCAACATTTTTGTGTTTTGAGAAACAAATAAATATAGTACAAAATGCAGTGATTTCTTCCAAATAAAGAAAGAAAATATAGGTATCTTGTTCAAAATCTTCTGTGTTCACCTTGGATTACCTATTCTTGGGGAGAAATTATAAAATTGTGTAAAGATAAATAGTATTTAAATACTCAAGATTTATAAAATTTTCAAAGGAAAAACTTCCTAACTTTTGTCTGCTAAACCAACAAAAGCTAGATATTGTTATTTTATATATTTAGACATTTATAAAATAACAATAATGCATCACTGTTAGCTACATGCCAGGTAAAATGACTTTTACTCACACATTATATCCTTTAATTCTTCCAACAATGCCAAGAAGACCTGAAGAAAATCAAGTCTTCCTATTCAACTTCATTAATTAAAATGAAATCCAAAGATCAAAATACACGAAAGTGATTTCCTAACTACTGGTTACTCTATTAGACTTCATATAAGTTTAAAGTCAGAAAACTCAAGCACTTCCATCTGAATGTCTTCCTCCTACATCAGGGTAAGAAGGAAGATGGTAACTTGGAGCCACAAATTTCTAGCTTTCATCAATAACGATTCCATTCATGAGCCCAGGGAAATGGATAATTCAGTGAGCACTGTGAATTACTTAAAAAAAAAAAAAAAACTAATCAAGGTTCATTCACATTCCTTGGAAAAATCCACAAATGATCACACAAGTTTATGTTAAAATGTACCATAAATTTTATAAGTTTACAATGTAAGTAACTGTGGATATTAATCTTTAAACTAGTAACAGGAAATATAAGACTAAGACTGTAAATGAAAACAACTGCAGTTCATCTCTATGGAGGACGGAGAATAAAAACAAGTTGTAAAGAAAGTCAAATACAAAAGAATTTTTAAAAGTGAGAATAAAGAAAAGTTAAAGAGAAAAGAGAGAAGGCAAAGAAAAAGAAGGAAAAAAGGAGATACAGAGCAGGGAAAGGAGAAGGGCTATGAGGTGGAAAGGGGACTGACCCAGCAAAGTGGAACCAGAGGCTTGCAGTAAAATGGCTCTCGTCCAAAGCCCTGGACCATCGCTACTACCTGACAGAGGGATTACCTCTCCCACAGTTTTTAAAAAATGCTTTCTGTACCTAAACAGTCTCATTTTATTTTTCAATTTCCCATGTTTATTTTTAAATAAAAGTTCAAGTTTGAAAACTCTGCTTATGTATAAAAGGAATTACTTATTTTAGAAAGGTACCTTTGAATCTACATGCTATTGCTCAGTTTAGTGCTCAAAACCTCAGAGATGTCCCGACATTCCAAACCTGACAGTCTTTCTTTTGTAAAGAAATTAGGGCTGCATCTTTCCATAGTGCCTGAAAATTACATTTGAAATAGGTCTTCACAGATTGTTTCAAGCCTTAAAAATATGTTCGTTTGCTCGAAGAGTAATCTATCTAGTTGTTTTTATTCTTGAGAAAACAACACAGATGTGTCTAAAGTGTCAGAAACCCTCAAAAGGACATCCAAAGTTGGTCAGCAGAGAGAAACTGTCCTCTAGCCTGCATATGTACGTAAAGCAACAGTATTGTACTCAAAGCCAAATTCTACAGAAAAGTGAGCTGTACTTCAATTCATCATGGCTCGGCAGGCTTAGAACCCCACTCGCCCACCCCTTCTTGATCTGACAGCTTGCTTCTTTCTACCCATCCACCTAACTAACCATCCCCTCCGTGCTCCAATAAACCAAGGCCCCTACTATAATCCCTCAATACCATAAGAATGCTTTTATATAAAAAATCACTAAATAAAATACCACTTTCAATATATTGATCCTACAAACTGTAACTCTGTGAAGTGGTTCAACACGATGTCATCACTACACAGCAACTTGTTTCATTTACAGTATCTGTTTCACTTCTACTCATGAGCTAATATAATTCAATTTTTTTTTAACTGCACACAGGCTGCTAGACACATGTGCATGGCAAATGGAATCTGAACTTAGCTTAACAGCCTCATTTATTCCTGATGGTTTAAATTATTTCATCACAATTAATGACACCCCCTCAGCTTCCTGTGCAGTGCTGCCAGATGTTCAGAGACCACAAAGCCACTCTCTTCTTTGACGGCTGGTGACAAGTCGTCCTCTGAAGGACGTTCCCTAGGTACGCAGGCCGGATGACACCTCCATCGCTTAGCACCTCTCTGCCTCCCAGAGTAACCATGTTGAGGAAAAATCAGGAAGGCATGAGAAACCAGCAAATGCATTAACGAGAGCAAATTACGTGAAGTGATCTAAACTCAGAGGAACTTGGCTTCTGCCACAGGAGTTCCCAACCTTGTTGTTTTATTAAAGAACTCTTCGCCTCCACCTTCCCAGTTACTGGCATCCACTGAGGTGCCTAGCATGGCATCAGTCCTCGAGGAATGTCAAAGGACAAAAAAAAAAAATACGGACTTCGCCACAGAGTCCTTTCTGATATTGGTTAATTTTGTTTTGTTTTGGGGGTTGCTGGATAAACTCACCACATTCATCTTGATCATCATCGTGTTTTTGAGTGTGAACAACTGAACAGTTTATCACTGTCTACATCTTCATCTACAATTTTTCTCTATCCTATTCAAAAGACGCTTCCAAAAGGAAACTGTTTACCACAAGTTGCCAAAATGCTGTCTAATAGTTTTACCCCTTTCTCTTTTTTAAGCTTTACTGAAGTATAATAATATACAAAAAGTGGCACACATTTCACATATACATTTTGATGAGTCTGGTTTACCTCTTTCTTAGAATTAGTAGGATTTATTCTTTTCAGGGGCTGTTGGATTTTTGGTTCTGTTCTTGTTAGGTTTTATTGTTTTAATTTTTTTCAGGAACATGCTGAAAAACAGCCACTTTATACTTTTCCTCTTTCAATTCTAAAGCAGGCAAGGCCATTTACTTCTTCCTTAACAACAAAAATTCTTCTCCTCAGTATAGAAATTCAGAAATAGTATCTTATATTGGTCATTTCAATTTCACACAAAAAAATAAATCTGCATAATCACAGGTAGCTTAGAGAGTTTCAGAAATAGTGCTTTTACAATAAGAATCCAATACTATAGCTCTAATTTGGAAAACATTTCCATCAACTAGAGAACATGTGGCAGACATTTTATGGATTATTTTTTAAATGCTAAAAAAAAATAAATAAAAACGCTGATCTTATTCAGGGAATAAGGGACCTTTTCGTTTGCCAAAAAGTGTAATAGAAAAACTGAAAGGCCACCTGTGTCAGCCCACCCTACAGTATGAACATAAGCTCTACGAGCATTTTAGAAAATATTTTTAAATTGAGATGAGAAAAAAATCAGTATCAATACAGATTCCAAGCAGATGCAAAGGCTTCTGTGCATGGTACTAATTATGTGTGTGGCCTATACATGCTAATTTCAGATGCCTCCAAAGAAAAAGATGTACTTTCTCTTTTATAAGCTATTTAGGAAAAAACTAGAACCATATCCATTTCAGCTTTGACAATGGACACAAATACAAAACAAGCTAATCAAGCCAAACAAGTTGAATTTTCCCCCTCACAGATGGCTTTCTTAATATTAAATGACTACTGAATTTTACTAGACAAGCTACACTTAATATTTTGACAGTTGTTTATTAAAATTACTTTCTCGGGAAGTCCTATGAAACCAACAGTCTAGTTTTTTTTATCAGAATTGAGGGGTTGGAGAGAAGTTGGGTTGATGGCATACTTGCAGCAAACAGACAACAATAGGAAAATCTTAGCACTCCTAGAGTTGCATCAAATTTTCCATGGACTGAAACTAAAATGAAATAGTTCAATTACTGAGAGGTAGATAAAGTAAAATAAACAACTAATTTCATACAGTGAAGTTGGGATAGAGTCATATGGACCTCATTCTGTTGTCTCCAAATACTTTATCGAAGGGGGAAGAAGGAGCTGAATAAACTTTAAACTCTCATGTAGGGATGTATTGCTTGTGTGTCCCTGGCAGATGTGGAAAGGAGATGAAATGGGCAAGGGAGAATCAAATATCCCATCGCTGCAGGTTTGCTGAGGAAAAGAGCACTGCAAAGATCTCACATCTGGCAATCATTTGTCAATAGCTGGAAAGAGAACTGCAGGAAACTTTCTGGCTCTTGGAGAAGATGAAAAGACAAAAACCATGTGCCTCACATACACACACACACACACACACACACACACATTCTGCACTGGTACACTGACTACTACACTTATTCTCCATCCCTCCTTACCCCCACTAAATTTAATGATCTTCAGATATACTCTACTCTATGGTCAAAAACATGCAGTCACTTGACTTGTTAAAGCTGCAGTGTATGTACATTTTTCAAATAAACCCCAGGGCTGATGTTAGAAAATCAAAATCAGTCAAGCATAGACCGCCTGGTACTTTGGGCAGGAATCCTTGTGGTTTAGTCAATAAACAGAATCTGAATGAAAGACACCACAGTAACTAGACAGTAATGTTTTGAACAGTTTTTAACCTGAAGGGGGGTTGGGGAGAGCGGGCGCTCTAGTGACCAGGGACCTAAGGCTACCAGTCCACTTAGATCATTCACTTTACCTGTGGCATGACTGTGTTTAGCAAAAGATCATCTGCTATTTCTAACACACACTCAAAAAGTGGGGGGGTGGGAGGAGTGAACTTACATTTGAAAGATTTTGTGAATGAATTTGGGGAGGAAATGGCTGTTTTTTTAAAAAAATAATTATACCTATTTAATAGGGTGGTAAGGGGAAACCTCAGATTCTGTTTAGTCCATACCGGTAATAACAATATAAAAAATTTGCTAGCTTCATTATGAATTCATGAAAATGACAATTTGTTCCAGGAGGTTTATCATGCAATAAAAACTTTTCAAGACATCCCACACGAAATTAATTAACTTCTCCAAAATCATAGGAATTTAAATCTGTTCATGGTGATCGATAGACTTCAATGGGCAGCTTTTGGTTCACCCTTATGCTACGTTTAACTAACTAGCAGCAGCCGCCAAGCTTGTCCCTGTGATTCCATAAGTGAATGCTGCAGGTTGTTTAATAACCTGGCAAATTCACAGTAGCTTGTCAAATTATTACAGGAATAGTGTCATCACTAAACAAGCCTGATCACGGTTAATTACAATGAAGACTAGAGAGCAGCCACAATTGTTCATTAATTACAGGAAGCACCTCATTTAAATTTTATGGAAATTTACACTTGCACCCCGGTATGTCTGGAAAAAAAAAGTGATCCTTCATGCATTCACAGAAGAAAGGAGTCTGTAGTTTATGAAACATCATAGTAAATTGTGTCTAATCTGGTACTGAAATACTGGTTCATTATTTACTCTAATTTTCTAGGCACTTTGGTGGTAAAAAATATCAAGTCAAACCCCACATCTTGAATTCTCAACCAAGTAAGAAAATGTGTGGGGCTAACAGTAACAACTTAATATATGATAAGGCACAGGTAGACTAAAAAAGTAACTCTTCTCTGATTAAAATTAAAATAACAGCAATTAAGGGAGTCTGAACTCGAATAACCATTTTCTATAAAATAATTATATAAGAACACTTTTTTTTCTACATCAATTAACCTACCCAGCTAAAAGTGCAGTTTCATACCTACTTCAAAAACCACTGAGGAAAATGACAGTTAGAAATTGAATCAAAGTCTTAATTTCTAGCTACTTTTCTAAATCAAACATATGAACACAAAAAAAGAGCAGATGCCCTTGCAAAAGTCAAGTCAGATACAAACTTCAAGAATTACAGTCATTCAGAACCAAAGGTATATTCATGAAAGAATGTCAGGGACCCTGGGATTATTAAAAATAATGCTGCTAAACTACTTGAAATTTAAGGGATAAAAGAAAAGGGTTAAAAGAAAGCAGGTAAGCACAGGAAGGTGCTCCACCAGTCATGAGAACTAATATCAACTAAATATAAAAGACCAAATATTAGTGTTGTGTGTCTGAATGGTGCCAAAGAGGTGATTCTCAGAATCGAGAGGCTGAACAGCAAATCCTCCGGTGGTTTTAACACCTGGCCCTGGGGAAAAGCCTGAGATCCAAGCGGAAAAAGTAAATGACCCTGATGACTCTGGCAAGTCCTATAATAATAAGTTCCCTGTAAGAGTTGTACTAAAAAATAAGAAATGGCTCATTCTGTAAGGGGGTGGAGGCAATAATATATTCCATAGCAAGAATGAAAGAACTGGTGCTAAAACCTACTCCATGAATTGTTAGCTGATCAAGTATCAAGTTTTTTAGGACTGACATAACATGGATATGTACTAGATATTATTAAAATGTATAGAAGCCATATTTAGGAAGGAAGAAGCAAAAGAGAAAAAAATGGCTCAGGTGGATCCCAGTTACCAACACCAATTCACCACAGCTGACTATCTTTTGACAGATTTAACCATTCCACTCAGTCTGCCAAAATGGTGTTGCAAGAGGAGGACTTTCATTTCTTTGTCCAAGAGCTTGGTCTTCTATGCAAGGCCCACAATGAACTGTCAATTCCATAATCTGTTTAACTATCTATAATCAGAACTTCACTTAAACTTGTAAATATACATTTTCCCCTTGTATGTCATAATAATGTGCTCCATTGGTCTCTTTCAATTTTATTTCATGCACTCACATCTGCAAAACCCATTGCTCTTTGCACCATAACTCAAAGTTCAAAAACAAATTATACAACAGCCACCCATGACAGATCATTCCAGGTGATATGTCTGAAGACCAACACTTGCCCTACCCAAGGAGGTCAAGGATCAGACTACTCCCCACAAAAAGTCTTCCATCACTGGGCATTTATCTGTCACACACAAGCTGTTAGCTTTATAAAACTAGAAAATACATGATCATGTCTCATATGTGTCACACCTGCTTTTCTGTTCTATCATAGCCATATACCACACAGACAGTACCAGCTTGTGGCACCGAAGAGCTCGGGTGGTCTTCCCTAGTCCAAGAGCAGGTGTGCAAGAGCTGGTATATACTTCAGTACCATAAAAACTGAAACCTCCTTCTGCCACCACTTCCACCTTCACTCCCACTGTAAAAAAGTCAATTTTTTAAATTATTCTCTTTTCTTGTGTGGGGTGTCTAAATCAGTAAAAATGTTTTTAAATGGAGCTCACTATGTTCAACCCATAAGTCTGAAAATTTTAGAAAATAATGTCAAATGGAGGTCCTAAAAAATACTGTGAGTTTGTTCTTGCTAGGGGATGACATCCATGTTGAAACTTCAGCTTTTATCTTTGCATCGCTGGTACACACATTTCTTAAATATTAAAAGGTACATGGAAGTGGAGACATCCCAAGATGTCATATTTATATTTTTAATTTGCAATATACCAAGCTGCTTTGAATGCCTCAAGATCACACAAAATGAACTGAATTCCAAGTCAATACTTTCACTAAAAAAGAAACTTTTCAATCAACAAAGAAGGAAAATACTTATCATTTAAGTCCTATTTTTCTAATACAGTGCCTTAGTTTAATGGCTTCCATTCTCACATGATTATGATGATTTAAAAAGATGAGAGCTAGTATTTCCAGAGTGCCAGGCCCTGTGCTAACTGCTATATATACATTAGAACATTTAATCCTCATAATCACCTTATGAGGTAGATCTCCATTTTAAAGATGAGAAAGCTAAAGCTCAGTTAGGTAGAGTAACTTGCCAAAGGTCTCACAAAAACCTGTGTCGACCTGGGCAGCCAGCCTTCAGAAACACTGTTCCTACCTACTACAGTATATACTATTTCTCAAATGAATAAATGAATTATTTCAATTACAGACAACTTATTCTCAAAAGGTATTCTTGCTGAGCATATGCTACATTGGTCCCTCTTTTACACTTGTCTTAACAGTTGTCTATCTCCTGATGGGCACTGATATATCTATATGGCCTTTAGGGACCACTATGTCTGTCACACCACCCCCAACTGATAAAACAACAAGACTCCAACCTGGACTTCCAGCCTCTGGTCTGGCTCCTCCAGGTTTGGGCAAAAGTCTGCACCCAGCACTCTGCCAGCACATGCCACTGGAACCTGGGGGAATACGGCCGAGTTAGATAGATGCTGGGTGTGGAGGCTGCTGAGAACTGCACACAAACGCACCTGCCCCAGGCAGTAGCAGGGCATATCAACTGCAGTTCTGAAACAGGCCATCGTGGCTTTATAGGCTTTTGACACTGTAAAATATATTATAAATATCAAATATTCAAGTTTATTATCTACCAAGAAGGTAAATTCCCAAAAGAAAAGACCCACATAAATTTTATCCCCACCTTGTACCCACAGCATGTAGCAGACAGAAGGTACTTAAGTATCTGTGGATCAGAGGAGGAGAAAAAATGGTTAAAAGGAAGGGATGGAGGAAGGAAATGAGAGAAGTGGAAAAGAAAGAGATCAGCTTCTTCACATTTGGTGATTTTTTTCCCCCTCTTTTAATTTTATGTGGGAATTAAGAAAATTGTATTCTATAATTCCTAAAGTTCCTCTGCATTCTTAAAATATCTATTCAAATTTATTTTTCCTATTTCTTGGCTAGCACAAACAGACTTTACTTATCAACATTTATTATTTATTTACTTATTATCTTTAAATTACATTTAAGAGGTTTATTTTGTTTGTTCTAATAATTAAAATAACAATAAAACGGCTATAACTTAACGTTTCTCTGTATCCAGAATTCTACATTGAAAGCCACTAAGACTTTGTTTTGTTTTGCTTTTAAGATAAGGAAAAAGGATTTAGATTTGATCTAAACCTGTTTTTAACCTTTTTTAAAATTTCTCTAAATCACTACTCAATATTTTCAAACACATAATAACTTAATTAATCACATGTCTATCTATACATATAGGAATCTCAATCCATCAATCAGCTTCACCTCACCTGTGTTCTTTCCCTATCAAAGCCCTCCTTTGGTGGTTTGTTTTATTTTTTTTAACTCGAATTAGGATCATCTGTGCCAATCAATTTTCTTTGTTCAGAGATCAGTTTTCAGCCAAGTGTGCTGCCCTAGAAGATATTTTCCTCTTTCTTTGACCCACAAATCAGTTCACTTCTCCAAAGTTAAACAAGTTTCAATAAGCTTCACTTTGCAAGTTCGCTAGTAAATATCACTACGTTTTTTTAAAAGCACTCATTCAATCCTTCAAATATGTTTAGGTTCAACCCTTCTATTCTTTTCAAGTTTTTCATTCTTCCTGCCTATGTCCATAAAGTGAAATAGAATAGCATCTGTCTTTGAAAATACCACTCTACTCACAAATTTCACCAGTGAAGCCCAAGAGGGAAAGGAAAGGGAGGTCACATTTACTAAGCACTTGCAAGGAGCCAGTATCCACATGGGCACTTTGCATAAAGAAATAACCCATTTTTCCCCTTTCAGTCTTCATGGGATACAAGCATCTGCATTTTACAAATAAAAAAACCAAGCCTTTAGAGTTGGTAAATAACTCACATGCAAGAAAGTTATGAAGCCCAAACTTAAAAAATGAGAAAGCAAAGAAAGACTGAGAATGTATTTCAAAGCAGTTAATGAAAAACATGTCATAGTTGGCTTGGTGGCATCTAGTCGAGGGGCGTTTGTTGATGTTTCATAGAAATTACAAAGAAGACAATTAAAGAAAACAGAGAAAGTGTTACCAGAAACTAAGATCTACTACTTGCTCTTTGCTCTAGGACAACATAAGCAATGAAAAAGAGAATTTATCCTCTAAGTTGAGGATTGAGAAAGAAATGGGATATGGAGAAGAGTAGACACTGTGCATTTGTATTGTGTCACACGCAAAATAATGCTGATTCCACCCCTCAGTTGACATATGGAGGGGCACTAATGAGTCATGCAACAGTAATTCTCCCTAGGGTACAATGGAAGAACTGGAAAAATTTCATCTTAGAATATTCCATATAAAAACGAAAGCCCCCGAAAGAGCTTCTTATAAAACCTCAATAAATATAACTACTTAACTGAATAAAGCAGATTCCATGAACCATAATGTATACATTGCAAATTAAATGTAAACAATACTTTATTTCATGTACACACAAAACAAACTCCCACTTACTTCAATATTATTTGACCGTGTCACAAATACTAACTTTCTACTTCCTTTTTATCCTCACAGAATGCATTTTATAAACACTCTCAACAGGAAAAGAGAAAGTTAAACAAGTACAATTATACTCAATTACAACCTCAAGACACTTACAAAGACAGTTTCTGAGAGAAAACAAAAAGTTCTGTGAATAAGTTGGAAAGAAACTATGCCAGGCTACTAGATTGTTTAAACAATCCAAATCACAAAAAGGAACTAGTAGGGAATTGGGTAGCACTCTCATAGTCAGAATCCTAGAATTTGAGCAGGAAAAAAAAATCCATAAGGATCCATAAAAACGAACTCCCATATTTTAAAGATGATGAAATTGAGATTAAAACCTAAACTACATAGTTTCACTGATTGGTTCACCATCCAACAATGTCATTAATTATCAAATAGAGAAAATTTTTTGAGGGAGAAACAAGTGATATCTGTTTCCTAATTTATCAAAATGTACCAAGGAAAACAGAAAGGATATAAAAGTTGATAACCTAATTAGTTATAATTTGGCACACCTAAACAATTAGGCCCTTTGATTTAGAAGCCTGTTGTTAACCATGCAGCTATAAAGTGATCCAAAAAATGACAGAAACAGCAGACATAAACTGTCTAACTCCTTATTATTACACCATTTTAAATTATGATAATAAAATATGGCATACACCCAACGATTATTTTAACTGAAATATAAAATTTAAATTTATTTCGGGAATTCCAATTTATTTGCTTTCCTTCATGCTAGTGTTCAGTGTCTGTTTCAATGCCATGCTTTAAAACTAAGTTCCACAATGATTTCTGCAAAATATCCACAGTGATTTTTATTTCTGAAAAGAAGACTAAGGAACTTTTCTTGTTGCCATTGTATATTTTGTTTTTAAAGTTAACAAAAACATTTAAGTTAAAAAGAAAGAAAAATACTAAACTGATTGGCTAATGTTTCTAAACATTCTGCCACAGGTTTCATTATGGGATGGTAATTGTCTAGTACTCATCTAAATTTCATTCTGCTGGTGCTGTAACAGGAAATAAGAGGCCTTGAAAGGGACCCTTCAGAATCCCCAGGGTAAGCAGAAGCTGAGTACATATCTACTCTCCTGTACATACCTCAAAGGAATCATGGTGTGTGAGAGAGCTATTTACAACTTACTTTGTGTATAATCAGCAGAAACAAAAGATATGACAACAAGCATAAAGGCCTCTCTCTGTGTCTCTCTCCTCTCAGGAGAATTCAGCAAGGGAGGGCCAGTGGGCATTCACTTCAGTGTCAAAAGGGCTTCCAGAAAACACATTTTCTGTGGGGCAGGGAGGAAATATGGCAAGCTTCCTACACACACACACACACACACACTCTCTCGCTCTCTCTCTCGCTCTCTCTCTCTCTCTCTCTCTTTACTGAGATCACACATAAAAGGTGTTAGGGACCAGATTTCTAAAAAGAAGACAGAAAAAGCCCCACATTGTAAATAGAAGCACCCGCTCAAAATATTTGAAGCAGAATGGGGGTAACAAGATGGGTGTAATGAAGAAGACAAAGGAAGAGAGAAAGGAGCAGACGTGATAACTTGGGAAAATAAATGTGTTACCAAGACAAGGGCTCATAGAACCTGAATGCTTCATACAGAACTAGGGTCCATTTGAAATTGTATTTTATTTTTAAACATTAAACATACAGGTAGGCACTTGCCTGATAGGCACTATAAAAGTCACAGCCTAAATAAACAAAGTGATTTCCATGTCCGCTCAAGCTTCTTTGGTTAGGCTGGCCACAAGCCCAGATCAGTTCTGAAGGGCATGTGTTTTGGTGGCTTCAGTCTAGTAGTGAAGAGATGAGGAAAACTATCTGAACCCAAGAAGAATTCAAAAAAGTATGAATAGACAAAATTGGTTTTCAAAAACAGAGAGAGGGTGAGAAAAAAAACAAGAGTCCCATCAGAGGACTCGGGGATATGGCTGGGTTCAACCTCTGTCACATTCCAAGCTAAAGAAAAGCAGAACTTCAAGCCTAATTTCAGTGGTTAAACAATGCCAAACAGCAAAAGGAAAAATTACTCAGATAACACAAAGAATTCAGGAAGACCATTAAGTGAAATGGGTTTGACAATAAGCTAGCCAGAAGCCTATGTGACACAGAGCAGAGAAGGAAATAAATTAGTTGCCCAACACTGTAAAGATGAGAATGTATGCTAAATACACTGCTGCAAAATTAACACAAAAACTGAAAAACAAGAAGATGAGCTGAGTTGCTGGATGTGCAGTTAACTAAGATCCTAATTTTTCAGGCTATGATTTAACTAAAAGACAACATTCAAGCCTAAACTTTCTCAACCGTGGAACCCCAGGCTAAGACTCAGAAGGACCAACTATTCAGAACCTAAAATTTAAGAATAAAAACACCATTTAATGATCATTGCTACCAGTGAGTCAAAACAGTATTTATCCATTTTCCAACACTTAATGGCCAGAATGATGCTCATTCTTACAGAGGCCTTAGATGACTTAGGGCTGGCTGTATCAACAGGAACACAATAACGATGAGAGATATGTTAGAGGAGAAAACTGAGTAGGACAGTGGACAGGCCCCTCTGGAGTCATCTCACAACAATGAACTACAGGATCAGAGAAAAGATAAAGGAAAAGGGTCAAGTACATGATTCTGCTCCTCAACAGGTTGACACAAAAGATGATTGGCGGAGGAGGAAACAATGTCCTCACAGGAGCCAGGAACTGTTTAATTGAGGTTCACTCTTTCTGCCTTGGAAGCAGGTCCTTATGAGTGAGCTGCCAAAGAACAGGGCTCTTGGCTTCTTGATAGGAGCAACCTCTGCAGGTACAACTACAAATTTTCACAGCCACAAATAACAACAAAAATACCTTGTTTTTATACCGTGAAATGTGGTATAAAAGGTAGAAATCTCTCTTCCCTGGTGACACTCTGAAGAACCTAATGGGCCATGCATAATGTTAAAATTACATAGAATCTTCTTTCCAGAGCTCTCAAAGGGCTTTACACATTTTATTAATTCCTATATCAAATAAGTGGGGGGTGTAATTTCCATTGCACTCTTTTTAAACAAGAAAACTGAGAACTATTACTATGGTATTCCTTCATATCTGATAAATGGGACAGAACCAAAATTAGTAAAAAGTTCTTTCAACTACCAGGCTAATATTTTTTACTAGAAAAGCTTCCTACCATTCAAGAGAGTTCATTTATTTCTCCAAATCTTGTTTTACGTGGGTTTTAGCAATGAAGAAAATGAGAATAAAGTTATTTGTACATGTGCCATGGATGGACTTTATAGTAAGGAAAAAAAGTATAGATTATTTTCATAGGTTTGTAATCATTCTTATAATTCAATATTTTGGAAAATAAACACCCTAAGTTTTTGTTTATTAGCATATACCTTGCCTAATCTGACAACTGACATTAAGTAAAATTTCAAGTATGCTTATACAGGCACAGGTTAACTTTCTGTCCTTAAGGCTCAGTACCAACTATCCTAAAGGAGGTAATATTTAAAGATCACTAGTTTTGGAGTCAGACTTCTGTTTAAATCCCAGCTGCAGTTCCTTATAAAGTTAGTCAGTTAATTACCAATACAGAGCCTCGTTTCCTGCATTTGTAAAGTGGGAATAATTATATTTACTGTGTAAGGTTGGCAAGGTTGAAGGAGATGATATGTCTAAGCATTCATGGTACATAGTATAGGTAAATGATACTTTCCCAGATATCACCGCCCTACACCGCCCCCACAACACACACACACACAAACAGCACACCACTCTCATTTAGAGCTGAGAAGTTTGAGATGGTGAGGGAAGGAAATTTGGGGGGAAGGAGCAAGCCTCAATTGTCAAAGGAATATTATAAGCAATTAGGGAAACTAAAAAATATGCCTATTCAATTAGTCTCAATTAGGGGCCAGCTCAATTAACTTTTAGGCTTCCTAGAATGCTGTGTTGAGAAACACTGTAAAGATGTACCTAGGCTCTGAAAGATGTACCAGTAAGGTGTTCACAGGAGGAGGTCATGAGGAATGTCCCATTTCACTCTCTGCCACTCCTGCCCCAGCCAAGCCCTTCATAATTAAAACATAAAGCAATTTGCTGAGTTCTCCTTCATGCTAGTGGCTTGACCTATGAATTAAAAATAAGGAGCATCCAGAGAACATGGGTGAATAAAATCTGGAGAAACCTTACACTTTGGAAAACAAAACAAAAAACAGCAAACTGATAGACAAAAACAACAGTCCAGGTCAGTGGTTCAAGCTATACTCCTCGGCCAAGGAACATTAAGTATCAGCATCATCTGGGAAGATGTTTGAAATGGAGTTTGCAGGCCCCACCTGAGACCTATTGTGACAGAACGGCTGGATGTGGAGCCCAGTCATTCATTAATAGTAATCAGGTATTTCTGAGAATCACTAAACTAAATAAACTAAAAAATCCAAAGCAAAATGGTAAGGCAAAGATCTCTAGATGATAACTGAGTTTTAGCAGAGATACACCTAACAAAAACCAAGGGAAGAAGGAAGAAACATACTCCAGGGCATAAGATCCAGGTTCTCCCAAAATCTCACTCTGTGAGGAGGAGGAGGAGTATCAGAGAAGGAGACTCTTAAGGGAGCAAGCCACTTAAAGAGCAGCAGTGTGGCCAGTGGCACAATATGCCACAAACATTACAAGAAAATAATATGGGGACAGATGTTAACTTAAGAATTTAAACTAAAAGTACTTTGAAATGATCCAAGTCACCTTTAACTCCTCCACTCCAGCTTCTCTCTGGTTTTCTACCACAGTCAAGAATGAGGATGAATTTAACCATCTCTAATGAGGAGAAAAAGAGGCTACTTTCAAGTAATGATCACCAAGCCATTGAAATATTTTTGAGGGTGTGGCTTTTATTTTTTTTTTTTAGAAAGGAGATCACTTTGGAAAAAAAGAGGTACATTAACTTGACCTTACATCATCAAAGGCACAAATGGTACAAAACAAGTATGTTTCTCTTCCTAGATTTAACATATTAAAGAGAAAAAAAGTGATTTAAAAAAATCTGAGAAAGCAGAAAAGAGAGTTTGAGGAATAAAATCTGGTAGAAGAATGTGTTATGTGCCAGACATTGAGGAAACAAATATTATCCCCCAAAAAACTCAACATCTGAAGTTACCCATGGAACCACCCACATTAAACCTACTATGGCTTAAAAAAAGTTTAAGTATCTATACATAGTTTAAAAGATAAAATAGAATGAGCATGTAATACTAAATTTAATGCACAGTGTGCCTAGCTAGAGATGCAGGTTCCTCTGGGCCAGCCCCTAGCCCCATTTGACACAAAGAATGAACCCGAAGGAAGGCCACGAATTGCACCAACAGACCAGAGGAATTCCAACCACTATAAACAGCAGAGCCACGGGAGCCTTTGCCACACTACTGAAGCACATGATACAGCATGCTGAAGATCAATGAAGCTATGTGGTTTTCTTTGCATGCAAAGTTTGAGCACAGGTGATATTAAGAGAAGAAAAGAAATGGGAAGGCAGATTTGGTCCTGCTGTTCCACACAGTAAAACTTTCCCAACTCAAATATAAGTCACACTGTGTCCTGCACAATTTCCCCCTCCAAACCTGCTGAGGACCCCAGACTAAAAAGAGAAAATGCACAAAAGCGTACAAAGTTGATTTCTATGGAATTCACTCCATCCTAACTCACCCCTCCCCAAGTGCACTTATCTCAACTAGGGTGAGATCTAGAGGAGATGAAAAGCTGCAGAATTCTGTAACAGACAGGTAAAAAGTAAATATAAATCTCTCCCACCAATGACATCGTTTTTGTTACTGAGGGTCTCAGGATGTGGTGAGATGATTAAGTAAGTGAGATGATTACATTTTCCTTGGGGATCTTATAAAATGAGGTATTTTTATTCCAAACTGAATATATTCTACTCCTAAAATCTAGTGGCTTCAGAAGCTAAAAGAAGCTTAGTAGACAACAGAATGCTTTATAAATAATAAAATACATGTTTCTCTTTATATGTTTTGGGTGTTAATAGCCTCATATAGAGCTATTTATGTCACTGACTTACATAATAATAAGAAATGCTATAAAATACTATTTCTCTCTACATGCTTTCCTTCTAGCGATGTGATGCTCTTCCCTGGTTTCATCTGCCACCTACACAAGCATGGTCCCAAATCCCTACTCTTTACCTCTCGTGTGAATTTTAGTACTGTACTTTCAAACTCTCACTAGAAATTTCCAATTAACACCTTGAACTAAACAAGCAATGCAATTGGGTTTATTACTACCCGTTTTTTACTACAGCTTTCCCCTGACTTTATTTTGCAATGTTACCACCATAATCCCATTAACAAAGACTCAGAACCACAGATCATGATTAAAAGCTTTCTCATTATTTCCCAAATCCAGTAACTTCCGATAGCCTGTCCCTTCTTCCCTTTCAGTCCCCTCAGCAGTCCCCCTGACACACCTTCCAAATCATTTCTAACAAGAGCATACTCAGACATTTGCCATAACTCTTAAGTGATAATCACAACTTTATCACTCCACACTCACCACAAGTACCATATATCCTCCTCAACTCCCCCAACTGTCAAACATATTCTCCTAGATGATGTTTAGAGTTACCCTACAAACTAGCAATTAAAGTTCCTCCCAGGCCCTCTACAACCTAGATCTACTCTGCCTTTCAGGCTTTATCTTCTCTTCATGACAAATACTTAATAGAGAGTCTAAACTATTTGATGTCTCTTGCTTACTGATTTGGGCTTTCCTAATTTGACACAATTCTCCTGCTTCTCTTTTTAGAATACCCTCCACTGAATTATACATTTGAAAATCTCCTTATTTCCTGATGCCACTTCTTTCACAAATTTTTCTGATAACCCAGGCAGAAGGGATCTCCTCCCCAGTGTTCTGCTATCCTTAGGGCTCCCAGCACTATAGAACCTTGGACTTTAAATATGTGTTTTTCTCCCCTTCAGGGCAAGAATTCACTCACTTTTCTTTGTATTTCCCCATAGTGCCTACCAAACTGCTTTACACATAGCAGTCAACAAGTACATGTGAAACAAATAATAAATAAATCTCTTAAAATTCATAGTGCCACCAGTGACCCAATGTTACAAAAAGAGTGATTTTAACTATATCATTATTCCACCTGATCCTTAACAAATACCCTTAAGGCAGTTAGGGGCCAATAATTCCTATTTTACAGAAATTCAAGAAGCAAGGAGATTACTATTTATGCACAGAACATTCTTCTGAGTATAATTTAGCCTGTAACTAAATCAATGCCACCCTGTTGGTTTGTTGGCATATTTCTGCTGAAATGATACTTCTCTTGCTAAACTTTCCTTCCAGCTTACTTCAAGATACCTCTAGAACCTGACTCCATCAAGGCAATCTTCTAGAGGTGAGAAAATGTACAAGATCTTCTCTATAATATAGTTTAAGAGGTCATTTTGTGCTTCACAAATTGTCAACATATGATGAAATCTAAACTACAGAATGATAATTTATATAAACTGACATACATATGGTCTCTTAGTTAAAATTTACTAAGCTTCAGAGTAGGGGTGGGTATTAAAAAAACCTTTAATAAGCCCTTTAAAAAAGGTATTGATTGCAATCTACCTGGAAAGAAAGAAACCAGCCCATTACACTGCCCTGAGATATGAATACATTTCTAAGATCAGCTTATAGCAAACTGGGGATTAATTTTCATCCCTAATCATAGTTTCTCTTTTGTTTCAAACCGGAAATAGGCAATTACATTTGGTCCTGTGAGCCAACTGTTGCCTGCTGTCTACTTTTCTAAATAAAGTTTTATTAAAATATAGCCATGTCTATTACTCTACATATATAATGTGTGTCTGTTTGCAACTACAAAGACAGAGTTGAACAGTTGCTAAAGAAATCATATGGCAGCCTAAAATATTTACTATCTGGACACAGAAATACAGAAAAGGTTTGCCAATCTTTTTAAACTGTGCAAAATTATACCTCTTTCACCACAAACGTCACTTTCAAGAATTCACCTTTAGGAAATAATACAAGTGCAAACAAGAATGTTCATGTTGCAGCATTGTTTTTCATAAAAGAACTGGCAACAACCTCAACGTCCACAAACCAAGAACTCATTAAGTAAATTATAGTACAATAAGAATACTAGGAATCCACTAAAAATTATGATGAATTTTTATATTTATAGACATAGGAAGATATCTATAACATAGTTGAGTTAAAAAAAAGGAAGTCACATGTCCATAATTCCTTTATGTAACTAGCATCTATCCCTACATTTTTCTGTAAATATAAATGAAGATGACTAAAAAAATGTTTAATAAGATGGTTCCTTGGTGGCAGCCTTCCCGTTATTATACTTTCTGTAGTTTTAAAATCAGATCTACACACCAAATATAAATCTTTTTTTACAAAAGCTATAAAAGAAAGTTTAAAATTATTAAAAACAAAAATCAGTGTGCAAAATTTAGATTCTGCATTATAAAGCACTGGCTTTTTCAGAAAATAAAGTGTTCTTTGGAATGTTTTGATTTGGTGGGAGTTTTGGTTTTGTTGCTATTTTGGTTTTTCCTTTTTGTTTTAAAGAGAGAAAGGCTCTTAGACTTATCAATAACCTACATAGCTATGAATTGGCATCCACGCTATATGTAGTGACCTCACTGCTGGATCAACAAAGTCCCTTACAAAAGCCTCAAAGGGTTAGGAAGAAGAGGAGAGGTTAATAGAATAGTGTCTTGATGGAAACGTATTAATGCAATCAGTGTCTTGCTTCTAGGTTACCATAAAAAGGTTCATAAAGTACCCAAAAGCCACATAAGATTTTAGAATTATGCTGCTCAGTGACTGATTCTCAGTGAAGAGAAAGAAAGGAGATATTTTTTTTTCCCTCCCACCCTCATTTTCTTCAATAAAAGCAAGCTTCTGCAAGATTGGCACAAGTATTTTTTTTTAACTAGTATTCGAAAAGGCCAAGTATGTACATGATACAAGTATTAAGAACTCTGTACCACCGTTGTTGAAGAGATGCTAACTGAATATTGCATGATGCTTGCAAACTAATTACAGTAGAAAGTACAGAAAAAGAAAATGCTAATAAACACCAACACAGCTCACTCTCTCTGTGCCAGACTTACAGGCATCATTTCTAAGCCCTATTCTATAAATGAAGTAACTGAGCTTCAGAGAGTTTATAAAAATTTTCCAAGGTCACATAAAGAATCGATAAATTCAAATGCAGATACATCGGCTCAAAAATCTTGATTTTTCTCACCATGCTAATGAAAACAAATTACATTTCTAACGAAGTATTATATAAAATCTCAGTATAAATTTAGCAGGTGAAAAAACTTGAAATTTCTAGTTTATAATGACATAACAAAATTGCCATGTCAATACATTTGTTTTACAAATAATTTACTTAAAATATTGTGTTTTACATTATTTTCTCAGAGTTAGATTAATCTATATTCTCCCATCCTTATATTTATACATATATGTATATATGTTATGTATATGTCTTTTACAGATATGCTACATCATTTTATAATATTGAGCACAAAAACTACTATTTTCTAACTGAAATAGAGTCTGTATACATTCGTAGACAAAGACTCCAGTTAGACATAAAACTGTGACTGATTTCTTTATGACTTTTCTCACAGTAAAATTAGTTCACTGCTATTAATTAAACAAAATCTGTGCCCTGAAAATTGACACATGAAAAGCTGTACAATGAAATAACTGAAATTTCCTTTACATTTATATTTATCCCCATTTGCCCTTAGATATATCCTCTTTTAAAGTTACAGGGATTAGCTTTTCCTGTGAATTTTGTAATAACTGAATAAAATAAAATGGATGCTCACCCTAGCACACTGTGTGATTTAAGAAGTGGCTATGAAATTAATAGCTGTTAATCCTCATTCTTCTACTCTTAGTAACAGGTGAAAGTAAACATCAAGCCAAATATTTACTTTAGATCTTGAGACGTAGTATGTTCATTCTAGGGTTAACCTAAATAAACTAGATGTTAGGCAAAAATAACAATGATAATCAGTGAACATCTATGACAGTATTAGTGTACTACACATGAGAACACAATTACTTTTGATAAAAACATAATCCATGATTAAAAACCAACCTTAAAAGAAGCACATTTTGCTCAACAAATGGAGAGGTATAAATACTGTTAGCTTTAAGGTGACCTAAATTCCAGAAATACAAATGATATTCACAAAGCCAGAGACAAAAGCTGGGGTCTTACTTATGAAATCTAACTTCAAGCTCTATTATCAAATGCTAATGATAATGAGTATAATAAGGCAGGAAGCTTCAATTCAAACAAAGATTAGAACTAATGATACTAAGGTAAACAAAATCCAACAGAATTGAACTTACCACTTTGCCTTCAACTTACCATTAGCCATAACTGATATCATGGAAAGAACAGTATGAGTCTGACATCCATGAAGGCCAACCAGGTGAGAATTTTGCAGAGTGGCCAAAACACAAGACTTAAAGATGACACAATAGATTCTCGAAAAGAAAAAAAAAAAGGAAGTTCTCTGCTAATGCTTACTATCAAAGAGATAGTAAGATAGTAAGTTATCCTTTAGATAACTCAAGAAATTAAAATACTTTTTCTAAACTTACTCCCTTTCCAGAAATTCAAGCTTCACAAGGGAAGCTTGCCACAGGCTCAAAGGGAGCTACAGTTTACTGAATACCTAGTAATGTACCTGAGCTTCACATGTATTGTCTCAGTTCATGTTCCTGACAAATACTCAAGCTACGTGTTCTTTTCCCCACTTTAAAGTTGAAGAAAATAAAGGTTAGTGATAAAGTGACTTTCCCAAGGTCACAAGATTAAGTGGCAACATTAGAATATGAACTCAGGTCCGATCTTTTAACTCCCCACAAGTGTTCTACAATGGCCAATTCTAATGTCTGCTACAATGGGAACAGAAAAATGCTGAAAGGACAAGTATTAATATTTTAAGAAAGTTTGATTTTTTAGGAAAAAAATCCTAAACCAACTTTAATTTTCTTATTAGGGAGACATATTAGAGTAATTCCATGCTTTTGGATTATGAAGGGACAATTTTAATCAAACTGAAAAGGGCTGAATACATCCATAACATCCTTGTTATAATTAAGGATGCTGCTTCCATGATCAAGATAACAAACATATTTGTAGTAAATCTAAATGTACATGATAGATTTTTTCTTAACTAGGCACCATTAATTTTTTCCACTATTTAGAAAAAAATTAATTTGGAAATTGGCTATAAGAAAAAAATTATCCAGCACAAAGTAAGTTTAACATTCTACTGGGAAAAAAAAAATCACTAAAATCACTAAAAGAAAACTTCCATTATCACTTTACTACATTCAACAGAGTAAAAATAATTAAGATGAGTTTCTTCTAGAATATAAGGAAAAATACCTAATAAATTCATGTAAAATTTGAAGTGACCAATCTATATATAAATCTTGATTTTGCTGTATATCTGATTGCTTGTTGGTTTAAGACCTCCCATAAACAATATGAATGTATCTGTTCATAAAGAACAAACCATCATACAGCCAGTATTAATCAGATTAAACTCAGGAGGTCTATCTTGACAAAACATCCTTTTACAGAAATATATAAATCATGTACCAAAGACGCCATAAAATAGGCAAACAGATCCACCCACGGTTTACTTTTTTGTGGTACATTCATAAGATAAATTTTAAAAAATAACTTATCAATGGAAAACTATCTTAGTATATCTGCAAGTTTTTCCTTATATCTATTTAGTAGTTATCAAAGTGTGCATGTGCATACAGGCAGGCACACATTCACAATTCTAAATATGTGTGTATATATACATTATTAAGAGAAAATGACACATAAGAACATGAAAATAAAGTATGATGGTTTGAAAGTGAAAAGAAATAGAAAGGCAATTCAAACTATTAAAATATCTTTTCTTAGGTAAGTCCAAGGCAATCCATATTTCTCATACTCATTGGGAAAAAAATCAGACATGTAAATTTTTTTTAAAAGTCACAATGCAAAATCAGAAAATTGTCCCATACATCCACATTTTAATGTTATAAATTAACTTGAATCAGATCAAATCATGAAGCAATCCTGAGTGTTACATGCACAATTACAACGGGTCAAATCATACACACCCTAATCAACTGTAAACCTGTAACAACTGGAACAGCGAATGAGAAAGCTAGAGTTTCCCCAGACAGCGACAAGGTAGGAGCAATCTGCAAAACGTATATATTTGAGACAAGTGCAAAGCCTGAGAATGTCCTAAAACCCTGAAGATGCTCACATGGTTTCCCAACAAAGTTCCTTTGCAAGATCCACAACCCAAATGACTGCACCTTTTACTGCTTTAATTCCAGAATTCCTGATTTTAAATCACACTGGAAACCTTTGGCAGCAATTGAATTAGAATGGTTCAGTTCAGCCCTTCTGAATGACAAGAAAAAAAAAAACATACTTAAGTTTGTTTTGTTTTAAAGTCAGACCTGCATTCCAAAATTGTATCCCTCTGACTAACATAAAACGTTATTACAGAGAAATGGTTAAAAAAAAAAAAAAAAAAAAAAAAAAAACACCAAACCAGCCAGTGAAAAGGAATGAGGGAGTAGTAATGGTAACATACAGTACCATGAGCTGCAGTGGCCTCCCAGTCAGTGGTGCAAGGTTAACAGATCACTCCCAGCCTTCAGGCAGACAGCAAAACACAGCCCAGGGGAGGCGGGTGGGGGGGACAAGGACCGAGGTTGGGGGAGGGGCCCTCACTAGGGCAGTTTACACAAGAAGGCAGCTCAGCTCCTTTCTGGTGCATTCCTCCTCTCTATCTCCCAAACTCTTTGCGTGTGTCTTGTCATATTTTCTTCAGCTGTTAACTGTCCAGACTGCAGGACTTTAAACAGCCCCAGTTTAGGAAAAAGCGAAACCCTTCTAAGTGACCATCACAGCAAATCAGCTTCATGCTGGTGGATAAAATTTTCCAAGGGAAGTGTTCTTCTGATAGTTCCTGAGTCTCTAAGTCACCACCACCCCCACCCGCCACCACACACTCCCCTAGAGGGCTAAATGCACTGTGGCAATAAAACATTCATGCAACTTGGAATTTTAACACAATGCCATTTCCCTAGTTTAACCTGAAAGGAATGCACTAGTCACAACAGACTACATCATCCTGCCATTAAACCCTGCCAAGGAACCGCTTTTTTGGCCGTGCTGGGCCAGCTTTGACGGGAAAGGAGTACACAGACCCACACGCTGAGCACGGAGGGGCCACCTCTGCTTCCTTAGACTCGTCCAGCAACACCCTGCTCTTGAACATGACCCTTGAGCCCTCGCATTGTGACCTGCTTGTGAGGCATGTGTCACTCTGGAACTTAGGCAGAGCCACACACTGTGCAGGCCATTTGCTGCTCTCTCTCAACAGGACTTGGGCCAATGCCAAAGGTTCTTTCTTGTTATTACTGATACTATTGAAAGTCTTAGGCTTAAGTGCTGGATGCTTTTTCCTTAAATTGTAGAGTGTTTTTTTCTCCTTTGTTTGTTTTGGATTTTTAAAAAACAAACCTTGCATTTGCATTCATAATTAGGTTATGATTACTGACAAAATGGTTTGCTTTGGGGACTACTTATCAAAGCTGCCAGTTCTTTCCCATTTAAAGTGACATTTAATTTAGACTTACAAAATACAAAAACAGAAATAATTCTGATTTCTCCTGAGAATTTTAAAGAAAAATTAAAAGGTGTTGAATTCTACGACAACCATACTTATTAACCATTTAATGTGGCTAAAGTATAAGCAACAGATTAGATTTCATTTTTTAAAAACTGGATTTATTGATTTATTACTTGTGCAAATTTCTACCTTCCAAAGAATGTAACTGAAAAAAGGGAACAAGAAAAAAAAAACCACGTGTAACAAATGAAACATTAAAATCACATTAAAAGTTTTAAAATTTCAATTTTAAACTCTGCTGTGATGCCAATTAGGCCCTTTAAAACCAATCACAACAGTATTAATTTTTAAGTTACCAGATACCATAATTCTGAACCCCAAACATCCCTTTTATTTTTATCCTTAACTTCTCTCCAATCACTGAAGTATCCCTTCCATATTTCTTTTTTTACTTTTCTGATTATTCATTTTCTTTTCTAATCTTTAACTATTTTCATATGGGACACTTTCAATTTCAACCTTGCCCTATTGTCCTGTCTTATGATTTATCCTCTCTACTGTAGTCACAGGCAGTTCTAAAAAGCAGCAAACCCCTCTTTGCCATGCCCCTGAATTACAGCCAGGTGAAGTGTGATTATCCCTGCAAAAAAACAGAAGGCGTTCCAACTTCAATTTCCTGGAGTGAAAGAGCCATGCCCCCTTCTCAGTAACAAATGCAGAACATCTTATTTCCTCTAACAGAGTACCTTAAAACACAAAATGATGATCTCTAAGCAAGTTAACATGCACATATAAAATAAAACCAAATTGTCTTTAGAGTAATTTTTGTCTCCTTAGTAGCTGGAATTAGTCTTAAGCCCTAGTTAAAAGACTTTTTTCCTTTTTCTTTCCTTTAAACAGACATTATCATGCCTTGAAAAGTCACTCTAATCCCTTTACCTTAGCCAAGCCATGCTAATTCTAGATAGGACAGCCAATTAATTTTTTTAAAAAAGAATTATATTTCACTTAGTGGGGGCAAGGGGTGGAAAATCAACCCAACAGAGAAGCAAAGATTATCAAAATCTATGTAAAATATTTCCATTTCAAAATGTAAATGCTGAAATCAAACTCATTCTAATGTATATAAAACACAGCAATAAAATATTTTATTTTGTTTCAAATAATCTGGTTTATTATCAATGTATATTCAAACTTCAATTTTGATGTTACTAGTAGGAAACCTAGTAAAATTAAAGGCAGCAAAACATGAAGCCGTGAGATTAAAATTAGGGGATAATTTCTATTAAAATCCAGGCATATACACTTTTTTGCTTAATCAACACAGTGATCCCAAAGTATTTTGGACCAATATACAAAGAAAAGAGCAAAGGTCTGTGTAATTGCACATGTATCATGTTAAACCCTCTCATTTGTGATACACTTCTTCTGAAGACTTCTGGAACTCAGATATATCACTAAAAGAAGTGAGAACCAATGCCATTTTTTAAATAAACAAATGTCCACCAATTTTATGATTCTTTGCTATGGTACAGTGATGCATCATAACGAAGAAATCATATTTCACATGAAATTCTGCCATTACAATTAAGTAGAATCAGAACAACATAGAATCCACTAGAAAAGAAAGTCAAATCTATAGGTCACTGAAATGCAAAAAGTTGCAAAAACCCAAGTTTTGCAAAAATAGTAACTTATTTTGGTGAATACATGTAAAATGATCAAATCTAGGTGATTTTCATTTTCTTTTAACCAAAAGTAAATTTTACTATGTTAAATGACATTTAAAAATACAAGTTTAAAAGTTTTGTGATATAACTTAATTACTAGAAAGCAAAATAGGTGAGACTTTTCTCACCAACTTCTATTACAAGGAGCACAAAAACTCACATGTTAATTTATTCTCCTCAACAAGAGTCCACTTGGAACTGATACTGGCTATATCAACTACCACTACCCACCACACAGGCAGTTAATAGACTCTTAACCCTGCATGAAGGCCAACCTCAGAGCTGAGGAGGTGAAAAAGGAAAGATGTATGGTATGGATAAAAGAGTGAAGAAACGAAAATGGAAAGAGATAGTGTGAGATAAAAACAGAATGAAAGAAAAACCAACAACAGGAAAGAAAGGGGGTAAAAGAGAAAGAGAATAAGAATGAGCAGGGGAGGAGTGAAATGGAAAGAAGAGGGGAAAAAGAAAGAAAAGGAGGGAGAGACCAAAAGAAAAAAAGGGATGGCTGGGGGAGAGAGGAGGAATTGGAGCCCTGAGACACAACAGTGGATCAAGCAGCTGGCCGGAGATGCTAATTCAGCGCTTTAACAAATCAATGCCACTTGAAAAGTACAATGTGAGCCCTCACTGGGTAGATGTCAAGGGACTGAGAAAATGCATTCTCAAGTATTTCACATTAAGAGGGAATAATGTGTTAATTTATAACTCTTCACCCTATACACTTGGATTATCTATCTGTGTCAGCGATTTGACTTCTTAAATTTATCAAAAACGCACGCAAAGGGAGGCAGCTTCAGCTTCACCACTGGAAAATGGAGGTTTAGGAAAAGCCTGTCCTAGGATTGTACTGTGGTTCTTTTTCACTTTCCTATTTGGGCTGAAGTATTGGCGGGGGCGGTAGGAAGGAGTGAGAATCTGATGGGAGAGATCTAGGGAGGTGGGGAACTTCTGGTCCAGATACTAACACAACCAAAGTAAAGGCTTTCTTGGCCTGTGGTTGATTGCATTAGGTACCATCCGTCAAAAGTGACACAGAAGAGAAGGAATAACTTGAATCAGCAACCCAAGCTGCCATCATCAGAATTTACTTTACGGAAACTTACTTAAGTCTCTCAGCACACCCAGCGGAAGAGAAGCTGCTGACAACTGGATTGTAATTAAACAGTACTCTTGCAAAGCCACTGCAGTTCCACAGACAGAGCTTATCAAAATAGGAAGGGAAGGGAGGGCTAAGATTATTTTATTGGGTTAGCTTTGAGAAAGGGAGGGTAGATGTTGAAGAACTAATATTATATCCTAGCATTCAGGAGCTTAATGTTCTTTTCTTAACAAAAAACCTAAACTACAAATTTTAAGAATTGTTTCCTAATTTTTCCTTAATGTAAATTTAGCTAATTTTTAATACAATGTTAGCAGTTTTTAACCTGTGGAAAAGACTCTTAGCAATTTTGCTGCCAAAATTAAAACAGTATCAAACAAGTTTTCAAGATGCAAGCTTTGTCAACATACAAAGGCTAAGTGTGTTAAAATTTTGAAATAAACAGAAGAGAGTAAGTTTCAAGAAAGCATTTCAATTAAGATCATATCTTCAAAGATATGAAGGGGGAAAAGTGGTTCTGCATATACAGAATTAAAAATTACCAGATTGTAACAGTTCTAAGTTTTACTTTAAGTCTCCTTAAACTACACACAGCAGTATTTTAAACTGTGGGGGTAGCTTTATTTGCTAATCATATATCTGCAACAGAAACAGACATTCTCTTATTTTGGGGGACATTTGTATGTAAATAAATGTTGATGAATGGAAATGATATGCTATACATGATGGGCATTGTTCAACATTCAGTTTAAAAAACGGCAAAGTTACCTCACTCACTGAAGCTTAAATCTCTTCCCTTTTAGAACTAAGCACAGAAAGAAAGACAATAATGAACCTTCCACCAGTTTCTACTGGCTAAACACTGCCTCACAGAGATACTAATGACAGAAAACAACTGTTCCTTCAACCTTATTTTTTGCATCTGTTTGATGATATAGTACTACACTATTATTTTTTAAATGATTGATCAGAAACCGAAGCTATAAGTAAATACCCAGAAATATTACAGCTGCACTGAACAAAGGGTTAAAATGTCCAAAACAGTATAATTATTTAGTGAATATAGTATTTCTTTCAAAGAAGATAATTATTAAGAAATTTCCTAGGTCAAGACCATAGACCAAAAAAAGAAAAAAAGACCATAGACTACACTACTTTCCCTTTTCATAAAATCTTAGAAGACAAAATATATTCTAGGCAGCATGTTTGCAATGGGAATAATATTGCATGCATTTCAAGGGCCTCTATGCCCTGAGAGTAGGATTTGTCCTATCACTGGTTTTTGCATGAATTACCATTACTGTCTGTCCCATCCAAACCACCCCATCTTAGACTATCTATTCTTACCATTATAGTACCATTAATCCCATTCTCCCTCCCCCTACCCCCACCACACTCACCTAAGGGGTTAAAAGACTTCAGTACATTTGTGACTTGTCAGTGACATATAATACCCAGGTCCTTCATGCAATCAACTTTTACTTGACATGTATTTGCTCATCACAGGACCCGCATTACTACTGGGAAAATGAAGAAAAACCTAAATTAACACTTGACATTCAATATGGTCAAGTCCTTAATTGGCTGGGCTTCCTGAGAAAGCAATTTTCTATTCCCCAAACTGTTCGCGTGTCATGTGTGGAGTGCAGCTCTTGGCCATCACTGCTGTCCCTCGCTCCCTCTAATGAGAGCAGATGAATTAGTGCTACGTGACACGATTTGAACAGGGCTTCTTCCTCCTCCCCTCCCCCCCAATCTTTCTCTTACACCAGTGACAGCTGTGTGGCAAGGGAAAGAAAGAAAGAGAAATGCAAGAGCAAAAAATCCTGTAAAGAATGATCATTTTTTTAAATGAACCTTAAATGTCTTGTTGAAACTCCAGAACAACAGGGTCATTTAACTGTGGAGGTGGGGAAGGGGGTTATTACAAAGATCAGGGGAATTATGTGGCTATGGTTGATTTGGGTTGTATTAACTTCCAGCATGTTTCTTCCATTCCTGGCTAGTTGAGGTATTAGATTGCACTAGTCTAATTAAAATGGAATTTACATCTACTTAAAAAAAGTTTTTTAAAGGTCTGGAGAATGGGTCAACTAGAAAAAAAAACAAAAACAAAAGAAACAGCATGAAATTATTATTATTCTAAGATAAACATACCTCAATGTTAAGAAAAAAAAAAGTCCTTTTAACAAACGTTTAGGGCATGAAGAACCCACAACATTAAACTGTGTTTACTATTCTTTGTTTTAAAGCATTTTTCACTGTCTGAATTTAATGCTAATCATCCTATTTTAAATCATTTTGTTTAGTTCCCTTTGTTAAATTACTGCAGCAAAAATTATTTGAACACTGATTTTGTTCTATGATTTTGGAGAGAAAGCATATATTCTGCTTTAGATGTGCTTACCTAGCTCAGTAAGAACTGAATGAATGCATGAAAGGAAGGCAGGACAAAATCTGCTCTATTCAAAGATACTAAAAGGTAAATCGAAGGGATTTCTTTGAGTCTTCCTTTATCCATTTTGAATTTTGAATGCCTGAATTTCTTAACCAATCTGATTAGGACCAAACAGAATTTGGGGAAGGAAGAGTATATGACACATCACACATATGACAAAGTAGTCCAAAGTACATGTGTAAGTGAAAATAATTAGTAAAAGTCACTAGCACCTTAGCACTTTGGAGCTTTATTCATTTTTATTTAAATGACAACTAAGTCAAAGATGCTCCCTGTGTACCAGAAATTATATCACGACTATACTGGTGCCACAAAAATCAATGTAAGCATGCAAAATATAAGACTATTTCAAGTACAAATCCCCTGCCTCAAAGAAGTAGCTTAATCATTTATTAATTATTCTTATATAATTTTGCATATCATTTAAAGAATATTTCAGTAAGTCTGAATATATAAAAACATGGTGAAACCCACTTTTGCATTATGTTTGATATTATAACTTGAAACCAAAAGATATTTCCACATTTAATATTTGTAGAAAAAGAAAACATAAAAGAAAATGATTTTACATTTTTTTCTTTAAAAAAAGTGAATAATAACAATTTTAAGTATTGTTACACTAACCGAAGATAAACTACACCATGAGGAAACATTTTTGGAATACTTTAGATTTTCAAATTTGTTGGAATATTATTCATTACAAACAATATGAAAACTCTAAAACATGAGTATAATTTAGAAGTATTTTCACTGAAGCAAAACAATACAATGGTTACAAACTTTGCGTATTATGATTCCCTCCTATGGCCAAAGCACTGACATTTCAAGTATCGTTAAGATCCCTTTTGAAAATACACTGAGACAGCTTGTGAATGGGCATTCTATCAGGTGTTTTAAAGAAATAAATAGACAATTTGGTATTCTGGAAAAGTAGCTCAGTCTAATACATCCAGTTAACTGCTACAGTAGCATTATCATTACTGAGCAACAAAGGGCAGTGTATTCTGTCAATAGTTTTAGGGTGACCTTTGCAATGCTGACTAGTTTGTCAAGTTCCATCTCTGAGATGCAAGGTAAAGACAGGGATAGTTTATTAACTGAGGTAGGAACTAAAGAGCAGGATCCTCCAAAAGGGTAGGCTTTTCACATTCAGGAAATGTGGAATTCCTTTCCTTAAGAAGAGAAACAGCGTACCATGACATCAGGCTGAACAGCCCATTTTCTTTCCGAAAGCATTAGCCTCCATGATGTAAAGATGCTCAAGTACTAGAAAAGCATCAGCATATGTTTCTTCCTTGGCTACATTTTTAAGTATTGCAATTGGTAAAACAGGATCAATGAGTTAAGCTCTAAAGGAATTCAGATGAAAAAGAATGTTGACATCATATCAAGCTTTAAATTGTAATGAGTCCTGCTTTATTTGGGGTAGTGTCCAACAATGTGCTAAGAGGATGGATTGACAGAATTTAAGAGGGAGCAACAGTGGGTCAGAAAAATGACATTACTGAACTAAGAAATTTCTTCAAGTATCACCTGTAGAAAATCAGCTTTTTTTAATTCAAGAAAGGTACTTTTTGATTTAAGAAAGTTAAATGTGACTATGGCAAAGTGACATGCTTAAACTTGATATTCTCTTAGGGATGAGCAGGCTTTGAAGTTCATAATAAACTCAAAATGGTTCTGTGGAATGTTAAGGCTTAATGTAGATGGCTGGTGCCACTGTCATGCCTACACAAAACTATGTCAACCTGGAAATAACTGCATTAACAGCTTCGGGGTATTTAGAATAGAAGGCTTGCCCTTTTTAAGAGTTTAACTTTGAACCATAAGAAGACGCTGCATTAAGTTTCTAACCTGTTTAAAACAGCTAAAATTAAAATACTTATTCCGGTTTAGAAAGGCATAATGTTCGCCACCCACTTAGTTCATATTACCTTCACATCAGACTATTCTCAAGAAGTATAATCAGAGAAGAGAGAGAAATGATTACTTTAAAGTAGCCTGGCACATGGAACAATAAAATTACATCAAATAGAAGGCACAAATGTTATTTTATAAAAAATAATAGCATCTGAAAGGGTATATTTTTTAGTCTCCACTCTTCACTACCCTCCTTACCTCAGTACTTCCCTCTCCTTGTCTTAAAGACATTTTATCTCATTCCTACTTGAAAGGTTTCTGAAAATTGTAAGTCACAGTTGTGTTGACACTGAACTTCTTGAACATGGCATACCAACGTCATTATGACAAACTTACAGATGCTTCGTAACAAGCTACACCAGTCACTTGATTTGAAATACATGACTTACTACAAAACAAACTGTTAATCTCTGGTCTTTTCTCCAGTTCAACTCTTCTCAGCAATTTTGGAAGCAAACCAACAGCTTGTTATGTTTACATCAGACTCCCTTCTGATTGGTGTCTGATACTATCCAGTGATGCTACTCAACAAGACCCGTGACAGAACCTAGGCACACCTAAGGCCCTGTTTGCAGATCATTTTAACAAGATGTTCTTGTTGCCTGTTCCAACGAAAATCAATAACAGGATAACCTTCAATTTGAAATTCAAACCAATTAATTACTTGTTCTGTTGAAAATGTTGATATCTGATTTGCCTGGAGAATTTCAATTATAAATAGATTATTTCCTTTAAAGAGTCCCTTTAAAAAATTTAGATAGACATTGAAAACCTAATCTTAAACAATATAAATGTTTTTTTGAAGTCTGTAATAAAAATTGTCCTTACACAAATTAGTATGGGGAAGTTTTTCCCTTGTGGTCCATCTCCTTCTCATGACATCATAATCAATTGCCTGGCAAATTATAGCAATCCCAAAAAGATTCAGAGACAAAAGTCCACTGCTTAAAGGTGAGATGAAAAGCTTTTTATAGTTGAATTCAGCTTTTCATTGATATCACAAATCGTGGGATTCTTTTCAGAATTTAGAAACCTCCCTTTCTTACCCTATAATTCTAAAATTCTTACTTTCTTAACCTTTATTAAAATCTTTTGACCATTTTTTATTTTGCTCACATTTTATTTTTCTTTACATGTGAATCATAAGAAGAAAATTCATACATTAAAACCACTAGCACCAGAAATATATTTATTAAACTTTTTTTAATTGTGAAAAAAATAAAGAATTTGAATCATCCCAGTGGGGAATTCCCAAGATGAATGATCACATGCAATGAACCTATTATCTTCATCCATTAAAATATTATCTAAAACAGAGGTTTTTCTCTGGCAGCCAGTAGGCTGAATAAAGCCTGCAGATGAGTTTTGTTTGGACCACACACTTTAAAAAATATTTGAAAAGGATGCCAAGATTTAAAAATCAGGAGATTTCACATAAAAACCTGGATTTCTGGCTTCTTATTTAAAAAACAAAAAGGAGGAGGTGGAGGAGGAAGAGGAGAAGGAAGAAGGAGGTGGAAGAAAAAACAAAAAGGAGGAGGTGGAAGAAAGAAGAGGAGGAAGAAGAAGGAAGAAGAAGGAAGAAAAGGGAAGAAGGAGGAGGAGGAGGAGGAAGAGGAGGAGGAGAGTCTTGAACCACTGGACCTGCATTCCCACCTGGCAACAATTGGCTGGAGCTAAGAAGCTGCTGCTACTTCACTGTGGTTGACACAAGAGTTTTCTGGTCCACCACAGTCCCCACCAGACTGACTCCACTTATTTAACTTACCTTACCTTCCACATGGCGCTTTTAGGCAACTTCTGACCTTTAAAATGGCATACTACTCCAGAGAGAGTTTGCAGAGTTTATGGAAGGAAAAAGAGAAGGCTATCTAAGAACAGAAATTTAAATATATGTATTTCATGGGCTTACACAATGTAAGACAGTGGGTAGCAGATTTTATTTCAAAATATAGTTGTTCAATAAAACAAATGCAAAGCAAACTCATTTTCAAAATTAAAGTTTTTAAAAAGCAAATCCAGGACTGATGACCTCATCTTACAGTGATTCAACATTTACACTGGTTTTGAATCAACCACGATCTTCTCTGCAGTGCAGAAAAGATGCTCATGTAAAACCATTACTCAGATCTCCACCCATTTTGTTCATTCAGATGTTAACAGTTCTGTACTTCCTTTCTAGAAAGATCATGTATTTACGTGAAAACTGACCCTAATATCAAAATAGAATACATCTTCAAGGTAAATGTTAAAAGTCAACATTTAGGATGCATGAATATTATCACAGCAAATACTCATCTTTACTGGCTCCACATGTATGCCACAATCCGACATTTACACTTATATTAAATAGACATTATTGCAGGTTCAAATGACCCCAAAAGTCATGGTATATTTCCTTAAAAATGATTATTACCTAAAAGCAGATGTCTATGAGAAAGTCACCATATACTTCTATTTGCTTTTTTTCTTAACTGAAAGCAAATGCAAAGGGAAAAAATCTTTTAAATTTCACTTTTTCCAATCAACCACTACAATACAGTGTTTCTACCTATTAAGTTTTGCAAATTACGAGTACCATATTTATCAGAGGAAATAAAAAAAATAAACCTTTTGCTTAATCCAACTATATTAACAAGCTCTGATATACTATACAGAAATACACTAAGTAAACTATCATCAGTCATACTCCAACTTATTGAAAAGAGTAAATTTTAAATCGAGTTCAGTATAGTGGTCTGAAATTATGTTTCATCATTGGCCCACATTCTTTAAAGATTATTTTTTAATTAGGTGTTTCCTTCCTAAGAGAGAAGCATTTTTCTTCCATTTTCACCTTAAGAAAGTAACCCTTGAATATATGCCAAGTTTACTTCACAATCAGACTTTAATCCCCAAATTCTCTTGATTCTTAACAACTTGAACAACTTTAAGTAAACAGTTCAAAAAACCATAATGATCATACTTCATTCCTTAACTCCCAGTTGAACAGGAAAGGAAAAAATGCTAAGAGTATGAGCTCCATAAATACAGTCCTTGGCCCAATATCTGAATGACAATATGATATATTCCTTATGGGGAACATTTTTCCTTAATATCCATCATGTTTGAAATTTGAGCAATTAGAAGCAGACACCTGGAACTCAATTATTAATCTACCTCTTCCCACCCATTTTATACTTCTTTTGAAACCATCTCTTAACAGTACTTCTTGAAGAGATGATCCTCTGGGATAACATGCTTATAAATGTTCACATTATTTTCTTTAAAACAATTTGGTATAATCTAAGATTAAACTTATTCTCTTTCTTCTTTAATTGTATAGCTTTGCAAAAAATTAAAACTTCTCAAATTAAGTAAAATGGTAAAAAACAAAAATTAAAACAAAAATTCTAGGAAAAGTATAAGTCATTATGTCCATGTTGATTTGTTTACTATAAGATTTTAGAAAGGGAATTTTATGGAGGAAAAAAAGCACACAATTAATTCCCACCCATGATGACCAAAGCTTTAAGCTGGTCTGTTTAGGTTCACAGCATGGCAGCTGACTGCAAATACATAAAGCAGTTCTAGAAGACTCCTGCTTTTGTTATTTTTATTGACACGTTGATGAAATATAAAGCATGAGATAATGAATGTTTAATATTATTCAACCTGTGTTCTTTGAGGATTAAAGAATTGTGCACACTTAACTCCTTCCTTCTTTCTATTAATCGCCACTTTCTAGAAAAGGATATTTTAAACGATGCTTATGTTGAAGCTCATGTCAGCATTCTACATTTGTTTAAAAAAAAAAAAAAGAAGAGAGAGATCAAAAGTACAGGAATACTGGCACATATGGAACAGTGGGCTATCAAATACTCAGAAGACAGGCAACAGTTGGTTTATTAAGAAATCATTACAAATAACTACTGGTACAAGTTAAAATAACCAACTTATCACTGTTACCAAAAGGGTGCTTTCAATATAATGAACATACAAGCTTCTCTGGTCATGAGAAAACCTGGAATATATTACATACACATGAATGTAGCCCAGGATGCAGGATATGAGATGGGCCTGCTATCAACAGATTAACACTTAATTTTCATTACTCTAATCTCACCACAGGTTGTGAACACTCTTTTTCGTATCTGAACAACAATGGTGCATGAAAAACCAAGCTGACAGGTAGGGAGGGTTCATTAAATGCATAAGGCCTTTATTCTCATAATACATCTCACCTGTATGAAGCCAGGGTTTGGGCTTCCAGTCTGGCTACTGAAACGAGCTCTCCCAGATGTTGAATTTCTTTTCCTATCCTTTCTACTTAATTTATAATAAATGTCAAGAGTAAAGTAAAAACAAAAAAATTCTTTACCACGGTGAACTCTGTTTAGTAGATTATAGGATTGGTAGCATATTTTAAGAATTATTCAGTCCCATGATTACTTTTCCTAAGTTGTCCAAGAAAACAAACAAACAAACAAAAATGGCTGGGAAGGCAAATGATGAGACTTTTGAAGTTTGGGTCGAAGAGTCTCTTCTTGGTATCTCTCTTCCTGCTTAGTTCTAACTTATTTGAAGAGCACCGTAGGTTCTCACTGATTGAAAATGGCAATTCACAAAGTAAAAGTCAATCGCACTACTTCCCAATGAGCACCAAAAAGCTATGCTCAAGAAGCAAAAAGACTACAAAGTATAAGGAATCACTACAATGAGATTCCTAAAAATGGGAATTCCTTTTTAGGGTGAGCCAATCCACATACTCACTACATTTGAGGCAGCCATTACAAATCCTCAACAAACCTAGAAATAAATCGCTTATTTCGAAACCACATCAAACCAACAAACAGGTATACACTTTCTGCAGTCTGCACTCCACATACAAGCACACTAGCACTTATCAATATAAAACTTTTACTATTTTCCAGAGTGTAAGTATTTCCGAAAAGTCTAGAGCCAGACTTTGGTTTGGCTAATAATAATAATACTTACACTTAAAAAAGAAAGAATAAAAGAAAAAGTGGTATTAGATAAAGCAGCAGATAATCTAGCTGACTCCTAAGTTAGATTCTGACATGAGATCAACAAAGAGAATGTTTGCAGGCATTCTCACCCAAGGGATACTTTCATGAATGTGCTCAGTGTATAATTATTCTCCCACATCTTACAAGTGGCTTCCCAGTCATGTCCACTACCCTCCAGCACTGGCAGAGGGCACAGTAGTGGGCAGCTTTCTTTACCTATGCCTGATTAGGTGCCCCAAATAGCCATCCTAATGATTTAAGTCAATTAAATCTTTCTTGCTTAGATTGTAATGGGAAAAAAAATTACTAAAACCCTGCTAATGGAGGTTCTCATTTTAATATTAGTTTTGTTATTACATTAAGCCAGCTGTAAGTAATTATTTGGGCATGTAAAATATTCATTATCCTGAAATTTTTGTTTTGAACACCCCCGCCCCAGTTCAGACATTGTGATCAAATATGAATCCTAAAGAACTGTCTAAAGAACAAATAGCCACTAAAAGACACCTTAATAAAGTTGAAAAATTCACGACAGCCACACAAAAGCACAGCAGGTACAACACTGAAAGCTATGTCTTTCTCATATAGAATGATATTTTTTAATCTTGTCAATTTTAATAATCTCTCTGCAGTGTAAAGCAATGAGAGTTAAAATTTATTAAATACAAAGCAGTAGTGAATCCTTATTGTGTTATGTATACTGCATGTTTAAAATTTCCATTTCATAACATCATTCATTAATATTAGCTCTGCCATCATTTCAAATCTTTTTATAAATATTTCAGTTAATTCTTACTAACTGCAGTTTGTTTCTGAGTCATACCTTCAACATATTGAAGAAAAACTTTCCAAGTTTTCCTCCTAAGGTAGATGGACATTTAACTGTACAAAATGATAAAGCCAAGAACTACATTAAAAAAAAAAAAAAGGAGTAATAGAAAAGCAAAATATCTTTTCTGCTAAGTACCTTCTTACACAGGCGAAGGATCAAACTGAGCTGCCTTTCAGCGCCTCTGAATGATGAGCCTGGGCCCCTTGTTACACATTTTTATCACGCCCTTCCCTACTTAAAGAACCTTAACATAGCAAAATTCGGGACAGTCCTCCTGTCAGCACTTATACATTGAGGACCACATCTGATGGTGGCACCTCTTTCCCATACCTCTGCCGGAATGATGTATTGGCAAAAAGTTGCCACGTTCAATTATTGTTACATTTCAGGTGCATTTCAATTCCTTCATATTAGGGCAAAACAAGCCAGTGAAAGTAAGGAGGAATTCAGAAAAAAGAGGGATGAGGTAAACAAAGAATAAAGTGAGAAAGAATTTAGGTCTATGGGAAAAGGAATAGGAAGAAAGAAAAGACTAATCGCATTTTTAGGTCATTGAGTAAATTGCTGTCAACCGAACAGAAATGAGACTTAAATCATACCCGTCTCAACAACACACAAACACTAAGACAGTAGCATCATAACACTGCAGTCCAAAAATACTGAGTAAATAAGATGTCAGATATGCTCAAGAGAATTAAGGTTTCAGTGAGTTACTTCCCACTGTTCAAGATTATTTTCATTTTCTTAACAGAGAGAAATAAAAAACTGATGGGCTTAATTAAAGAAAAACAAAAGGATATGATTTTGTTTTTAAAGGATCGATTCTTTTTTTTTTTCATTAATTGGAATGATGATTGATAAGCTGAGAATCTGATTTCTAAGCTAGGCAGTTTGAGTAATACATTGTTTTCCAAGCATTTCCATTAAGAAAATCTCTGTGAATGAAGAAATGATACAGCACTCCCTTTCTTCTGATCGCTGACTTTCTGGCATGAAATGCTACAAACATTTGAACAAATGCTACAAAAATATGAACAGAATGACACTGCACACTGTCCTCCCCCAAATGAACTCCAATCATAAATTTTCACCTTAGGGTTTGAATGTATACCATGAAATTTGCCAGGCTTCCTACAAGGAATGTAGAAATTAAAAAAAAAAAAATCAATACTTTTATTTTTCCTATTCTCTAAACCTTCTCTTAGAAGGTAGTCCAGGTCATGCTCAGTAAGATGAGAGTACCTTGTATGTCACAGCCCCAGGCATCATTTTTGAAATATCATATGCACACATTAAAACTTCTAAGAGCTTGAGTTGTTCAAAATGTTTTTCATCTTATTTTTCTCACCTGTTCACTAGTTTATCTTACAGGGAAAAATTCCCTCTTTTACACAATGTTTTGTTTGTATGTCAGGACATAAGGGCTGTTATTCCTGAATTATGACTCTTTTCCCTTTATTTCTCTAAAGCTTAAAAATAGATGTCAAAGTTCCTTAAAAGGGTCTTTGAACTCCCTTCTCCTCCTTTCCTTGGTCCTTCAGTAGATGATCACCAAGAGAAATGTGGAAGCCAGCTGCTTTTTGGGAAATAAAAATGGCATCAGCTTTGGCAGACAAGGAGTGAGATCAATCATTTTCTACAATCCTAACACAATTTGCTTACCAAGGCCTAGAGAAGGGTAGTTATGTAGTGGCAAAAAACATAACCATGAAGAGTATGAGAAGGTTTTCACATGGTGAAGAATTCAGTCCGTACATAACAAACCAAGCTTCAAACCTCATGAGAAAGGAAATCTTGGAGCTATTATATCCCATGTTCTTTAGACAATAACAAGCAGAGAGTCTCAGAGAAAATTTCTCTCACTGAAAAACTCATCCCATGATTCACTCTTTTCTCCCTACTAACATAAATTCCCTGACAACACTCTGTGGGGAAAAAAAAAGGAATTAATTCCTAGGTCAATTCAAACATTTATGATTCAAATTATGGACACAAGCTAAAAGCAAATTCCAGTTTCTTCTCTCATTCTTTTTGATATATATATTCTAATCAAGAGTCCCAAGTTGAGAAAACACCTCTTCAGCTGTACAGAGTAATTAGCTATTTATATTTACAAGGAAAATCCTCTCAAAGCTTTGCAGATTGATAAGGGTAGAGGCCAAATATAACTTTATCTACGTGAGTGTGTATAATGCATATGAGGTGGAAAGGGAGAAACACTGGAATTTTTGTTTTTCATTGATGTGGATAACAACAGCTCACTATCTGTAACAGTCTGTTCCTTTGGAAGCAGCTCCCTGTGTCACAATGACCTAGCAAACTTGAATGCTTTCACTATCACTAGAGTCCTTGCAATCCTGCTGTGGCTGTGACCCATTCACTTTTGCCCCAACTTCTCAGGGATGCCTTACTCAGCATCTAATTAGTTAGGGAGGATTTGCCGCTGCTCTTAACCCCGACACAGGAGTGGGAGGATGTGCTGCTGTGGTAGCCCAAGTCTGTCCTGTCACTACTTTAATCAGATTTCCATAAAGGCATGCATTAATAATAAGATTTATCAGTGAATGTTAAGATACACTCATAAATATAATTATTAAAAAATACCTACAATTATAGATAAGATATCTGAACCTTTAGGCATTTATTTTTCAACACTGGTCACTTGGCTCACCTTAGCAAAAGGCTTTACAAATTATACAAACACAGTACCAGTTTACAGATGACATAAATATAAGAAAAAAATTTTCAAAATGATCACCTACTATGTTCAAATTCACCTAACGTATCTTATTGAAAACTGCACAGGTTTTCAACATATATCTCATACACATTTCATTCTATGTCAACACTCTACTTGCATTAACATGTACATAAATACCATGTATATAACCTACTACTTTTCCACTACTACTTTCCCAATGCCTTACCAATTACACAGTATCTGTTAGGTGAAGTCCGTATGCTATATATAGACTTCCACAAATACCTGTCTCTATGCTACAATTTGTATTTTAACAATTACCCAAATATTCCTATTTTCATGTTAGATTGTTAGAATGAATGAGAAGAATTATATTTGAATATATGTCCACAGTTAAAAGTTCAAAATAAAACCTATTATCACTTAAATTAGAGAAGGGATCTAAACAGGAGGTAGCAGCAGCCTAGCAATTCAACAGGCTGAAATTATATGCTTCCTAGTATATTTATTTTAGCATCACAATCATAAGTTTGGTCAATTTAATCCTTTTTTTAAAAGTAAGACTTGATTACTACAACACACCAACTGTAAGAAGGGGAGTTAAAAAGGGGGAGGGAAAAGTACAGAAACCTAGGGATGGATGATGCCTGGTAAGGAATTTTCAAAGACCATTAACTATCAATTGCTTTACTCAGGGCTCTGATTAAATAAGAATATACATCCGATGTTAAAAGGGATGTCCACATGAGTGGGATCAAGTTTAGAATAAAAATGTATTGTACACACTATAAAAAAGAATCAAACCATGATATATAATCAGGAATCTAATTTGTAAGAAAAACAGTATCTGTGCCTTTTAAACTGTTAGTGAATAAACATTCAAATTATTTGGGGGAGAGGGGTAGAAAGTCAAACAAAACCACCATTTCCACTTTAAAGTATATAAACAACAAAATGAAACTGTGTTTGCCTATAAGACTAGAAAGAACTAAGACTACTGGGAGAAAAATTCATACCGAACATGCATTTAAGTGGATTCCGGTAATGTTACGTATTTCTTATAATATATTTTATTTATCATTCCTTTGAAATGTGTTAGATTTTATATTAGTAAGAAAGTTTGCTTTACCCTGTGATATCTCTAGTGAGCAGATGCTCTGGTACTAATGTAAGTCATTGATTTAATTTTTAGCTTTCCTGGTTTGCCCCTCACCTATCCAGGAAATTATTTCTCTGGTGATAACTAACACATCATGCTAATGAGAGAATCTAATGCACAATAGAAAAATGTCACTACTAATAATATTTGCATGAAGTTAAATAAAGCAACTGTAAGAGAATGTCAGACAGTTGTTCTTTAATAAGACACAGTTTCACAATGAAATTATGTTGTTAATTGTGTTACATCATTGGGTGAATCCTAAATTACTACATAATGATGCACAGAGTCATTTATAATTCTAACTAAGTATTTCACTCATGTCTGAGAAAGAGACCTTATTAAGGGATCTACATTTTATTTGAAAAGGTTAAATATACCTCACCAATAATAAAAGAAAAATGTCCCTACTAATGTAAGCGTGTAAAATGTGGGCTATAGCCATTTACCTGTTACAGTTGCATTTCTGAAAAGATTTCAAAATATATTAGACTATTGCATCCCTTGAAATACCTATGACCAATTTTATTTAATAATCTCTCAAATATACAAAACATTTACAAAACAGAAAAATCACCTTTAAAAAACTAATTAAAAAAAAAAAAAACTTCCATAAGCAGGCCTTATTTTTTGCTCTTAACAACACTTTATGAAGTTAAAATGAGCAAAATAGCGTTCTGGACTCTAGGAGATTAACAGAGAAGATGTGTAAAGGGTTTCTGGTCATTCTCAACCTGTCAGTGATCAAAGTAACCCAAAGAAGAACTCCCTATACAGAAGTCAAGAGTCATGCCCTTTAAGGTTATCAAATATTTGCCTGTATGGAAAAAAAAAATTATCTTTGAAAAAATCATAATTCAATATGGAAGAAAAATGTAGAGAGGCAGAAAAATGCAGTCAAATTGTCATATCTCGGACTTTAGAACATACTTAATTCCACCAACTCTAAATTGGCTTCATATTGTAGTTATCTTTTTGTTATTATTAGACAAAGATTAATGGATAAGCAGATCCAAATGCACTCAAAATTAAAGATGAAGATTTTTATATCCTTTCTTGCTAATTTAAAAAACAATAACCTAGATTAAATTTCATGTCCATGAGATATTTCCCACTACAAGTTTTGCTGTAGTTAAATATACTGGTTGTACATTCTCTATAACTCACTTTTGAAACCTACTAGTCAGTCTTCTCTAATATTTAACAAAATCAAGTAAATCTTATATTTTTACATTGTTAGAGAAAACTCTGAAATAAAAAACAAAAACAATACATTTTATTCATTTCATGAGCTAAATCAGTTTTCTTAGTAATTAAAATAATCATAATGGAAAAATCTTTTTTATGCCCTTAGCAATAAGATATACAGAATTCTGCATAGTTGATTAAACTGGACAAACTTTTACTTGTAGTAAGACAAAAGCTGTCTTAATGTATATATTGAAACTAGTATTCCTTGAAACTGCTGGCTTCAAGAGATATTTCAAGAAAAGTGTTTTCCTTGCACACATGCACACCGCCCTCCCCCTCCCCACTGAATCAGCACTGATGATGAACTATACGTAAAGAAAATAAACATATTAAACATATACAGCATGTTTATTTTTAGATTTACACAGTTTGAATTTGTTTACACAATATTTATACAAACTAACATGTCACCCTGAAGGGGAAGAAACATGTAAATTCATACCCTCTTTTACACGCTTTCTAAAAATGCACAGGAGGTAAACATTTAGTAAACATGACAGAAAAAAGAGGGAGAAAGAAGTTGCTAACTACATCAAAATAAAAAAATAAAACAGAAAATATAGTTGAATCACAACTTTTTTAAATTGTGATTTTTCCCCATTATTGTACTATTTAGTAAGCAGTATAATTAATAGTTTCATATTGCATCCATTATACATAAATTATTTCCCTATATTTCTACTCCATTCATAGAGTCACTGACACTCACGATGACACATGCACGCAGGTACACACAAAATAGATCTTTATATATCCACGGAGTCACACATCTGGATCAAAGATATCATAATAGCTTAGTTGTACAAGATTTTCTCTCTGAGCGATTCAAATGTTTCTAATTCTGATCCATCATTTATATAATTTACTTTTGTTTTTTTGCTAAAATGTTTTCCACAACTTAATGCCTTCTTAGATTCAAATCTACTTGGAAATGGGCTAGTGCCAAAGAAGCAATCTAACACCATCTATGTGGTTCAATAGCCATTTATCAATTGATCATTATCTCTATCTGGTTTTATTAACTCTTTTCTAGCTAGAGGGAGACCTAAACCAATCTTCTCTTCCAAAACACACACACACACACACACACACACACAGCCCTGACTTCCACTAACTCACAGGAAACCCTGATGGTGACATCTAACTTGTAAAGTGTGGCACAAGTTATTTAGTCTTAAGCTCAGTGAAAACACACTGGTGTCCCAACCACGAAGAGAGCCACCCAGGCAGAGACATGCCGCGGAAAAACATCTCTCAAAGCACTCAGCAAATGACAAGGAGTATCTCTGGGAGGAAATGAAGGTAACTTGCAAGAATGGTAAATTGCACATAAAGAGTTGCTTATTTGGGTTTATGTTGATTGCATTTACACCCCAGCTTACTGTATCAGCAGTAATCAGGGTCCCTCTACAGGATATGTCAAAATACACCTTATTCAAATGCATTTATCCTATCTAGAATTGTGTGATAAAACTGTTCACTAGCTAAATGCTACAAAACCCTGGCTCTGTGCACAATTTTCTGCAGATGCATTTCTAAACTTGTGGTAGCTTTATAAGCTTGCAAATTGTTTTCCTTCTTTATCAAATACTTTAAAAACCTAAATTAAGTCAACAAAGTATTTAATTCTCATGAACGATTGCAAACAAGTTTTTTTTTTCTTTTTTAAAGAAAGTAGTTGCAGTATTTTTTTTTTAATGAGTGGAACAATATCAATTTCTTAACCGCCATCTGCTTAAAATCTAAGTATTTGTCAGTATTACTTTCGTGCTGTGTGAACGATATCACACAAACTCTTGCTTTGTGTGGGTTTGGGGTAGGCTTTTGAAAAGCAGGACGCGTCTAGGAGGGAGGCACCAGGGAACTTCCCTCCCTCGCTTGAGCACAGTCCAAGATGAAAGTTTCTGGGTTGTTTCCCTTCGCTTCCTTTCACCCTCGCTCCCCCTCGGAGCCGCAGAGCCAGCAATTGTGCAAGAGGAGCCGGGTGCCCAGGGCGCGTATCACGGAGCGCATGGTACGAGCCACCGGCTCCGGTGATTAATTATCAGTGGCCGCTGGCCTCGCACTAACACCTCGGTTTTCCCGGCAGAGGCAGCACACCCAGCCGCCGCCGGCGCGGCCCGGACCGAGGAGCGGCTCTAGGGAGGACGCCGAGGCTGCGCCCGAGTGTGAGTGCGCGGCCGGCCGGCCGGCTGGAGGCGGACTGGCGGGCGGGCGGGCGGAGCCGCGGCTCTCGCTGGCGGGAAGCGCAGGGGAGAGCGCAGAGGCGGGCGGGCCGCGGGCGGAGGGGCTGGGACCGGCCGGCACAGCCCGCCGCGCACGCCGCCGCCTCCGGCGACCCTCGGCGTAGGCAGCGATTCCTGCACAGCCTCCTCTGCTCAGGTCGGAGTCCGAGCTTCCTCCAGTCCCAGGAAGTCAGTCGGGCTGTGCGGAGGGGCCCCTACATTTCATGACTGGCTGGAGAACCTCCTCTGAGATAGCCAGACACTTTGATGAAGTGATTAATACAGAAAGATACATTCGTTGGGTGGTGGCTCTTTTAATTTTTAACAGAAAACAAAGAAACAAATTAAGCCTTCTCATGATCCAGGCTGTACTGTGAAACTTTACAACAAATGCCTTTGCTTTCTTTTACTTCAGTACCCTTTCCCCTTTATTTTTTAAGGAGCCCTTTGGGAAACCATGAAGTAACCCTGCACATTCCAGCAACACAGTTATGACAAAACAGAGACCAACTATGAAGAGATCCAAAATTTTAAATGTTTAGGAAGAAAAATAGCAGAAACAAAAGTGCACATAACAATTCAAGGTTTCTGGAGGGGAAAAAAAATGAAAGTAACTTACCTGTTGGGACATTCTGAATAAAAGGTTAGTATCGGCGTTTTGCCATGTCCCCATGAACCCAGGTTCAGCCGCAGTCGTTCTGGTTCCGAACTGCATGGAGTTGTCAGTACAGGAGTCTCTTAAATTCAAGTCTCTTGCCCTCTTTGGCTCTCTGTCTCTCTGTGTCTCTCTTTCTCTCACATCCACTTCTGCCTCTTCTGACTGAAAAGTGAAGGTGGATTTTTTGAGCCTCTTGGCAGCCAGTAGCAGGAGTGTAGTGTAGTTAAGAAGCTGGCTGAACTGTGCATTTCATTTGGGAAGGGGGAGATTTGGGGGAGGGAGGGGGTCAGAGCTTCTTTCGCACCTTCTACACAGATACCCCTATCATTTATGCATAGATTGTGACTCCCTGAGCTTGCCTTTGCTCAGTTTAACAGCTGCCTGTCAGGTGTGCAGGCAGCACTGGAGACCCAACCATCAGCTTCAAACTCTCAGCCACTGCATGTCATTGGATAGCAGAGCTAAGAGTCAACAGCACTGTTCCACTGTCAGGCACCAAATGACACCCTGCACTAACCCCTCTCTAGACACAGATAGATACACACTTCTGCACATTCCAAGCAGCACCATGAGCACAGGCAGTACATGGGGCGTGGAGAGCTGGGGCCCTTCCCAGGAAATTTTTCCCAACAATGCTTTCAGGTATAACATGCGATATCTGACATCAGTCATTGGTTTAACATTTGTAAATTGCTATGCTTAAAAACATTTTTTTCTTCTAGTTACACTGGAAGAAAGAAAAATATTGAGCTGTAAGAGAATGTAAAGTTGGTTTAGTTGTTGTCTAAATGTTAACTCCTAAAAGTCATATAGTATGTGCTGGGCTATTCATAACCACATATAAAGTCCTAGAGAAGATAATATGCATATAGACATGAATTTACACTCTAAGAAGTAAATAAGTAAAACCTAGCATTTTTGATATGGAAGATACGTACTAAATATCTGCAAAATATACACTATTTAACATCCAGTTTCTTAGGTCATTAATTACTAAATTGGATGTTAATAAGAAATTGAATGGCAAAGGAAAAAAGTATACCTTTTCTTAAAGCTCAAAAATAGAAAAAAGTCCTTTGTTAAAGTTCCTGGATGAAGCATCTACAATATCCTTTCAAATCATAAAAAAAAAAAAAAAAAAGAAAAAAGATGAAGAAAAAAAGCCTGTCCCATTCCAGGCAAAAAAGTAATGAATATAATAACTCCATTTTTCATTCTAGATCTCTATGGAAAATTCTATAACGTTTTCCTGCCTGATGAAACAGAAACTCGACAGCATGTCGTATTTTTAATTAAACCAGTTTTTAAAAGAAAACATCTATTTATTAGATAGTATTTACCTTATTTATGGAAAAGCAGAACTGAACAAATGCACTGTACATAAACAGTAACTTCAAATGGAAAGCTAAATTCATGTCGTCTCATAAAAGTAGTCAGCAGGAAAAAGCCATCCCTCCTAAACTTAAAATGTAAGGAACATTAATCTTCAACCACCTACAAATATCGAGGACAAATGTACCACTCTCCTTGCTCCTTCTTAACTGAAGAATAACAATAAACCTTACTCTCTGAAACAACAAAAGAAACAGAAAAGAGCTTCAATGGCAGCTCTGTGTCATTAGTGGACAATGAGAAAAGATGAGAAAACGTACACTATGTTGACACAAATGTGCCTTCCCCTCTAGAACCGACATCTCCTGAAAGCTTTTCTGTTAAACTTCCCTCCGGTTCACCACCATTAAGCACAAAAAAGTCTCAAAAGCAGCAAATTCAATATCTGAGAAGAAGCAAACAAGAATCCAAAGAATTGTTGCCTTAAAATATATTAAGTCCACCTGTGGTCAATAAAAATATTCTTGAAAGGGGAGGGCAGGAAAAGCCCCTATGAGTCAATTGTCAACAGTGACTGTACCTTTACAGCTAGCTATTACCCACTTAAACTCCCTCTAAAATTTGCTAGCCTCTTGATTTCTGAAGTGGCACTCAGTGCCTCAGTCAAGCTGCCTGCTCAGCTCCTGACCTTCCCACTAATGGCTGTTATTTGTGGGAGGCTTAAGGACACTGTCAATAGTAAGCTTCCTCCTCTCTCCTCTCAGGCTCTGTTGTATCGCTTTGCCTGTGTTCGTTCGTTCTCTCTCTCTCTCTCTCTCTCTCTCTCTTTCTCTCTCTCTCTCTCTCGCCTGCCTTTTGCTCTCTCGCTCCCCCCTCCTACCTTCTTCTCTCCTTCACTCCCTCTTCCTCTTCTTCCAGCCCCCACCCCTTCTTCCAGTCCTGTAGCCCTCTTCTGGTATCCTCCTCCCACCCATCCATATCTCTCTCTCTCTCCCTCTCTCTCTCTCTCATACACACACACGCACAAACACACCACACCACAGAAATCAACTGGCATGCAGAAGCAAGCACCTGCAGTAATAGACTCTTTTATTAAAACTGTTATTCTGCAAGACTTGAAATTCCCCTTGGACCAGGCCATGTCAAAGCCGATATAATTAACTAGAGGCTCAGCAACGGATCAATTACCAGACAAGCAAGTGATAGTGAAATCAATGAAAGATCATCAGCCACATTATCAGTGTTGCAACTCATTAGGACAAAACTGAGAAATGTGCTCAAAGCGAGCCCAAGCAAGGTGGCATTACAAAACAAAGGGCTAATTTGGAGACCCTGCTGTGAACAATCTGTAACAGAATTAGCCTTTTTTCCCCCCTAAACTGCACAGCTCCGTAACTAAATGTGACAGACTGAGAGAAGCAGTTTATTAAGACACCAACCCCAAGTTTATTTAGTTCATAAACTCTCTCCTAGAAAATCAATACAGTCTGTACAGGGTTATTAGGCTGACTAGCTAATACATCCAAATCTGGTCTGCTGGGCCAGCAGTCTTCTGACAAAATGCTACCCAGTGTAGGCAAACTGAGCTATTTCAGATATCATGGTCTGAGGTTGCTATAGATGAAACGGGTCTGCAGTGTAACTAGTACCTGCACGCTGCTGCCAAGGCACAAGCTTCAGAAGCACTGGGATATCTTTCTGAGGTTCAAAATATTTTTCCACAACAGATCAATATCATATAATACTGCACCTACTTAATGGATTTGATCAATTTAACTATGTGAGTCTAGTTTACAAAGTAAGCAAGCTTTATTACAATGAGACAAGTAACCCCAAAGATTTAAAAAAATATATCTACAAGGCACAAAAAATGACTTTTTTGAGTTTGTTATTTTGCTACATAGTCTGCAGATTATGGAATTATCTGGAATCATTTGCATTAATTTAAAACTAGGGGGAGGGGAGGCAGCCATCACTTCTACAAAGATTGCATTTTTGCTGCCCTGATTCCATGATTTTCAGGTTTAAGAATTGTAAATACTATGGCTATGTGTTGCTTTCCCACATTTACTGATAGTAAGAGATGTATCACAGAAATTAAGAAGTACACCGAGTCTAAGTGGCACCCAAGTTATTAACAACAAAATGGGAATGTGAACATCTCCATCTCACCACAATACACAGCAGAAATACACTTACACAAAGTTAAGAAACTTATATAGTTTACAATGTTAGACTGGAAAACTGAAGAAAAAACAACAGCTTTTGGAAGTGATTTCTAATATTTATGATGTTCAACATTAAAATGTATTTTCACAGACTTTACTAAAATTCAATTTATAGATTGTTGTAAATAAATATCTTCCCCCTAATTTTTGATCTAGTACCTTACTAAGCATTTCATAGCTCATGTCTTTAAGAAGTGTGTGTGTGTGTGTGTGTGTGTGTGTGTGTGTGTGTGTGTATCCTAAACCTATACTATAGATGCCAATGTTCTGGATAACAATTAAAAGTTGTAATTACAGAGAAATATTATTTTTTAAAACCTTTTGCATATAACTATATACTATGCATGTACCCTCAATGAGATCCAATTAGTTGCAAAGAATTTGCATTTCAGTTAGTGTGAGATAACAAGACTATAGGGAGACACAATACAATTCCACCAGCAGAGTAAGAAAGTGTGTTCTTTCTTGTTAGCTCTGTAAGCAGTAATTCCCACAATTTACTGTTTGAAATGTTACTGATATTTTCATATTAGGGTTCTGAGGTAGGTTTAGGTTTCCACCTCTGTTAAAAAAAAAAAGTCACATATTAGTTCAAATATCAGCCACAATGAATACCTGAAGAAACAAATGACCAAAGGGTTTTGTTTTGCATGTATGTTTGTGGGTTTTATTTTTGTTTTGGGTGGAGGGGGAGATATTGCATACTTTTTCTTAATACTTATTAATAATTACTTTAAAAGCACATTTTTAAAAAATAAATTCATAACTGAGGGTAGGGAAAACTCACTGAGATAATTACATGTAAATATAAGGTTTAGTGATAAAGGCATGCATTTAGTACACTGAGAAAGTACCCAAGGATTTTCATTTTTTCTAGCTATGTTTGCATCAATGTAAATCCTAAGCCAATATAAAATAAATGTATAAGTTATATACACAATTTAACAAGCATCTCTAGGATTTCTTCTGGTTCACAAAACAATACCTGTAATTCCCTGGGTTCAGTTCAGCAGCTGTTAACAGATTCTGTAATCTGCAATGACAGTAAACTGGCCTTTGCTCTTCTTTTATTCACTATTCATTTTCAAGGCCTGGTTAAGTACAGAGCTGGGTTAAAGATCAGTGGTTTTTCATGTGACACACGCTGGTATTCATCTAATGGCTTGTCAAGACAAAACTGTCCCTGTTCTTGCCAAAATAATAAAAATGACCTCCATATCGCATGACAATCAGCACTTCCTAATGCCAAAACAACTCAAGCTTTTGTAATTCACTTATTTTATAGAAAAAAAATTATTAATTTGTCCCCTGATCCTGTATGTAGAATTAGGTTTCCATTCTCAGAGGAGATTTTAAAAAATATTGTTACACTAAAGCAACATGTTAAGCTAGTTTATAATCAATTTAGAATTTACCATGTAAAAATAATGCTGAAGCTACAAATTCATATGGCATCTTAAGGTATAAAACCTAATACATGCAAATTATGCAGAAGCAGCAGGCCAAGCCCAGTCACAGAGGTGGGGGAAACCAATTGAGGAAATGTCTTTTTTTTTTTTTTTTTTAGAACAAAGTATGGGACTTGCTTTGCAACATCTGTTGGGCTATGTGAAACGTTAACAGACATCTTAAGTGAAAAAGGGAAAACGAATTAATAAAGGAAACATCCTATGAACAGATAATCTGCCCAAATTTCCATATTCTGGAGGAAAAAAATTGACAGCAACCTTTTTCCCATGTGAAACCTACCATCCCTACTTTATTGTATAAAGTTTTGTTTTCTATGTGAAGTTAATGGTGAAATTTTTTTACTCAGTATAAAGAAGAGAATAAAGAAAAAGTAAAATAATTTTAACTGAGGTTTTATTTTCCTTTGTAAATAATTATATCATAATCTAAGATGCCTGTTTTCCCTTGAGTCACATCTGTAATTTTATGGGGAGAGTGAAAAGTTCACTCTCAAAAAACCTTAAAAAACATGAACTATTATTCTACTGTGCCTGCATGTTTTGGAGGAAAGGATGGGGAGCACATTAAAAAGCTCTTAAGATCTTGAGTTCTGATATTAAAACATCCCTACACTCTAAGGTGTTCATGTTCACAATTAGGATTCTGCTAAATTTACACCGAAATCCTTACACTCTCCACTGGCTCCTAATTTCCTTCCCTTCCCACCCTTGTAAGGGATAAAGCATCCCTTTTTCAAGAGCCAAAGGTTCCAAAGCGGTAAAGCCTGATGATCATAAAGAAAACTTTGAGATTATACTAAATTTTAAGAAAACTGGAAAACTTTTCTTAGTTAACAATTCTCATTCATGTTTCAATTAGATGATCTAGGCAAACCTGAAAGCAGTTGCCTTTAATTCAGGTTGATGAATGTATGCCAACTACTGAATCTAACTTGGTGCTCGCTTATATGTGAGTGAGGTGAACTATGAACCTATATTCTTCGATGAATATTCCTCTCTGGAGACACCTATTCTATCACTTATTCTCTAAAACATGGGACTTAAATGTGGGTTAAGAGCTCATAGATTAACTAATTCAAATGCAATTAAGGATCTTGAAAGAGTCAAATGAGGGAAGGAAAAAGTGTGTTGTCCTCTGATTACCAGTCTCTACCACGGGCCCCTCTCTCCTCTATGAGAGTGAGTCTGTATTAAAATTGTACATATTACTGCATGTTTACAGCTATACCTAATTCAGATGACTCTGGCAGCCTGGGCTGGGGGCATTTCAACACACAGAAACCTCAGCCAGAATAGCCTGAAGATTTCAGGGGACAAGATCATAGTCCAAGTTGTAAAACAAGGCATGCAAGCATACCTTCGGTTTTGGGTTAGTTTGCTTTTTGCCAAAGCATCATGGGTACTAAATGCTCTGGTGTTTACTCACAGGACTACCACATTAGAACACATGACAAAAAATAATAAAAATAACTGCTGTGCCAAGAAAAATTGATCACCTACACTGAGGGAGAAAGCTTATGCACTGAAAACATCATTATGTGACCTCAGACTAAGAGAGGAAAACAGACCTCCTAAAATAGGTTTGAATAGGAAATATGTTTAAATCACTTTAAACACCAGCACAAACATCCCCGCCCCCACCCCTAAGCAAATACTATTTAAAAGCTTCATCCTTCATCTTTCTATAACAAAAGAAAGAAACCACTCTGGTTGACACCTGTCTCTGAACCAACTAGAACAATAAATGTGATACAGCATCTGCTGACATCCTAAACAGGGGCTCAGTTTCAGAGAACAAATCAAGGATTTATCTAAACGCCATAATCTCTTGACACACTATGAAAAATTAAAAATAAATAAATAAAAAGATTTAGGTAGGGTGTGATAGATGAGGTAGTTTATACAATGTTAAGGAAATGATGAATCCTTAGAATCAAGCTATTTGCAGATGCAAAAGCATCTGATGTCAGCATGAATCTCGAGCCTCCAAAAGATCAAACATTTTATCTACCCTGTTTTGGTTTAAAATCAAAAAAGTGATTTTGTTCATCTTCTCTCAGGTACAACCAGTGACAATGGCTTCTTCTTACCAAAACCTAAAGTCAGTGTTTTATGAGAAAATCTTCTAGATGAAAAGAACCAGTGATGTGTTTCTTTCCTTAAATGACTATTATTAAAAACAAAACAAAACAAAACAAACAAAAAAACAAACAGGCTGGGAGAATAAATGGGGAATTACTTTTGTATGACCATGAAGAACTGCAAGGATTGTAAAGATAGTATTAATTTCTTTATTTACTTCCTTCTAAAGTCTGTAGACTGAGAAGTTTGCAGCCCCAGTGAAAATGACATAATAATAGTTGAAATTACTGTCAGGAATGAAGAGTGAGATTCACAGACAACCAGAAAATCCAACACTGCTTTTAGAGTTATCACAGAAAAAGGCAGCTCTATTGATGGCACCTCCTTAAATGACTCTTACAAACCTAAAAAACAAATTTAAAAAGTGAAATACCAGTACACTTCAAGTTTCAGAATGTTTCAAAAACCACAGACTATTTTATATATATATATATATACATATTTAAATGGAAAAAATGTTGAATCAAAGCAAATTTAAGTGGAGAGTATTTTCAAAATTAAGAATTCCAGAAGATGCCATAAATTAACAGCAGGATAAAAATCAAAAGAATTAACAAGTGGCTTAAGTCTGAATGGTGATGACTTTTGGTGGGGACTAGTGGCTTCCAAAGGCACAAAGAAAGCTTCTGAGGTCCAGGAGCTTTCTATATTTCCATCTACTTGATGGTTCTGCATATGGTCACTGTAAAAACTCATCAAGCTGTATACACTTATGATTTGGGCATACTTTTCTGTATGCATGTTATACTTCAGTTCTAAAAGCTTACAACTGCTACTGTTATGGCATTACTACTAAAAACTGATAACAGTAAATTAGAACTATATTTAAGATAAGAAAAAGGAAAAAATAAATAATAGTAGGAGAGAAGAGGGAAGGGATGGAAGAAGGCAGATACTTTATCATTGTCAAAAATCATTCAAATAACTGTCAATAACTACACTGCTGGCAATGGTTTCTTCAAAGGTAAGAAGTGTCAGGACTCAAGCAAATATCCGAGTGTCACAGAGTGAGGATTAATGTAAAAATAGTAAAAGGGTGGAAGAAAATAATTAGGGGAGACATACCTTAACTAGCAGTGCAAGGGCGTGAGTGCATCCAAGTGGCTTAAATGTAAAAGAAAAACATACCTCAACTTAAGAAGTATCAATCACACAACATAGGGTCCTGAAACATGCACACCAGTCTCACTCATTGAGTCTGTCCTCTGATTTATAATTATGGCTGTTTGGGGGTGGGTAATTTGGGTGTAGGCACTGAGTGAGTCTACTGAGAGACTGGGGAGGAAATTGCAGACTATTACTTAAAGGCACTGAGTATACCAAGATAGATTAAAAAAAAAAAAAAAGCAATTGCAAATATAACATACTATTCTGACCACCCGAAACTCCATCCAAACACTTTTTAAGAATTAAATGTCTAAGGCTGAAGGTAGCCAACCATTAAATAAATAAAGCCTGGAGAGAATGGAAGTAGCAAAGTGGGAACAACTGAAAATTTGCTAACTGATAAGGGATGCACTTTTTTCCTGACCAGCTCGTTTTCTAGCTCCCTTTTCTTCTATTTATTATAAAAAGAGACATTTTAAATTAAACATTTTTTTTAGCCACTCTTAGGAAATACTGATCAAAGTCCCACTTGCCAGGTACAAGAAGGTGGGAGGAACAGGAAACTTAAGATATAGCCCCTGCTCACAAGTTTACTAATCTATTACAGGAGATAAGCTATATGTAAAAACAACCTTAATAAAACAGAATGTAATAAAAGCCGCAGCCACAGAATCCTATACAACTTAGAAAAGAAAATTTCCAATTGGTGTGGTAAGAGAAAGTTTCTAAGCAGAGGCAGCATTTGCACTATAACTGAAGAACTGATAATATTTCTAGAGAAGTGATCCTATTTGACTAGAACATAAGGTAGGATCTGTATAGAGCAATGACGAATAAAAGGGATGGACTGGTCGATAGGAACTATTATAATAGGAATGGTTCTGTACTCCACTATGAAAAGTTGCCATTTATCCTGTTATCCACCAACAGTCAAAAATGCTGAAAGTTTCTCACAAGCAATATGGGATGATCATTACTGTACTCTAAGAAGAGTTATCTGGCAACAGCATGAGACAGACAGACTGAAGTGAGAAAAGATAGAAGAAAAGACACCAAATAGGAAGCTATTATAATCATCTGGGGGAAAATGGATACAGGCAATAGGGCTGAAAAAAAGAGCAAGATAGTAAGCAGAGATAAAATCCAGGGGAAAAGGATGACTAATAGATATGGGTGACAAATAAGAAGAGTCAAAGATGACACTACAGCTCTGATACTCTGAGCATGGGAAAATGGTAGCACTATCAACAGAAATGGTGTGAACTAGTTTGTGGGAATATATAGAGAGCTCAGTCTGGGAAAACAGCAGATCATGCCAGTGACTAGGCAACTAAAAATGTTCAGAAAACAGACTGGAGTTATCAGACCAGGGAGCCATTTGCAGAGAAGTGACAGAGGAGTTAAAAAGAGGGTGCCTTAGGTTAGCATCTTGGGGGATCCCCATATAGTTACTAAGGGAGAAGACAGGAGGAATAGTATGAACAGTATATAATTGTCCAATGTTTTACATGACAAGAGAAGTCAAGAGTTTTAACTGTTCTAAAAAACAATGCTACATTTAGATTATAGTAAAGCCACTTATAATAGTAGGTAGTAGTAAATATAGTAAGAGCAAACAAAATGAATGGAAATGATACTCAAATCAGAATAGTGCTTGAATGAGGGTGGGTACTGGATAGAGGGAATGGCAGTGGCAGCATTATAATTAGGATGGTAATCCAGTGCTTTATAAGTACTTGAGCGTGGGTAAATGTGTGTTCATTATTCTACTCCTCATGTGTATTTCTGGCTAAAATATTTTATAATTATATATTTGTATCCTAAGAGAAATATCTTAGTGGACTGATAGGCATAAAAGTTATAGAATCCAGATTCTAAAAAAAGTTAAGTAAGCAAATTATAAAGACAAGGAGGAGTCTTTAGAGCAATTCTGCAAAGCAAGCAAGTGAAGTAAGAGGAGGGTCATCTAAAAAGTTAGCAGGGCTTGGGAGAAGTTGTGTTAGTATGTCCATGGTTTGTTTCTCACTACAGAAGGTAAAAAAGGTCTATCTATAGGCAAAGGGGATGAAGCCAGAAAAGAAAAGGATATTAAAAATCTAAGCCAAAGGGAAAATGATATAAAAAGTCCTAGGGGAGAATGTAACCAAGAGCACAAATGAAAAGGGTACCCCTGAAGGGGGAGGAAAATTTTTTTTCTCATAAACCCAAGGTAAGAGATATAAAAAAGTTCATTGGTTAAAAAAAATACAAGTATTCAGTGTCATGGCAAAAAGCCACTTAACTACCCATTTTTCCCAATAAACTGTGGACTTGTTGAAATGAACAGAATTTTATCCACCTTTGGTAATCCAGGGCCTAACTGAGTGCTTAATACATAGTAAATGCTCAATAAATGATAGCTGCACAAAAGATATGATCATCTCAGAAAAGATGAGATCACTTGCTAAGAGGGACAAAGACAGGATGAAATCAAGGGCTACTACTAGAGCATAGAAAGAGTTTGGTACAATTGAAGATGGTAAAATGAAACTGAATAAGGAGAAATGAATAAGACATGACAAATAGCAAAAAAAAACTCAGCCTTGGTACCTAAAAAACCATGAGAAATTACAAACAAGCAGACGAGGTTAAAGAAAGTATGGCTCAGATTTCCTACTTTGGGAAGTGGAATATTTAGAACAGCAAGAAGTCTTTAATGGAAAATTGAAAAAAGCCTTGCTCCAAAACACATAACCTAACAGGCAATTGCACCTTGTAAATCATTGCCTTTCTAAGGCATTCCTATAGAATATAGTTCTTATAAACAAATTAAAACACTGAGAATTGATTTTTGAATGAAATTATTTAACCTTTATTTAGATGTTGGCCAATTCTAAGTGCTCACTGTGTAGTTTTTTAAATGTCTATAAATTTATTCCTAGCTAATAAAATTTCCCAAAGCAAACAAAAATCAAAACACTTTATGCTCTGTCACATAGGTAATTTGAATGAAAGAATAGGAGATGTGGAAGAATGTCACTTCATTAACACACATGACAGGAAGCTGAGGAGAGCTAACTTTCACTCCTTACTTCCTGAGTCGTGTCCCCAGTACTGCAACTATGGTCCAAAGTCACACCAACTCTCTGTACAATTAGTGAGAGCTGCATTAGCAGAACTGGGCACTCTCAGTCCAGAATCTCTCTGGAGAACAGAGAAATGATGACTTCCATCACCTGGCCAACATCAGCAACCGCCAGTCACCTCAGGGACTTGGACAAAGACATTCATCCGCTGCACTGGCAGCCACTACAGCCTACCTTCCTAACTGAGTCCTTTCTGTGAGGACCACTGTCTAAGTGACCTGTCATAGAGCTTTATGAAACAGCATTAATACTGTGGGCCAAAATGAGATTGATCTTTGAGCTTCGTGGTCTCCTGTTGTCAACGGTGCATTATAAAACCAATACTAAATACTTTATAAACAGGTCTCCCTACAGTGTATTAGAAAAACAGTACATATTTCATGCCCCATAGTTAGGTAGCCACATATCCATCAGACTAATAAATTATTTATTAGGTGCTCAGAAGTGCAATAAGAGTCAATAAACTAACTTCTGAATACTTATAAGCTACTATTTCACTGGAAATTGTATCTGAATGAGAAAACTAGAGCACTAACTGAATGGGGGATGGAAATATCCTAGCCCTCTCAAGTGTACTATTAAAAGGAAGCACAGGCCTTAAGTGTGAGAAGGCACAAAAATTTCTGTGTCCTGAAAAAAGAGTTTTGGTTATTGCATTTATAAAGTGCTGCCCAATCTCATGCTCATTTCCTCTCTTCTATATAAATTTCTCTGGTCTTACCAACCTCGGAGACAGCTCAGAGAAATAAAAATTGGTGGAAACATTTTAAATACACCCTGAATCAGGCCATAAGACAACCACCAGTAATGGTTTGTACTTGACATTTCCAAAGAAACTATACAATGGCATGAGCCTACAAGCTTTCTGCAACATATACAGCATGTAACTGAGCATTTATGAATATAAGGTTTGGAGTAGTTTTTTTTTCCCCCCCATTTTCAGTTAAAGCTCCCAAGTCCATAGACACCCTATGATCAATCGCTGGTGCCCAGTTCAACATCATCAGACATCTCTTTCCTGGTTCTTCCTCTTTGGGGGAAGTGAGGTGGGGGGACCTACCATTCAAGAATATATTCTAGAACTTCGAGAAGGAATTTCTTCAGCTGTGAGTTATTTCCCAAACTATCAGAGACGTAGACCTTTGTATAGTATTGTGGGTGCCATGGTTTCACATGTTGGCCACATTAATACTGGAGAACAAGCATCTGTAACCCACAGTTGAGTGTGCTCCAGCCCCAAAGTATCCGCAAGTCCAATGCCAACGCAAACCACTCTTCCTATCCCACATCTGAACCACACTGGTTTTCTCCAGGAGCCAGGGGCTGAGATACAGTTCTGAAAAAGAAAGTTTCGGGTTCTTTCCATTCACATGATGGTATAGTATTGAGAAGAATACTGCCAGAGGGACTGGCTCTTTTTTCCTCGCCCATTCCACAAGAAGTGAATAAACCATAAAGAGGTTGTCTAATGGTGTTCCAAAATCTCACAGGAGAAAAACCTAAATGGATAAATATATAGATTTTTGCACACTGTTTTTGTTTTTCTTCCTAGAGTCATACAGTTTAGCCCTATTCACTGGAGTTTTTAAGGTTGAAAAATACTTTATGTGCATAGGAAAAAGTGGAACTAAAGGAGAAACATGGGAGAGATGTGAGTTGACATCACTTTCGGAAAGAGATCTCTCTGAATCCTAGAAATGAGCATTGATGAAAAAACATTTAAGACAAGACTAGTTTCTTGTATTACTTTTGCTACTACAAACTACAGCTAAGATGATTATTCATATTAATGAGTTTGGTATGTAGACAAACTATAAAAGATGCAGTCTCTGACCTCAAGTACTTATCTCTGTCTTTTGGGATTCACTCCTCCTGCTAGATTTACTTTTTTTCTTCATACCCTTGCCCAGAGGAAGTGATCATCACTCAGGACTTGGAGCATTTCCATGGGTGGAGTTTAAATATGGCAACAAGAAGAGAGGGAACTTTTGCCCTTAAACAGAAACAATGTTGGCCCCACAACTCAGGATGTCTAGTTTGTGAAAAAGAAATATAAAAGCCCTATGAAATTTTTACATCAGCCTTACTCAGCTTTATTAGAAAAGTCTTATAAAGTGTGAAAGCAGATAGTATTCTAGTGCTTTATCACATCAAGCACATACACACAGAAAAGGTATCATTGTACACAAATGAACTAATATTAATAGACAATAAATAATCTCAACCTACCCTTTATGTTTAGTTATGTATGTTTTGTGTGTGTGCTTTTATACCAACGTGTAGGAGAGAGTCAGTTTTGCCCAGTGGTTAAGCACCGAAGTTCTGCAGTCAATCATTTGGGTTTGAATATCTGGGGGAAACTTCTACTAATTATGTGACCTCAGGACGTTACTTAGCCTCTCCAAGTGCCAAAATTCCTTATCTATTGAAAGAAAATAATACTAGTTCACCAAATTGTTATGAAGATTAAATATTTTGATTATTACAAAAGGTTTAGCTGATTGCCTAGCACAGAAGCAGTCAATAAATATTAGTTGCTGCATATGTATATGTGTATGTGGGCAAAAAGATACTACAAATTGGAAGCCCCCAGGCCAAATTTGTTTTGCTTGGTTCCATCAGTGATCAACATGTAAAAAAAAAATCAGAAATTCTAAATTAAACTATGGATTTCCAGCTGCTGGGGAAAGGGTGGGGAAAGGCAAAGGGTGGAGTGTCAAAGAACTAAAGATATGACAACAGAAATCTGTCTCTGCAAGACGACAATCCACTGCAGTGGAACAGAAGCTACTTTTTTTTTAGCATGCACTCTCAGATGGGCACAGTCTTCCTTACTCCCCTTTATATTAGACCCCACCTGTTTTCCTCAATCCCATTATTTGCCTAGCCTCTATAGCCATTTGAGTTTGCAGCCCCTGGCTATAAGTCACTCCTCATTAACCTGGCATATATGGAGAATTCACAAACGTGAAAAGTCTTATTTAAATAAAATGCGAAGTACCAAAATGGTTTCTATTATGTCTACCTCTGACAAAAATAACCCTGAAATGCATCATGTTTCTTTTTGCATTTTCCTAAACCCTATATTGTTAGTAATAGATATATAAACAGTGAGTAAACCCATTACCTGTCACTAAATCAGGGCCTGTGCTACAATTACAGACAAGGGCTTTGGAACAGCTATTTCAGTAATGGTGGTTCTCAAACGTATTTGTTTTTGGAGACTTTTTTTTTTTTTAAAGAAATTCATACTGAACTTACAGGATGAGAAGCAAAAAGCCTGGGCCCCTTGGCTTCCACAGCCTGAGACACCCATGCAGAATTGTAAGTTCATAACAAAAAGAATTCTTTAGCAAACTAATCTATTCCCATTGCTTTACTATACCAATGAGAAAACTTGGAAACTGAGGCAAAGTAAAAAAAAAATGAGCTGGTGGCAGATCCTTGAATGTTTTTTAAGATCCGAGTTTCCCAAACTGCTTTTACATCACAGTTTGATGCAGAGGTCCAGAGGACTGAAAATCCAGTATATGAGAATCACTCCACTACTGACTTGTAAGAACTGACTATTAAACCTTCAGTTAGTGTACAAGCCAGGTAACATTGGTAACTAGAAATCAGCCAGGGTAGAAATAATTACACCACAGGAATCGGCCAATACTACAAATCAGAGGTCCCCTACCCCATAAACCAGTTGTCAAAAGCACATCACTAGTTGTGACTCTGATACTTGGCTGAGTTCAGCAACTTCATATGGTACATGTGGTCATGTATGTGTCTTTGTACTTCTAGAGACTTGTTGAAAATTTTGTTGAAAATTTTGTTGAAAATTTGTAGAAAACCAAACCAGGCATTTAAGATTTATAGAACAAAATAAATTCGTGCATAAGTTTCGAGTACCTAGTATATACAAGGCATTATAAGATTATAAAAGATACAATAAGAGCTCAGCATCCAGAGCTCTTAGGAAATTAATCATTCTTGATAGGCAAAAGTCTGGGGGTGTATTATGTTTACTGAGCACCTGTAGTGTGCCAGGTATAAGCATAAAATACTTTTTCATTTGTTCTTCACAGGTCCTATGAGATGGGTATTATTATTCTCATTTTACCCATAAGAAAATTGAAGCTAAGAAACTTAAGTCACTTGGCTAAATTTTTATATTAAGTGTTAAAGTGGGGATTTCAAGACTAAGTTGGTCTGATTTCAAAATATGTGTTCATCCTAATATCCTGCATTGCCTCTCCAGATTTCTACCATTTTAGAAAAGAATTTCGCTAAAAGATGTTGAATATTCATCCTATGTTCTAAACAGGAAATCTTTCTTGATAATTAAATTTTTAAAATTTTGAACATCAAATTATCATGTAGTAATACCTTTAAAACTTCTAAGGGCTGGGGTGGGGGGTACTCCAACTGCTCCTTGAGGGAAAAAAAAGAATCTCTGGGAATAATCTATTTTCATGTTTTTAAAAATTCACTTTATACTTTTGTAGTTAGTTGTTAATTACTTTCTGTATTTCTAATATCTACCTTCATCCCACTTCTAGAATTTGCTGTTCTGTTTTCCTACAAGCCTATCCTAAGGAATTGTAAGCACTGTTATAAATAAAAGCTGTATTGATAAGGCACATCTCCAAATAAATTATGAGCAAGAGACAGGGTACAGGACAGTCAGTATAGTGTACTCCCACTTGTGTCCAAAAAAGAAAAGAAAAAATTTGTGAGGGGGTTAATGAATATTTCTATATTTGGACTAAGCTATTTCCGGAAATAACTTTAAGAATTTTGTAAACAAAAGTTACTTCTGAGTAGAGATGGGAAATCTGTTTCCTCTGTATAAGCTTTTATACTCTTTTCTCGCTTATAATATTTATGTATTAGCAATTAAAAAAAATCAGAGTTTCAGAGTTCTCAGTTTTAAAAAATATATAGGAGGAATGCCTCTCTCAGTAGTTTAATATCTATGCTTGGATGCTTTGTAGCATCTCTTCAGATACTCAAAAGCACTATTTTTTGTGGTTCTCAACTGTGCTCATATTTGTAAGATGTTAATATTTAAGACAAGGTCCTCTACTTTCACCTTACAGTGTTGTTGGAGAGATTATACATAAGCACCCTAGTTAAATAAAAGGTATAAATAGCTACACTCTCTTCACAAGTGCCAGAAGTCAATACTTGTGTCATTAGCTACAATGCTTCCAGGAATATAATTTAGTCAAAAGAGGTCTATGGGCTGAGTTTCTTAGCGGTAAGAATAATGTCAAAAAACAAAGAGAACATGCCAAATGGTTAGAGAGGCATGCATAATAGTAAGAAAGTACTATTCTTTAGGTAGATGGAAGATGTTAGTAAAAGACGAGATTAGAAAGAGAATAAACAGGCAAACTGTGGAGGCCTTTAAATTTAGATTTTAAGTTTCTGAACAGAAAAGTTAAATAATGGAACTTGTGTTTTGTTTTAGGAACAGTGTGCAAAATGTATCAGAAAAGCAAAAGAGCTGAGGCAGAAGTATTCAATTAGGGAATCTATGTTGTATTTAAACATCCACATACAACATAAGCTCCAAGAGCAAGAAAGTGCTGGTTTTGTATTTGTCCATACCACAAACACCTAAACACTTGACACTTAAATACTAATAGAAAATGAAGAGTCCATCACAGAACATGAGGATCTAAACTAGGTGATAGTGAGAAACACTGAAATAATTTAATTATGTTTTGCTTTTTTAAAGGATCTGTAAGAAATTATGCTTACATGAATGTTAGCTCTCAGGGGAAAAAAATGAGTCAAAGATAATTTGTAGAATTCCAGTTAGGAAAAAATAGTGACATCCTAAAACTAACAACTGTACTCATTAGATTTGATGTTTTATACATATAGTGTATCAACATATATATTGATATAACAGAATTAAAACATTTCTACCTAGAAATAATTCTCTGAAGTTAGTAAATATCTCAACACTGAAGTTATGCTCTATCCTTAGTTCTCTACATTGTACCCCTGACTGGCATCTCATCCAACAACGTACAGCTTCATACTCAGTCTAGGCTGGTCATATCATTTTTATTATAGCACTTACTTGCAGAAACATTATACAAAGGCTATACATTTGAAAAGGCAATCATCTGTCCATGTCAGATGGGAATGGGCCTCCCTCCAAATGCCTGGCGAATATGTTATCTCAAACAAACTCTACAATAAGCCTGATTTCTGCCTACTTGATTAGAACTTGAATAGAACTCAGTATCTCTGAATTGGACTATAACAGTCTCTCTAAAACTGCTGCCTACCTACCATATTTCACATTTTTGTTAATGAACAGTTAAGCCTCCCACCCATGAAAGCTTGAAAGCAAATTCATGTCTGTTCCACCTATATATTCTTACCATGTTTGGCAGGCTGCCTTGTATTCAGGAGTGTTTAAGAAAATTGGTTGAATGTATGAACACATAATGAATAAATGAAGGATTACAGTAACTTATAGGAGTTTCTATGCTAGGGGGAGAAATTAAGGTCAATTCCATTGACATTCCCCTCAGCAGCTATGGCAGGCATTGCTAATTGGGCACAGAGTTCTTTTTTCTTCCTGATTCACCTCAGTCTCTCAGAGCATTCACCACCAGTCAGTCAAAATTCACCCACATTTTAAAAAGATTTCCAGGTAAGCCCTAACGAAAAAATTTAAAACTAAGGTCAAAACTAAATCCAGAAATGTGAACTTACTTATGAAATATTCTTTACTCTTGCATTTAAATGGTAAAGATACCTAGGTACATTGTGGGCACCAGAATTCTGGATGTAAAAATGGAAAATAAAGAGCTCAGTCTTTCTCCATGATCTCTTCACCATACATGTGCTAAACACCTTCAAGGAAAACTTGGCACCACATCTCAAATATCATCAGCAATGAAATCTCTAAAAAAAGCCCATCTCTGTTCCCTTTCAAGAAATCTGTTTCCCTTGCACTTCAGACTTATTTTTCTCAAAATAAAAATAAATATCAGGTACTATGTAGTCATGTCAATAGCACACACATAATCATATCAAGTTTTAACATTTTTTCTAGCAATACTAATAACCAAGATGAACTCCAAAGCAGAATATTATGTATACATTTTTAATGAGTTTATTTTTAAAGTTATTTTCATTATAATGAGATTATTAAAAGATCCAGTTTTAATGTGACTTGAATTCCTAGCTGAAGACAAAATCCTAAGAACTTTTTAAAAATCACATCTTTTAAGAAATAAGAGATTAGATGACAAACTGTTCACTTTGTTGCATTTTGTGACCAAAAAAAAAAAGAGAGAGAGAGAAAGAAAAGAAAAAAAGAAATATTAAATGGAGAGGAATTACATTTCAGGTGTAATTTGAAGCTGTTTTGACTTTTTTGCTTTGTTACATTCTGTTTAGTGCCTAAACATGATAAGCAAATACAAACTACTAAAAAAAATCAGAGGTTGCAGTATTTTCAAATGCTTACACTTCTGAGACAGTGCCAAGACTACTGCTTTCAATACAAGTAAGTATCACCTGAATCTTCAGCTTCAAGGCACATTAAGACTGTATCTTCACAATATTAAAACTGATCAATGAAGTCAATGTGTTTGGGAGAACATAGTAAGTCAAATGAGATGTTCATGCTGCTGTAGACAAAATAACCAGCTGACTGAAGCTGTGAATTAGGAGTTTCATCTTAGAACTAAAATTTTCATGCAATCTTAGAGAACAAGTCATTTTTACAAATTACTTGGCAATGATGCATTTCAAAGACAGCTTCTCAAATTGCCAGATTTAAAAAATTACAAGTTATAAAGGAATCTATGCACTTTCTTTTCTAGACTTTTTCCTTTTCTAAACAAATACATTCTATCAAGTAAACAAATAAAACCTCAACGATCTTTTTAAAAAAAGAAAAAGGGGAAAAAATGAAAATATAATAACTTGCTGTATTTGTACCATAACAAAGAAACTGCAGGAGGAGCCAGAGCTGGCAACTCCTCTAAAGCTAAATGTCTTCCACATGGTTAGTGGCCAGTGAGCTCTGGAAAAGGGGGTGAAAGTCTTGATACTTTGAAGGCTTCGAGATGAACATAACCTACGAGGTCTACTCTGTTATGATTCTAGATGCACATTTTAATAGTGATTAAAATGTATGGCACTGTACGAAGCCTAATGTCTGGATGTTTCCTTGTCCTTTAATATCCTTTGAACATTCCAGGTCAAATATAACATGACACTAATGGTCTGGAAGTAATGTGGATAGCCTGAAACTGTGTATTTCATGTTAACAAATCTCACAGACTCCCCTTTCAATGGTGGGATGGACACAGCAGAGTTGAACATTAACAAAGGTTGTTAAGGTAAAGCTTAATCCTAAATGTGTTAGCATAAAACCACTCACTTCAAAAAGATTTTACAGTATGTTTTATTAAATCCTGAAATGCATGTCCTGGTAAATTTCTGTATAAATTTGATTTACAAATTCCACTAAAAATGTGCCACAGCTGGCAGAATAAATTACTACAATAAATCATTATTAAATAACTGTAAATCTTTGTAATGACATAATGCCTAACTAAAAAAAGTATGCAGAAGTGAACATTCGGTAGAAGAAAAGCACTCTTCACAGAGGAAAACAAATTATAAAACTTACCATGCCAACACTACAGTATGATTCAATGACTAAATAGGGAAATAAAATTCACATAAATAGTATTTAAATCTGCAGTGGAGTTGTGTTCACTACTGCATCAAAACAAATTGTATGGCAAGGGGTAATGGACTCAGGTTTTGACATTAACATTTACACTACCAAAGGGTAAGCCCTACATGTACAGCTGCATCCAATATTTTGCTAGACAATAAAAACATATCCCAAGTATCAATCAGCAAGCTCAGTTATCACCTTCTCTGAAGCTTCATAAATATTCCTTTAAAAATAATCTATTTTCCCACTACCGCCCTCTCCTCCATATAGAACTCCACCCTACTTCAAAATAAACTTTTGAAAGATATACACAGTTATATTCTTTTTGATGTGGAACAGATGGAGAGTTATAGCAATCCGTTACTTTAGATATCACTTGAAGTGAATCACTCCGAACATCCCTGCCTTATTTAGTTCTCCTGAGCCTCCATTTGTCAAAGTGCAGACACCTGGTACTTGTGTCACAACCATGAGGCACACTGCTCCAACCAAGATGAGCTCCAGCAAAGCGACAGGCTCCATAGTGCCAGCTTACAGAGTGTGATTGCTTCTTCTGCCTCTTGGGAAGGATAAATTATTAACCAACACTCTCACAACAGAAAAACTGTCTAAGATAAACCCATTAAAATGGTTAGTCTACCGAATATTTCACATTGCCAGGTGATAACATCTTTGTTCAAGTCACCGCTGCCCACTCCGTTCGTGTTTTTCAGTCCCCAGTCACTACCTCTTCATAAAACAAAAAGACGTCCCTGAACGCCACCTCTACTTATTTTTCTATTTGCTGATTCTCAGGTGGCAAAAGTGCCTCTGAATAAGGAACCTTTTTCAACAAGTGCAGGATTTACCAATCTATGATTAAGGAAAGGTGCCCCCAACTCGACCAACTTACACACTGAGCTATCCAATAAAAGAAGCTGCAAAGATGGTCTCTACTTCAGATCAAAATATTTTGGCAAATATAAATAGGAAGGTATTTTTGCCCTGTTATTTCATTTTCCAATTTTCCTTCAATTATAGGTACAAAAAGCCATCTCTTTTTCAATGTGCAGCAACTGCTTCACTAAGATTGTTATTAAATCCATCTACTAGGAAAGCACTTGAGCCTCACAGTCATGTGATTTACTTCTTCCCAACAAGGTATTTCTCCCTTAACCTCCACTTCCATCTATCCACACAAAGCCATTTTCTGCATCATGCCCAACCTTCATGGGAAGGTAGAACATCTATGCTATAGTCTCAAAACCTGGCATATTCCAGACAAAATAAACCAGGACAAGGATACCTAACTCTACAAAGGGTAATAAACATCTAAAAGATATATATGGAAACAACTGAAAATATTTCCAAATAAACAGAAGTTCAAAATGAGAGAGAGACCAAGACACCATGAGAGGACACACTGGCCCAAAAGGACAGGGTGGAGGACATACACGGGTGCAGGAAGAAACCAGGAAGAGACCTGGGAGACTGACAAAAATGTACGATGTATTAAAAGCAGTAATCTAGCTTACAACCGTGTGTGGCATAAGTTTTCAGCTACATTACCTAGGAAAAGGAACAAAAATGACAATGATGACCACTGCTATGTCTTCAATACCAACCATTTGAGGTGATCAACTCATGATCTACGAAAGACATGACTTCCTCTTTTTTTCCTCACTCTAGTGTAGATTGCCCTTCTACACTAGAGATGCATTCAACTATCTACCGGCCCACTCCAAGAAAATGTCTAATAGGGACTTCAAACCAGACATCACCACATGTGTCAATCTATGACCCCTCAAATTTGCTCCTCCTCCAGAACGGCCTACCTCAGTAACTGGCACCATTGGCCACTGAGTATTAGGAAAATAATTTTCTCCATTATAAAAGCCAAAAAGACCATTTTATCCTTTCCCCCTTTTCTCAAGAGTGTTTCCTTGGAACTACAGTGAATCTCAATCCTTAGTCTAATGCTTAGAACAGAGATAAAACTCTCTAGGGATTAATTGCACTCTCCAGTTTTCACAGTGTAGAGATATCTCCAAATCACCTCAATATGTAAAAACAAACCTTCAGGATTAGTTCGAGTGTCTCTCATGAAATGTATAGAAGACTGTCACAAGGAGCAGCCCTTTGTCTCTCAAGTCACTTTCATGTTATCTAACATGCACATAAACATATTAACATCTATTCAATAATAATATGTTCTTTCACGTCTTCTATTGGAATAAGATGTCTTTTGCTGGCAGTATTTTATTTCCCCAACAAACTTTCCCTGCCCCTCTGATAAAGCATGTGCATAACCTCCAAATAGCTTCTAGTTTACGTCCTAAATTATCTACGGATCCAACCACTCTCCAGACCTGTAGCTTTCACCTTAGTACAAACTACCATCTTTTTATAATTGAAATAAGCTCTGACCTTGGCTTCACTTGTCTTTACTTTTTCTCCCACCCAAGCCATTCTCCAAATTACAGCTGAAAATCCTTTAAGAGGATTCTACAAGGTTCGACCTCTGCCAACCTAACCAGCTTTATCTTTTGATACTCTCATGATGATCCCAGATTTTCTCTGTTCTCCAGCCATTCATTTACTGCTTTAAAGCCCTTTCCCCTTCTTTCCAGAACCTTCAGAGGTGTCTACAGGGACTGTTTCTTTATCTGGACCACAGTAGGTTATTACCACTCCTACATTACTCCATACTTCTTAGCACTTATAACAATTTCTTGAAATTATTCAATTTCTGCCTTCCCTATGGATTAATAAACACTATGATGACAGAGCTCTTTCCACCTATACCCCCAGTGCTTAGCACAGATTCAGTATACTTCTGATTGAATGTCCCAACTTACTAGCCAGTGAAAGCAGAGAAGCAACTTAAAAAAGATTTAAAAGTATGTAGGTTTACCTGTTATATTATGTATATTTATGATGATCTCTTGCTATATAATATCTGGAAGTTTGTCATTTTGCAGCTAACTAAATAGAAATCCATTATCTGAAAGTTTAAGGCTCCCCATGACCACTGCTTTTTGACTGCTGCTTGTGCCCAGCTTATCAAGACAGAAAGGAACTCAGTTATGCCCTGGGGTTTGAGTCCATTAGCCCCTGAGCAATTCACTGACAACTACTAAATATGACACCGACAGAAATGTGAGCTACATTTATCAAAAGCGTGGAGACACTTCTTTAGATGTGACACAAGCAGCTATGTTTCTAGTTTTCTTCAAGCTCCTTTCTCCCAATTCTAAACAAACAACTAATGCAAATTTTGACCTGTAACTTTACTCATTTTTTTCAACAATCACTGAATGCCTACTCTGTGTGTTTCTTGTACAATGGTAGCACCAAGAAGGAAAAAATCAGTTGTGAAGCCCCAGTGAAACCATTCTATTAAGAGCAAAATGAATTGTACCAATCCATACATAAGGAACTCTTATAAATTACTATTTTACACATTACCAAATAGCTTTTGTTCCTTCAGCGCCTTTACATTTCACTAATAATTTTATTCAACAAATTACAAACACAAAGCAAGGAGTATTAGTTTTATATTGTGGTATAAAAAATATAAATTATCACTACCTTAGCAACTTAAAATTTATTATGTTACTGTTCTGTTTGTTGGTCAGAAATCCAACACAGGTCTCAATGGGCTAAAATCAAGGTGCTAGCAGGGTTGCATTCCTTTCAGGAGGCTGTAGGGGGGCTTCTATAGGCTCCCTCCATTCCTTAGCTCAGGGAAACCCCTTGGCTCCATCTTCAAAGCCAGCTGTGTTGTACCTCTCTGGCCATTTTTCTATAGTGATGTCTCTCTCTGACCACAGCTGGGAAAAGTTCTTTGAAAGATTCATGTGATTAGACTAGGTCTATCTGGATAATCCAGTATGATCTCCCCATCTTGCGGTCTTTTACCTTCATCATACCTGCAAAGTCCCTTTTACTACATAAGGTACATTTACAAGTTCTGAAAAGCTGGATGAGATTGGAGGGGGCCATTATTTTGTCACTATTTTACACAAAAAGCATGCAAAGTTTTCAGGTTAGTATTTCCACGTGAGAATTAATAGTATTTCTAATTGCCCAGTATGTGAAATCTACTAATTTAACATGTAGCTAAGGCACAATGTATCAATCAATCTTCTTGTCACAATCAAAATATTGGAAAAACCTATTGGTTTTACTTGCACTAACAGATATAAAAACTAAATGAACCTTTTTAACAATTACTGTTTAACTTATCTTTCAGGTAACTTATCTTTGAATAGGAAGAGGAAAAGTATTCCAGGGTCAAAGTGTATGTTTTGGTATAAACATAGATTCCTGAGGGAATTTATTTTGATTTAACCAGTGATAAATTCCAGGAAACTAAAACAGCTAATGCAGGTTATAAGTCCAGCTAATGCAGGACTTTACTTAATGATTACAGTTTTCAGTTCACACCCAAAAAGCAATGTAGAGGAATGAATTACAGGTTACCACTGCAACAGCTGGCTGTAATCTCACAATTCAATAAGAAGGAAGATGTGATTTTCTTGCAAAAATCTTAACAGTTGGAACTGAGACTTATTTATTTAGTTGCCCTTAACATTATTTTATATTTTGTTATGAAAAGATTCTTCCCCCGCCCCCCACCCCGAGAGAATTTAAGGACCACACCTGTAGCTTGTTCTATTCAGGGGCAGTATGTCTTCTGTACAGATGTTAAAAGAACTTTAATGGAAGAGTATAGTTATTTTTAAGACTTCAGGGACAGAAAAACCACCAAAGAGATTTTTCCTATTTTTTTTACTCTGAAATTATTACTTTGATTGAATGTAAAGTTTCAAACTGAAAAGGAATTATCAGTATCAACCTGAATCAGTGTTAATGGCCCTCACAATACATATCAAGAAAGAACAAATACTAAACACAGCTTAAAAACAAGTCACCAAGAGATCATTCTTAACCATGCTATTTATACATAATTCAGTTTTAGCATTACATATTTTAAATCTGTGAAAGCATCCCATAATCAAACTTAAAGCTAGAAGTACATAAATAACAAAGAGCAGCTCCATTTTTGAAGACAGAAACTCTTATGAGCTAAGTATATTCTGAATTTTATTTGCGATGAGGTTGTATTACATTTATAACAAGAAGATTTTGTAATGCTACTTCCATGGGGGAAAAGTAGGACAGCAAAGTAGGTTCCAACAAAACCTATCTCAGCATACCTCCAAGTGCGCATCTTCATATTAAAACTAAGGTGGAAAAGACAAGTTCAATGTAATCTTCCCTCAACATGATTAGTAATTACCAGAGTACCAAAGCTGTACTCCCTATTAAGTCTCAGAAAATTTACTATTGGCTAGAATATAAACAGCCAAGTTATTGAATTATTTGTACATCCTTCACAACAGAAGGTTGCGGGGTGATGGAGGTATTAACTAACCTTATTGTGATGATCACTTCTCAATATATACATGTATTATATGTAATATTATATATTACCTATACATGTTATATGTCACTTATACCCTAATAAAGCCAGAAAAGAACTGTACATCAAAGTTTTCGTTCTAAATCATACATTCTCAACAAAAGAAAATTTTTAGATATTATAATAGTTTGGGGTCCTCCAAAGCTCAACCCTACCAGATGGAATCTTATTCCTTAGGATTTAATTGGGGGCAGTGAGGTGGGGCGGGGGGGGGCAGGGTAGGGCAAAGGATTAGGATAAATTGTCTATAAAGGTTCCTTAGGCCCTGGTGGTGGAAAAAGGGTTGAGAAACAGTCCACCTCACGATAACCCCAACCCTGGCTATCAACTATAGGAATACAAAATACTAGAGGATCCCTGGTAACGACATGGCTACTCTCTTTACGTCACAATGCACTCCCACAGCCCCACTAGTTCTGGAGCATTTTCAAGGATGACCCAGTTTGACTATTCAGCAAATCTATAAAAATCAGTTAAATAGTCCATTTGAGTCATTTGTGAACTCCCCAGGAGGTATATCAAACCATAAAGGAGTACGTGACATAGCAAATTTGTCTACATTCCGCTTGGTCCCTAAACAAAAATGCAATTGTTGACATGAAATTTGACGAGCAGGAAAGGAAGCGGTGTAGAAACTTCTCTTTTAAAAAAAGTAGGTAAAACGGAACAAAAAGTTTTGTTAGCCCTGATCCCCACTTAAGAATTTTCACAGTGTGGGTCTAAAAAGACAAAGTAAAAGAATACTTCAGGTATACGGGTAGCTATATCTACCTGTAACTTGAGATAATTTCACTTGTTTTACTCTTGATTCTGGAAAACTAAAATTATACCTACAGTAACCGTATGTCCCTGATTTTCCACAACAATCCCAATTTCAGGAAATTATATTCTTGCCTCTACCCCCTAAACCAGTGATACCTTAAATACAAAATTATGATCTCACCTAAGACTTTCCACTCAACAATACCAGAAAATCCATTGTTAGACCCTGATATTTGGGGGCCAGGGAGAGTTGGAAAAGTGTATTGTTCTACCCACATCTAAAACCAACATACTTGTAAGTTTAAGATTCTAATTACTGAAGAAAAGTTAGAAAACCAAGAAATAATGAATTAATATTGTGACAAATCCATATTTATTTCATGACTTAATTCTTCAGTGGTTGCGATAGTTTCCAAAGGCTTCCTTCCACAGCATATTTGATGAACAGAAGTATCTTATATTTCAGACCATGATGCTCAATTCTCTTGCACTTCATCTAGCTATAAAGTACTGTGTTTGAGGAATCAGTGCAGGAAAGTTAAAACAAAGGACAGGGTAGATTATTTTAGAAAAATGATACCTGTTAGATCAAAAGAACCTATGCTCCAGGAAGTAAACTCTTCACTCATGGAGGTGAGGGTTGATCTTCTATTTTCTCATGGATATCATCAAGTTGGTATCATCCAAAGCCATATGGGAAATACATTTCCTTCTGGAGTATTATATGAGGTGTGATGGAGGAAGTATTTGAGACAAAATGCCAGAGGGGGCAGATCTAAGAAACATAATTATCTTGTGCAACATGCCTTTGAGAAACATCCAAAGACATTCAAAAGTCTTTACCTACTCTACTGTCAATCTTTTTTTCTCTTTCTTAGAAAAATGGTATTTGAAAAAAAGTTAAGAAAATGAAAGTTGTAAATGAAAGTTTAAACAGAGTTTAAATTTTAAGGAAGCTCACCAGGAATAGCAGCTCCAAGGAAAAGAATAGAAAGCAGACCACCCGCCATCTCCCACTATCCTCAATTTCTTTTCCAGTTTTTGTATTCTTGGTTTTGTTTTGCTTTCTGCTCCTCACACTAACAGAGGCACGGAAAAAAGAAATGTGGCCTCAAGAGTAGGGAGATAGGTAACCTGACCTCTTAATGTTCTCTGCCCACTATTGGGTCCAGAGATCTCATTCTGAGATTTAACAATTTAGTATTTTTTAAGTCCCTTTTGTATATGACACTGTAATAAAATAACAGTGCAAGTCCTTGAATAAAGGCATTTTGTTATGATGATGAGATGCCTTAGAAAGGTAACCCTGGTTTTTATCAATTAGTGTATGGTAAAATTGGTTTCCTTATAGTCCTTTTGCTTAAAGTCGCAGAGCCTATTGATGACATTGAGGACTTACCATAATAATAACAATAATGAAGATGCCTTGCATCTAGTGCCTTATACCTTACTTCAAGTGCTGTAATGACTTTAATGGATTGCCGTATCCCTGTGAGATCAGAGACAGATATTATCATTTCCATTCTACATAACAGAAAATCCAAGGTTAAGTAACTTAACCAAGCCTCACTTATCAATACAGTGTTCTGATAACAGTTAAGGGGCTGGGCTGCTAGTCCCTGTGCTGCTTTAATGGCTGCTCAGCATAACCTGTAGTCTAACCCAAAACGGCTCTCAGACTTGGGGTTTACAGTGGCATGGGCATGAGAAATAGATCTGCTTAAACTTGATAGCAATAAGGTCAAAAAGGCTCCATAGACTCTGTCAGTAGACATACTAATTTTTATATAAAACAAATTTCTTCCCTTCCATTTTTAAGATCCACACTCCCCTCCCCCCAAAATATTATAATGCAAAAATCACCTTAAGATAGGGTGATTTTATGTGAAGCTGTTGAATAATAAAACACACAGAATAAAGAGAACAGAAAGGAGACACTATCACCAGGGTCTTCTTCAGGCTAGTGGTGAGTAGGAGAAAAATTGTAGAGCCTGTTACTTCCAGATGATAATATCTAACCTTTCTACATCCCAGAAAGACTGTTAAAGATGAACACAACACACCCAGCTAAAGAATGTTCAAGTATCCTGCCACAAAGGGCGGCAACATCTTTAACCATTACAAAGCCCCAACTTTGAAAACTGCAGAGCTATACATGCATTTGGTCATATTCATATTTATGTACATCATGCCCTCCTACTATAAAAACTAATCACTCCCCACCGGAAGACTGTACGAAGGGGGGGGGGAATAAACTAATCCTAACATGAAATCTCTTGCTTACTTATTTATTTAGGTTACCAAGTATGTAATCAGAATTAAAATAAGAGCTGGGATTGGTTCCTCATAAAAGTTAACCTTGCTCTCTTTCCCACCAACACAAAAGTAATTTTGTTCAGAAACTTTCAAATTTTTGGCCTCAACTCATTCTTGGGGTGTGTTTGCTCACTCACTGCCAGTAATTGCTTCCATACAATACCCTGTTTTAAAAAATGTTTGCATACTTATAATGGTGCATTACATTTATATTATATTTAAAACTCCAAACAGGTTTACAGATTTTATTTTCTGTACTAAGAAACAGAAACTATGTATGGTGGGCCAAGATAGTGACCAGAAAAAAAAAAGTAACCGCAATTTCATTTTTATATTCAACTATCTCTCTCTATGAATTTTTGGCTTCCCAAACTTTTAAAAAATTGGAAGCATAAACTCATTCATCTTGGGCAGATGCTCAACCTAAAAAACTGTGACAGGAGACTCTGATTCTGTCCTTCTTGTATACCCAAATTAGTATTACCTAGGTGAATATGGCATAAATTCAATTAGCTAATAGTCATTTCATTTAGAGCAATATCATTGATCCCTTAGAAGACTCACCTTTAATATAACACAAAGAAAACTCAGATAATAGTGGATCGTTGTTCCTTAAAATTACTAATAACATTTTAACCCATATGCTATTTTATTAATGTAGAATTACATAAGTTGGCATTTTTTACCTGCATATTCCTATATATTTTTTAATAAAAATCAAATTCTTTCTGCTTTAAAAATAACATTTTAAGATTTGGTATTTGAATTTGCTAAATTCAGTTTTTTCTTCATAGCTCAGTGATCTCAGAAGCAGATTAATTTTAACTGTCCCTCTTCAACAAATAAACTTATGGTCAATGAAGGAATTCAAAATTCTCCCAAAATGAAAAGAGAGGGAGAGAAAGATATCCATACTCTTCAGGAAGGACATGAAACCTACTATGGCATATGCACTGTGATTTTTGGAAGGTATGATATCATTCCTCTTTGTTATCCGTTCAGGGAAAGATAGCAATTCTTTAGAGACAGAGAAAGAATGAAGAAGCTAAGGATTAGCCTTTGTGCTATTCAAGCTCTACCAAACACAAATATTTACTCTAGTTATATTCTATACTGAAACCATGCTATTTAAGACCCAGTTGGGGGATTTTTGTCCTGGATATGGTAAACACACATGTATATATATACACAAAAACACAGTACAGATCTAAAATCTCATAAGGAATGAACTTTAAAGGTTTTCCAGTATCAGTGTGTGATTTTATAAATTGACAAGCTGGTTGATTTGGTTCTGATTATGGCTCTTATAATGCAACAATAATTTGCCTAAAATACACCTACAAAATTTCATTCTTGAGCAGCAAAAATCCAGCCCTGGAATGAAGGCATAAAAATTAAATTTTTGTTTTAATACCAAAAAAAAGGTATTATTCAACATTATTAAAACTATGATTATTAACATTTTAGTCAAAACTAGTGTCTTTCCAAAGAAATTCTTGACTTTAAAAAAGCTGAAATGTGTTCAGGTGTTGAAATGCAGAGACAAAGAATCACCACCTGGCTCCCTCCAAAACTTAATATACAAACAAACACCAAAACTCTTCTGGTTAAAGTAACAGGTTTCTTTCCATGGGCTATTATCATTCATTGACAAGGCCTTAATTAAAGCTGGGCAATGAAACTGGATATATATATTGTTGAGTGTGTCAAGTCAAAAACCTTACTCCTTAGCACAACTGGGCATACACATAATTTCTAAATGTATCCCATGAAGTCTACATATTAGCAGAAATGTAAACGATATCACTTTTCAAACTTAACTGTGATTTTTTTTCACTTTTTAGTGCTTTCTGTTCCAACTTTAATGTTCTTTTAATGTAGTTTTTCCTGTGCGATAGATCATATTTATCTCTGTAGTCATCCATCACTATTTTCTTTAATTGAGGTTAATTTCTTTCAACTTGGGGAAAGGTGGGAGGAATGGGGGGAATCCTCATCCTGCAGCTCTGAGCACACAGAGCATTCACAGCTGCTAGTTTTTTTAATCACGAAGCCCAATTTTCAGGATGCTTAAATTCCTCAACTCCACCCTACTGCCCTCCAATCTGGACCTAACTCAACAATCTACTGGGATGGGAACCCAGTTCCCACCCAGAACCACTTAATAAAAAATTTTTAACTAACTAAAATCCCTCCAGCTGCAATCTAACTCTCTTTGTTTGTTTTTACTCAAATGGCTAACAGCTGGCACCACCTTCCATGTGAAATTATTTCATGTGTTTGGAAACAGTGATTAACTCATACCTTGGTCTTAGCTTTTCCAGGCCACAAAAATCAGTTCATTTCTCAAATCTTTTAAATATTTTCTACTTTACCTCTGGGCTCCAGAGTTCTACTTGAGTGTAGAATCATCAAGTGACCAGAAGTAAGTGAAATCATTATATAGGTTGGGGAAAGTGTTTCTCTTCTGCTTACTAAGGTCCTTACCTAATTGTAAGGACTTTAGGCTGATTTCTGACAGAGACTGGCTGGGGGCTGTTCTCTCCCACAAACCTTGAGTGGCAAAAGAACTTCCCAGCTTAATGGATTGTTCAAGAAGGATGGAGTGAGACCTCATAAGTGTAGATGTAGAATCTGACCATTTTAAGTCACTATTAAAAAAGAGACAAAAGTTGGGCAAAGGGTTTTATTTTGGCATGCTAATGAGTATTTGGCTTACATCTGTATAGCACAGTTTACATATGTCTATCTTAATATATACTTCATTCCCCGAGGAGCATCTGGGATGGTCTTGGGAGTGAGGAGGAGGGATGATTCAATAACAAGGTCAGCCCAAAATGCTAAGTGGTGAACTCTCTCCACATTACAAGGTCAGAAGTAACTCTTTAATTTAATCTCAAGCATTCATTAAGTGCCTGACACTCAACAGACATACAGCATTAGTCGAGCTGAAAATTGGAGGTGAGGGAGAGATCTTCTTGGTTTGGACAATCCTCAGTGATGAGGGGTAGAGAGGGGCCTCAGAAACAATATGATGAGGTCTAAGAGCAGTCCATCCAAGGGATATGAGAGCCAAAAGGAGAAGAAGACCCCAATCAAGCCAATGAGGTAGACCATGATTTCCTATAGAGCTCAGCCCTTCAGGAAATCAATGCTGAGGCAGGGCCGGCTTCAGAGCAGAGTCAGCCTATGGTGTTGAGGGGGTTCAGAGGCCAAATGTGACAGTGGGGAGAGAGTATGCTGTATGCTATGCCAAGTAGTTCAGAAAGTGTCTATACAGTATGCAGCCAAAATTTGCTGTATTTTAGTTTTTAATATTATCATCAATAATACTGTAATAACTATGTATAGCGCCAGGTGGGTCCCAGACAAATTGGGATGAATCGCTTCATAAATTATGTAAATGTATAACAACTATGCTGTATACCTGAAACTAACATAATATTGTCAACTGTAATTGAAAAAGAAAAACGGAATTTTTTATTTTAATATTATTATTGAAGTTTTCAAGCATATACAAATGTAAACAGTGTAATAAGCCTGCTGCCAATCACACCCCCAGCTTCAACTATTATCACCACATGGTCAGTCTTCCTAATCCCCTTAACCTCCCTCCTCCACTGAATAATTTTAAAATAAATCCCAGCTACAGTATCATGTCACTTGTAAATACTTCAGTAGCTATCAAAGACTTTAAAGGTCTGACATGATCAGATCTATGTTTCAGAAGGATTACTAGTTCAGGGCAAGAGGTGAAAAGACCAGTTATGTGATTAAAGCAAGGAAGTCAGTAAGAGCCTACACTGAGTATTGGCAGTGATGGTGTAGAAGTAATGAGATACCAGGGAATCTTTTCCTTAAACAGCTCTTCCAACACAGAAGGTACCTGATGGGAGTGTGTATTAGGAAAGAAATGAGACTAACTGGATGAAGTTTCGGATGGTGACAATGGAGACATTTATTAAGAATTAGAAAAAGGAAGATATGCAGAGTTGGAGAGATGTGTTTAATTTTTGGATATTTCAGTTTAATAGGCCAACTGGACATGTAGGTAAAATAAATGAATTGTTAGAGGCAAAAGAGGATGAACTATTTCAGAGAAGTTCAAATATGAATTCAATATCTGAAAGACTCATTCTTGGAATAGGTAACTGAGAGACAGAGAGAGGTGGCTGCTACCCTCAAGAAACTTTCAGTCTAGTGGGAGAAACAGATTGCCTACACAAACATAAATGTAAAATTAGGGTGTTTTAAAAAATATTTATCAAAAAGGGCTATGACTTGAGGTAGTGAATACAGAGCTAGAATCTGAAAGAAAGATACATTTAAAATTAAGCAGAGTAGGCAAAGATAAGAAACTAAGACATAGGTGCACAGGCAGACAGTGAAAGTTAGGGGGCAGAGAGTAAGCTGAGAAATAGGGGATAGAGCTCAGTTCCAATGGTGAACAATGAGAAAAGATCTAGGTTAAAAGCTTTGCATCCAGCAGATATCAAAGAAAGCAAGGAGCTTTCTTTGGGCATAACCACTAGGACCCTGAAAAAGTCTAGAACCTGTTCAGGCCCTGGCTTGAAGTTAAAGTTTAACATCTATATACAGTTTATACATGCAGCAGATAACTAATTTAACTCATTTCAGTGTCTTGACATGTTCACAGGTCTGCAAGCTTCACAAGGTCAGGGACTATGTCTGTCCATGTCACTGCTCTAATAAAGGTTTTAGTGCAGTGCCTGGCATAAAGAAGATGTCCAATAAATAACACATGTTTTCAGAGACATTATCTCATTTACTCTTCACAACACCAGGTTACATAGGAGGGATCATTATTCCTCATTTTACCAATAAGGAAAACACATTTCACTTGGAAAAAGAGTTACCCGGGTAGTGAAGTGACAGGGTTAGGAGATGGTCCCAAAGAACTGGGAAGAAGTCACTACACATACATGAGAGCCAAAGGAAGGGGAAGTGGAGCTCAGAGAGGCCACACAGCTTAGTGCATGATGTAAAATAATAAGGGGTATGGACTTGAGAATAAGATCAGGCTTGGATCTGAAAACTCCAGCACTGCCTGTTACTAGTGACATAGTTTTCTCATAGGCAAAATGGAGAAAATCAGTCTCTACCAGCTTAATGTGAAGACTAAAATATAATACATGTGCAACAACCATCAGGATGCCTGGCACACTAAACACTCAATGAACACCACCTCTTGCTATTAATATGGATGAAGCTTCACTGTCATTGACACTTGTCTACAATCCTAAGAAAAGCCTAGGGCTATGAAGAGTAGACCAGTGTATAGGGTCTCTAGGCTCTAAGAAAGTGCTCTGGATAAAAACCCATCCCAGTCTGGAGACCTATGTGGACACAGAGAAACGGGGCCTCGGGAAACCTATACAGAACCTGAGAAAAGGAGTTGCAGGTGCTCAATGAACTCCTTGGCCCCAGATCCATGTTAGGTTCAAGAGTCATGGCTAGACACAGAAAGCTCATTTTCTCCTGAAGTGCTTTAATTGCAGAGGCACCTACCACACTTCTGTGGCTCAATACTAACATGGAAGTTGGGCCCAGATCTCAGAATGTGAGGCTGTTCATCTAGAGATACAGGACAGATGACAGTGGATGACCATCCATTATCACCTTTAGATCAGGCCCAACCCTCTATATCCACTGAAGTAGTTGTGCTCGTCAGTTTAGGTAAAATAGAGATGGTGGTAATAAGAAACCTCTCACCAAAGCTCATCCATCCTTTGAAACTAGAAAGATGCTTTCTTAGTGATCCACTGACAGAAGGTTATCTCCAAATCGTAAGTACTAAATGACATCAACATCTCTAAATGAACTTGATCTATGGCTAAGAACTCAACTTAATAGGTGCTTACAGGAGGAAATAAACCAAAACTGAAATGACCCACAAGAATAGTGAGGTAACTGCCTCCAAATTAGGATCTTATCCATGTTGACCATGATAACAAATCACCCATAAGCTGTTTCATTTGAGTAGTTCTACATCCAAGAGTACACCCTTACTTTTCCAAAACTCTACCATTTCATATAATTTCTTTCTTAGAAAAGTGAGCTATTCTGGAGTGGAATAAGCTGTATCTTTCCTGAGGCCCAGAAGTGGCACGGAGTCTAATAGATGTGAAAAAAATTATCCATTTGGTGAGACTAATAGGCTTATAACCTTCTATAATTAAAAACAAGATTTTCAACACAGGCTACTTCAAAAATAATAAATATTTCACCAAAGTGTGTAGACAATGTGTTCCCGGTTATGAGATTAAAACCAAACCCTTAATACCTGCTATTCTGGAAATTCATTAAATACTGTTTATGGTACCCAAGGTTTAGGTTTAAGATGTGTGTTCATTTTTGTCCAGGAGACAGACACAAGTATAGGCAGAATATGTCACAGTTGGTTTGCCTAGAGTAACCTGCATGAAGAGTCAGCAAAAAAAAAAAAAAAGATGTTTACAGATTTTAAAGGCCCATCAACAGCAATACATGAACTATAATGACAAGACAAAGGCTCACTCCAAAGAATATTCAACTTGATAAAGGTGTCACTATTTACAGTTAAAACTCCTACCACGGTTATTTTTCTCATGAAAGAATGTATTTAACTCTTTCTCTAATTTTTCCTAGAAATACCTCTTTTGCTAACTGACAGATAAACTCAACCAAGAATTTTAAGACTGATTTTACTACCTTCACCACCCAATCCTCTATTCAGAGGCAACATTTCCAACATGAAAATATTTTAGTCAGCAAAGTTTTAAGTTAAAGTGGTGTCTTTGCCATTGTTTGGAGGGAGAAAGGTAGAAAGGAAGGCGGGAATTAGAAATGGAAAAAGAATTTTTAAATCCCCGTTGCATTATCTACCAGATGTAAGTGAATAATAACTAATATGTGTGCAGCCTCAGCCTTAATCTTAAAACAAATGATAGTATTCAAATACAATATTTCACACATGCAGACTGATAACAGGTTTTTCTTTTCTTTATTTCTTGAACACTCTGTGAATGACACAATATAAAGTACAATGTATTTAATGAAAGGTTTCCAGGCTGATTTCCCTATAGGTTATTTTCTTTCTTTTCTCTGGAACCCACATACAGGGTATACTGCAGGGACCAGGGGTACATATAAAAATAAACTACGAGCCAGTATCAGAGCTGATACCCTTCTCCTACAGGGGCAACTGAATTATTAGATCTGTGTCATGAGTGTTTTTTTAATATGCCATTGTTCCCACTTGAGCACATTAAATTTTCCATATCCACTTTTAAACCAATATAACCTTTTTTTCCATGTTCATAATGTTCACGCTGTACATTAACAGGCAGAAAATCCAATAGCTTAAGTCATCATATAGTAGTTATATGTAAAGCTTGGTGGATGAAAGCCTTTTGCATTTTTCCTCTCTGAACAGATACTATACTGGAGTTGGCTAAAACCATAGGGAAAAAAATTACATCTCATGGGAAACTGCACTAATATTTTTTTCTTTTATGATTGATCACAAATCCATTTTGAACATTACATATTTTTTTAAGTTTATTATAACTCTGGTTCAACATCTTCTAGCCCAACAAATTGAAGGTGCTGGAATCTTTTGGTCTGGAAGATGTGTTTGCCAATTATTTTTGTACTAGTGCACATAAACAGGGAGGACTGGATCTTAGGTATGAGTTATACATTCCTGTATAAAATAATTGTATATTCTATGAAGACTGATTCTTTTTCTGGAGAAATATACAACAACACAAGGGAAATCTTGTACTAGCAGCATAACTGAAGTGGCAAGATACAATATTAGAAAAACAGAGCTACTTTCATTACTGTGATGCTGTGTGTCAGAATGTCTCTCCTTAATGAACCTGTTTGCAATAAGACTCCGGGTGCAAAGAGGCTATTTAGAGAGACTATTGTGTCTATAGCGAGTCCTTCAAATATCTTCCCACCATTAGACATGCCGCATTGACCAATTCTGTCCTGATTGCTGTTCTTTTTACTATCAAGGGACATTCTTGCCCAGACAGACAGATGGGTCAGACACTGCAGTTCATAAAATGTTTACACTGTACACACACACACGTAGAAGCTATAGAGCTCCAAATCACACAGTGAGTTGAATGTGGCAGTGTCATATGAAGGCTAATGACTTTCCAATATCAATGAAAGGATTTAAGTTAAACTTTGCTCGTCCTGTCTGCCTGTCACTCTCAACAAAAAGCCTTTCTTCCTCCTCTCTTTTATATGCCCATGCCCATTGCTCACATGGGAACACTTCAGGCAAATGTTTTCTGTGTTATAAGTTTTCTTACTCTGTTGAGATTTTTCTTCTAATTGCTGACAAGAAAAGACCACACATGTCATGCCATCAAAATGGGAGTGAGGGAGAAAATACTACTACTAATAAAAGAATAGTCAAAAGGCTTTCTAAAAAGACAAAATTCCAATTCACAGTGACAGCCTCAGAGAATAAGGGTGACTTGTCTCTACAATAAAACTGCAGCATCTCTGGCTAAATCAGCAGCCTTTTTACCAAGTCTAAACATGAGAGGCTGAGGTGCTTAGAGGAAACTTCCATTCGTCATACTATGTTCTTATCAGCTGTCAGGAGTTGCTGTAGCCTCACCTTTCACATACCTACAGCCCTTTTTCCTATTGTCCTTTTTCTAGTAGTGTATCCTTTCTGTTAAAATACAAATAATATGCCTGACAGCCTGCTGCAGAAGGTTTCATACATCTCCTCCATCTCAGCTGTCAAGTAGAAAGAACTTCAAACCCAAAGGTCCAAATTGCCAGTACGCTAATAAGTGTAACAACTACTGGTTATACCTGATAAGGAACCAGAGTATTGCACACTGAACTGAACCTGGATCCAATGAATCAGATGACTCCAATGACAGTTTCAATCCCATTATTTTTAAAATTTCTCTCACCTCCTCTTCTTCAGGCTCAATCTTATGTTCTAGCAGACATGATATACAGACCATCACCTGTCCTGTAGCTCTCATTTCCAAAGCCATTTGGAATACCTATGATTTCAGAGTTTTTCCTCATCCAAGTTTCTAAATCCCCATAATGATAAAACCTCTATAAAAACTACTTTAAACATTTACTGAAAAGACAAAAGAAATTTCTTAATTGAGATATTTGACACTGCAAACTTATTTAAACACACTAAGAATCTGCCTATAGATTTAGAAAGCATAGGAACAAGTCCAGAGCAATCGAATGACAATCACTTATTTTTTCTGCAAAGAAATTAAGACTATAAGACATTTAAAGAAACTTGTCTTGGACTGAACAAACCCGGACCTTAACTAGGACTCTAGACACTTTGTCTACTTGTCTTACTCACACCAATCTATAGCTCTGTATCCAACAACCATTCCGATAAGAGTTATTTATTTTTTAAATAAGTAATAGATTTACTAAAGCATGCTTGCTAATACCTATCAATGTGTACTAGTAAAAAGAGAAAAAGAGTACAGATACTCCAAAAATGACTTCTGTGTTTCTATAGCACAGTTATTCTCAATGTATGGTCTCAGGACCAGTAGCATCAGCATGATCTAGGGACTTGTTAGAAATACAAATTCTCAGGCCCTATTCAAGAACTACAAAATCATAGAATCTGGGGTAGGGTCCGGCAATGTGTAATTAACAAAGCCTGTAAGGAAGACAGATGCATGTCCAGGTTTAATAGCTACAGCTTCAGAATATACAGTAGAATATACTCCTATTAAAATTATTTTAAATGGCTAATTCTCCTTCAGGACATAATCAACTCGCTATGGGCCAAAAAGCAGACCCAAAGGGAAGAATAACAGTCTTGGATTAAAAATAACTTTAGGAATATTCCAATTGGGGCAACAGACAATTGATTGTAAAGATGGGTCTTTTGACTGTTTACACAATACAAACCATTCCCCCTGATTCTTTTAAAAGAAATCATGAATAAAAATAATGCAGTTTGCCAAAGTAAAATGGAGGTGGAATTATGAAGAAATTAGTAAACTAGTACCACATGAGGACAAAATAAGGAAATGAAAGGAGAAAAAGGACTGTTACATGACTGGTAACATTACGAAAGGCCTGTGAAAAGCAAGAGGAACAAGTTTGAACTGAATCAGGTATGAAACCTCAGGGAAATTAGTTCATGAAAACTGTTAACGCAGAAGATAAAACGCATATCAGTAAAACTCATGACTTCAAAATCAAAGCCAACACTGTTTAAAATAACCAATAGTTAGAAAAAACCTGAACATCCATTCAAAGAGGACTGGTGACAATAATTTTGGTACTTCCAATTAATAGCATTCAATAAGGTCATAAAAATTTATTTACATCCATGATACTACCACTAAAAAATGCCTTCATTAGCAGATGGAAAAAAGCAACTAAGCAAGATACATAAACACATAGTATCACTCAATTTGTTTTTCAAAAAATATGGACATGTACATGTATACATGCATGAAATAAAATCTAGAAGCCATAAACCACAATGACCACAGCAGGTGAGTGGACTACAAATGAATTTTATCCTTCTCTTTGTTTCTGTTTTCTGCATTTATTGTTTATTTAAATAAATAATAATTACTTTCATATTGAGGAAATCATAAAGATACAGACACACAAATGTTTTAGGAAAAAAAGACAATGAGTGATCACTGTTTTACAGGCAAAGAAGTACTGCTGCTAGGCAGAGGTATTAGATCAGTAATAAAATTCCAGAGAATCAACAAAAACAGGATTCTAGGACAAAGATACAGACTTCAGAAGTGGAGGGAAAAAATCCTAAACCACAGGCAATTATCATAGAGTAATAATACCTTTTTTCCAGCTAAAAGAAGCGGGTGGGGGTGATATCAAGCTCACCCAAGCCACTACAAACAAATGACAATCAAAATGAAAATGGACATAATTTATTAAGTATGTATTATGTGCCAGATACTTTCACATACCATCTCCTTCAACTTTCAAGACAACTTGCAAGGAAACATCTTTTATCTGCAAAACAGAGATCAGTGAAAAGAAAGCAGCACAGTGGATCCCAGAGCTCATGAGGTAGTTCCACTACACCAGTCTCCAAAAGGGTTCCTTACCACGCAGTGAAGTGGTACAAGCTGAAACTTAGGATGCCCAAATGACTTCAGAAAGGACTCCATTATCTTTTGTAAATAAAAAATAAATATAGGAGGGGAGATAGGAAGAGTAGGGAAGGCAGCAAGGGCCTGATTGTAGACAACCATGCAAGCTATGTTAAAGACTTCTGACTCCTAAGAGAAAATGACATTTGTAGAAATGGTCCTTTAGCCTGCTTTTGGGGATGGTAGTGTTAAAGCAATGTCAAACAAAAGATGTTGCTTAGATGAGGTACCAGAGATAATGGTATCGAGATGGCGTTGAGAGAAGATTTAAGAAGTGTTCGACATGTAGACTGACATGATGTACTGATCAATGTGATGTTCTTAACTCTGACTCATCAACCACATGAACTGAATTCTAAACTTATTTTTATATACCATTGCTACTAACTTTGAAGACATCTCCAGTTCGGAGTCTTGTAGCTTTACTTGTTTCGTTCTTGCCTTTGTAGAGCAAACCTACCCAAATGCATTTAAATATTAAAAAATACTTGTTCCACTGACTGATAAACAAAATGTGACATATACATATAATAGAATATTATTTAGCAAAAAAGAAGTGAAGTATATCATACATTATAGATGAATACTAAAAATGTTACGTAAGAGAAAAAAGACAGTCACAAAATACCACATATGCTATGATTTCACTTACATGAAATGTCCAGAATAGGCAAATCCACAGAACCAGAAAGGAGATCAGGGGTTGCCTACAGCTGTAGGGGGATGGCAGTGTTGGAGGTGATCATTAAAGCATATGAGTTTGTTTTTTAGGTGATAAAAATATTCTAAAATTGATAGTGGTGACGGTTACACAACACTGAATTCACTAAAAAACACTAAAGCCAATAAAAACACCCTAGGTCGGTGAATTGCATAGTATGTGAATTATATCTCAATAAAGCTATTGTTTTTTAAAGTGTTTCTGGGGGGATATTTATTGAATGTAATGTGCTTGGTACTAAGGAGACACAGGATGAGCAGATGAAGACAATAGGACTTCAGCCCTGAAACAGCATAAAATCTACAAAAAGTAAAAACCCATTTAAGCCAAGTGGTTCCTATTGTTAGAATCTTCTACCTGGTTCTGTGCAAAATAAGCCTGATAACATCTTTAAGAAAAAATGCTTACCCAAGAAACAATTCCGTTTTTCTCTTGATTCTTAACTCCACAGAGGTATTTCTCTAATATCATCCAAATCACAGATATAAAGGTTATTTAATCAAACAGTTACAGAATAGTCTTCATAAAAGATTTAATTCCTGTTTTTAAAAAAATCTCTGGATAAAACATTTCTAGAGACATGTGGACACTCACAAATATAAAATAAATACAATTTCATATTTATGTCAACATCTAGCAACACTAGCCTTACATTTCATGTCTAGCCATATGATATGTAGTTCTTCTTATTCTTTTACTTATATAGATGTGAAATGAGATTCATTTCCAAATTTGCTCTTCAAGTAAGTGTCTTGAAGAGCCCTGGCCTAAATGCCAAAGATCTGAAGATTTAGATTCAAGACCTCATGTCATCAGGGGTGGACAAATTTTGGGGGGTGGTAGTGATAAACAAATAGTTTACATCTATAGTAACATAAACAACATACCTTTTAATTACCTTAGGGAAATAATCAGCGACTGAATCAAAAGTTTAAATACAAATACATTCACTGTGCAATATTTAAAATAGCAGAAAGCTGGAGACAACAACCTACTTTCCAATAATGGAGGCTCTATAAGTAAATAATGGTTAAGGACAGAATTACTATATGGCCTTTAAAACTCATATTTTACAAGTACCACAGAGATATAAAACAATGTGACTTTTACATTAAATACAAAATATTGGCTTTAAAAATCATGTTAGGTATCTCAATTTTATAAAATTAAAGATACACAGAAAAAATCTAAAAGAATAGTTTTAAAATGATAAAGATGATCTCTGGGTAATATGATTATAAGTGATTTAAAATTTTTGGTTGTTATGAATTAAAATTTTCTAAAATAAATGTTTGTTATAAGGGGAACTGAACAATAAATTTGCAGTTATTTCTCACTTCTCATCAAAATAAAATGCAAGAAATATTTTCTGATCCAAAATGAGAGTTCTGGTTATCTGAATTTTAGTTGTCTAAAGTTTTAATATACTAGTATTCTAATGTGCTTACTTCTCTCTTTATTCTGAGCTTTTACCAATGCTGTTCCTTGTGCCAAGAACATTCTTAGCCGCTCTACCTAGACTCTTCACCAGATAACACTGAAGAATAAGGAAGCAGAGGTGTCACTTCCTTCAGGTAGTCTTTAACGCTTATGTATGTGCTGATGAAACTCTAGACTTGGGGTTCCACAGCATTTGTCACACGGTACTATAGTTGGCTAGTTTCATATTTTTCTTCTCTATCAGTTCCAAGATACTTTTAGGGCAAGAAAAAAAATGTTTGTTTTGTTCACCACTACATCCACTCTACTTTATAGCATACAGTATGGACTTAGTAAATATTTTAAAATAAATTTATATATTAACAAATGAAGAAATACACAATCTGTCATAGAAGCCAAGTATGCCTAATTCTTAAAAACATTTACTCTCAAGTAAACCAGGGGTATACATTTCATGTAATGAAAATATCAGAGTGTAATCATTCAGTAATTTAAGCAAAAGATAGTTCCTATGTTGCTCCTGTTGTCAGAGTCCAAAAGCATGAGTCTAGTACAAGGATAAATAATTCGAACCCAGGATATTAAATACATTAATGTCTTAAACATACAATTGCAAATAAACAGAAATAAACTACAATCAGGAGAAACAATTAAAATAGAATTATACCCTATTTCCTGAATTTGGTTCCCAAAGATCAGATTCAGATGTTTCATAAGCTTTGGAAAAGTAAATAAAACATTATGCACACTGCTCACTATAAATCTTAACTTAGTATTCAAATTAAATCTAAACACAAACATAACCCTAAAACCTCCTCCAATCCCATATACACTCAAAACAATCAAAATCTGTTTTCCAGGACAGCAGTTTTACTACATGAGTACAATATTTATGCTGAATTACAATGATTTATGCTTATGCTATATCTAAGCTTACTCCTTTGCATATTTCAGAGTTCAAGTGTCTACAAATTTACCCGAAGCTCAAGTTTTCTAATGAAACAATTATACTCCTCAGGACACTTTTAATATTGGTTTAGATTTAAGATCTATTTGGGAAAAGCTGATAAAACTTCAAACAATATGCACTGCTTTATATTATTTGCTTAGCACTTGATAATAATAGCTTTACAACAAACTCAAATTAAAAATTAATTCACAAATTAAACCTTTACTTTAAACCATTACTGTATTCACTTTTCTTCCCTGCATTTAGAAATGTTAAAAAAAAAAAGGTAATTCAAATAAAAAAATCAAGGCCATGTTTAAACTAGATCATTACTAACCTTATTTACACAACAACCCAATTAGCCAAATGTAAACTGATAAATTTTCCAAATATAAATTTTTGAATTCATTTAATTTTTAAAAGCTTTTTAAACATACATAAAAACATTGGAATTTTTTTCATCAATTTAAAATTTCAAACAAAGTGATTAGTGACACCTCAACTAATAGTGGAATAGCATCTAGTTTTCTTTTTCCAGTACATTTGGCAAAAATTCAAAACATTTGGTTAAAACAAGAAAAAAAAAAATCCTAGCCAAAGAAAACAGAAGAGCAAAACATGAATAAGAAACAAGCATGCCTATCTTTTCAGTTCAAGAGTCCAAGAGCACTCTGCTGCTATGTGTTTCCAGTACTGGCAGTTTGAAGAGCACAGTCCCATTTGTGGAGGTGCTCCCAGCGTGGTGGGGAAGACAGATGACAGGGTTCAGTGTGCTCGGTGGGATTCTGCCCAAAGGTCTTTGTAGCAACCTAGCGGTACTTTGTTCACTGAGTAGTACCACTACTAAAAATAAATAAGACAAAGCATTTTCAAAAATTTTTAAATCTACTCATGAGTATCACACAAATGTACAAAAAATGGTCCGCAGGGTACAAAGCATTAAGTGCCTTAAAAAAAAAAAAAGACTGCAAAATAGAAGGCACACCTGGAAAACAATATGGCTAAGACATGAATATAGAAAGAGTGTCAGGAAGAGATTGAGGTGTAAAGATAGGCTGGACTACTCTCATGGACGGCCTTTAATTCAGAAGGGCTTATTCTGACAAGAGTTTGAAATGGATGAAGTTTTGGGGCTGATTAGCAATAAAATCAGAGATGTTTTTAAAAGCCTCCAAATGGAGTCCCTCTACCTCTAATGAGTACCATGTCCTGGAAAAAAGTTGAAGATGAACTGACCAGTTAACCTCCACCAGCTTGCAGAAGGGCAGTGAGGTTAAAAGGAGCAAAAGAGGGATATGAATTCACTTTCAGACCACCTCCCCTTCCCCATTTCCACAGTAATCATGAGACATTTTTTCTTAAAGGAGGGGTTTGTTCCAAGAGGAAATACAAACTAAAACAACTGACCTACAGGATTTGGTAAATTATGGAAGTGTGAAAAGAAAGAGAAAGAAAACAAACACTTGGATTTGTAAGCCTGTAGGACCAGGAAAATGAGATCACTTCTGGAGGTTAACTAAGGTTTTTGTGTATGTGCTTATGCTACAAAGTATTTCATAAAGACAGCTTCTAGTCTATTTTCTGAAAAGGGATTTACCTGCGTGCACATGAGAGAAAGAACTCGAACCTTAAATTCACCTTGCCAAACACAACTCTCCATTACAACGTAAGACTAAACTGCCTAAGCTTTAAAGTGTCCCTCTCCCACGGTTTCTGTCAAGGCCTTCACCTCTTCACAGTGGATGAGCAGCTGTTCTGCATTTTCAGAGACCAGACTATGAGAGTTAAAAGAAACTATAACACAACTGGGAGTGTAGTTGGATCAGGTGACTAATTAAGGTGACAGAAGCTCTTGCTATATATTTCTTGAAGGGAACTACTCAAAAGTGGATGTAGGTTTGGTAAGACCTAAAACTTACACACTTTGGGGGCCTTCATTAAGAAAAATCATGCAAAAATACATTACATGCAAACTTAACAAAAAGACATGAACCATGTGAACACATTTGCTGGGACCCTTCCCATGGCCTCGAAGAAAAATTTCCTCTGTGCACATGCCCCTATTCTGAAGAATAGTCCTAGAGTTCAGTGGCTGAGAAAACTGAAAGGAAAGTGGCAACCTCAGGAATCTGACACTTCTGTTGTTATCAGAAGAAGCGAACTTTCCTGAATAGCATCAAAAGAGTTAAAACTACCCAAGAAAAATGCAGGCAGAAAGAGATGAGTTGGCTTAGACTGGCTGATTACTCTTATAGCGATTTCATTTGACAGGGGTAAATACAAAGAAAAGTGTGTGCCAGTTTTTACAGAAAACATATGGGAACTTACCTAGGGAAATTTGCTTTCTCTTAACTAAACAAGAAGTCTTTTCAGGTATTTTGAGTTGAAATTGAGAAGGACATTTTTAATTATAGAGAATGTGTTGAAAGAGTAAGCCACTGGAGAAGGGTGACCATAATGCATTAATATTCAACTTCATTCCTGGGCAGGGTAGATGGACGAGACTAGAACAAGAGTTAAACTTTTAAAAAGATCCACTTCACAAAGGAGGAAGGAAGGAAGGGAGAAAAGGAAGAGAAAGGGAGGAAAAAGAAGAAAAGCATTAGGCTCTCTACTTGAATAAGCTTACACAAGAAACTGTTTCAAAAAGATTAACAAATTAATTTATCTCCCAAGCTGTGGCTCCTCAAAATAAAATTACAACAAATACGAAATCTAAACTGTTAAGGCAAGAGCTTCCCTTTCTGTTCCAGATGCCCTATGTAATCAAGGGTTCCATGTGAATAAATGCTTGGAACAAGGAAATTCATCAACACTGTCTCTCTTGCTCTGAAGCCCAACTGCAAAAGGAGAGATGCTCTGCACCAAACGTGGAAGGGTAAGCGGTGGTGGGTACAAGTGGGGCAGGAGGATCAAAATCACAAAGGTCAGCATCAGCACCCCCTAAAAGAAGGTCTTTGACCCACACTGCACCATCTCTCCTCTCCCATCTCAAACTCAACTCCCACCCAACTGGTTGGGCAGCTTCTCCCCCTCCCTAACTGCAACTGAGACTGGAAAGAGCAAAAGACTGGACAATCAGTGATCAAACAAGACAGTCTGGAGGACAGTAAAGGTGATTCCAGGCACCCTTAGGAATAATAAAGTGACAAAAGGGACAGGAAGAGAGCTAATTAGTACATTTCCAGGCAAGAGAAAGCTGAGGCCAAGGGAAAGGATGGAATTAAACACCAATTTTGCCAGGCTGCCTACTTCAGCAACATTACTCTCACTGATATGAAACTGACAAGCAACTAAGACAAACACACAAAAAATTTGCAAGAATGGCAAGAGCACCAGGCTGGGGGGGAGGAAGGGGTAACTAATTCTGCTTCCATCATCCTCTGTGATCTTGACTCAATTCTGAGTCTTCTCTTGAATTCATCCATCTTAACTGTAAAAGAGTGGAGAAATGAAACATTCCTGTGAGTCCTTCCAGGGCTGGCATTCTAGAACTCTAAAGACAGCACTGTGTACATAGAAGAGGATGGACTCTGGAACCAGACCACCTGGATGTGAATTCCAGCTCTGCCAGTACTAGCTGTCTGTTTTGGAGACAGTTACTTGACCTCTCTGTATCTCAGTCACGGCATCTATGAGAGGAGAAAACTACTCTTTATCTTGTGGAGCTGTCCTGAGGACGAAATGCTGTCAGTTCGTAGGCTATGTTAGCCCACGGCTGTGGACTAATTTTGTATCCAAGACTTTTTGGGTCCAGGCATTTGTGTGGTTAATCACCTTTCTGAAAAGTTTTTCCTTGGAGGGGCATATACTTTACCAACCACTTTCCAGGGTGCTTCCCTCCTAGGCCAGAGGTAGTATTAATCAAGCACAGATTTCTCCCATTAGCCTAGATGCAGCTCCAGAATCATCACTGATTCAGAGCTTCCTGATTCAGAGCTCCTGGCAGAAAATAAGTTAGCCGCATGTTAAATACTGATAACGTTATATTCCTTTTTCACTACTCCATGCCGTATGGTCCAAACTGGTTCAGATGCAGTTTTCTCAAAAATACAGTTCAAAGAACCCCTTTTGGTGAAAGTATCTTTACAAGAGAGACTCCCCAGCCTTTAGCTATTTCATGACTTCTGAACCCTGACTTCCAACTCCATGGACCAAGAAAGTATAGTTTCTCTAAGGACATTTACACATTATCTATGGAAAACTATGGGTAATCGCAGATGAACTGAGTTAGCTGATACTATATAAAGAGGATATGCTTTAGAATCCACAGTCCAAATCAAGGCCCTGGGAGCAAATTCCTGGTGATGATGTGGTGGGATGAAGACAAAAGGGAGCCCTTTAATTAAGCAAGGTCAGTACTTAACAAATTTGATTCAGGCAAAGATCAGAGGGTAAGGAAAGAAAGAAAGCAATTCCTTCACATGTCCACACCCTGCTGGACTTCACCTCAGGATAATCTCACACACCTTCCCCTCAAGCCAACATGCAGGGCCTCCTCTTCCCTTCCCCAATTCTTATTCCCTACTACAGTTGAGACCAATTCTACCTTCTACAAACTCCTCAAACCATGCCCCTCCTCTGCAACCCTCCTCCATTATCACCTGGCTAAATTATACTAAAACTCTATAGTCTTGCTCCTCTTAAATCCATCTTACAATAAAATCTCTTGCTTAAAACCTAAAGGCTTTTTTTTTCCTTTTTTTTTTTTTTGCATGCAATATGGATGAATCTCAAAAGTATTACACTAAGTGAAATAAGACAGACTTAAACGATTACATGCTACACAATTCCATTTACATCAGCGGTTCCCAACCTTTCTGGCACCAGAGACCAGTGCTCCTATGAGAATCTCATGCCTGATGATCTGAGGTGGAGCTGAGGCAGTGATGCTAGAGCTGGGGAGCGCTTGCAAATACGAATGAAGTTCACTGTCACCCACAGCTCACCTCCTGCTCTGTGGCCTGGTTCCTAACAGGCCATGAACCATGGTTTGTGGACCCGATTTACATGATATTCTGGAAAAAGCAAAGCTATAGAGACAGAAAACACATTACTGGTTGCCCGAGGCTGGGGGTGGAGGAGGGGTCACTCACTCAGGAGCACTAGGATTTTAAGGGGTGTTGTAAATGTTCTTCATCTTGATTGTGCTGGTGGTTACAGAACTTAATCAAACACACCTAAGGATACACTAAAACAGGTCAATTTTATTGTGTACAAATTATAACTTAATTTAAAAGAAATTGGAAGAAAACCCCAAGGGCTCTTCCATTGCCTACAGGTTCCATGGTTTTGCTGATCTGTCTCCTATCTTGCCTTCCACATTCCAGCAATCAACTTTTTATAATATCCTGTACTCTCCATGCAGAATTTTCTCACCTCTGGCTCGTTCTTCAACACAGCTTTTCCAAATTAACACCTAAGTTCTCCAAGCTGTCTCCCTGCCTCTCTCAACCCTCATGCTCCCAAGCTAATAAGTTAGATGTCCTTCCTGTAGGCTCTTATAATGCCTAGTGTTTCCCTATCACTGCATTCAAAGAAATGTTTTACAAATTATATGCATATGCTGTGGTATAATGAATGATCTTATCTCCCATCGATCAACTGAAATGTATATTCTTTGATAAAAAGGACTACTTTTCATTCACATGTGTTTATGCAGTCTGGCACATGGCAGCCATTCAATAAATCTTTGTTGGAATAATGTTTCATAAGGCATCATTGTGTCCCCACCACTAACAAGAGTGTCCATATGGCTCAATAAATACAGGCAGCTCCCACTTTGTACGGCAATGCAAGACCATAAACAGGTCATGGAAGCATAAACTATGGAAAGTGATCTTAATAATCAAAAGGAAAATTATGATTTTTCTAAAACCTTTAACTTTGTCAAAAACTCTTTTTATCAGTTATAAATGTATAAAAATTTTTAGAGTAAAATACTTATGTAGGATGTTGTAATTTAAAGCATTAGAAACTCTGAGAATAAAAGTGTTTTTACTTTTTTATAAAAAAATATATCGAAAGTAATTTGAGTAGTTTCAACAATGGTGGCTTTTCTACATAATTTAAAATACCAAATGAGCATCTTTTGTGTGTTTTAGTGAACTGTAATACTCCTGTCTAAGTTTGAATTGATTTCCAACATTTTATCTTTTTTGTTTTCAATATCATGCAATATCCCTAAAGAGTTCTTTTAATATGAATTTTTTTCCCAGCGTCCTTTCCTCTGTTGGGCCTTCATCCTTTTCATCACAGTTACTTTTCTAATTTGATAAGTTATTCTTCGATTAACTCCTCTGGCTGCACGCAGAGTCTAGAACAGTGGCAGTGTTGATATTACCATGATTAACTATTTTTTTTCTAGAACTCAATTTACCACTAGTTTAAATTTCACTGGTAGTGGTATCACTTTTCATTTCTTTGCTGCATTTTGATCTTTGTCAGCCAATTCCCGTTTTCATAAAATGTTACGTGGGTCTATCTCTGAGACAAGGAGACAACACAGCTACACCTTTTGCTGTATGTTAACTAAATAACAGAATGTGCTAGCTGTACTTTAATACAATTACTTGCAGTTAAAATAACATTGTAACTGAAATTTGAACTATATTGTTCAGGTTTGGTGTTATTTAATGACCATAATAACAGAAATTTTTCATGCTGGAACCATGCAAATGGAGAAATATCTGTATTTAATAAGTAATTTTAGAATGAACGAAACAGCTCACCACTGGGCCAGATTTAAGGAATAGGAATTTATGACCTTCCCATCTACACTTTTAGCTTATATATAACGTTACAAAAACGAGGCACATCCCTAAAGACCCAATTCACAGTCAAGTATAACAATTTAAAAGGAAAGATCTAGATAATAATCCCAACTCTATCAGTAATGAAGTTCCATACTGACACTGTGCCTCTATGACTTGCCCTATAAAATAAGGTCAATAATACTTCTTTATTCAGGAGCTCATTCTGAAAGCCAAAGGAGAAACATCTTTAAAAGAATTTTGAAAAATTCAACTAGATAACCACCATATCAACTATATACTTAGTACAGACCTGGCACTATTGTAAGAGCTTTACATAAATCTTCTCATAGAATTCTCATAACAATCTACAGGATAAATACCAGTATAGTCTCCATTTTACAGAAAAATAATGAAGCAGAGAGAAGCCAAATAACTTGCCAAGAGCTTACAAATAGTAAGCAGTGAAGCCAGTCCAGTGACCTCAAAAAATGGAACTCCACAGGTCAAGTTCTTCAAAACATTTTCACTAACTCATCTCTTTCCTCAGAAAGTGAAAAGACAAGATCACTGAAAAGGGTAAAACACTGACTCCTAGGAATTATACAAACCTAATTCACAATGACTCAATATACTAACCAGTTAGTCTTACAGGAATATTTACAGGTTGTCGACACAAGGACAAAGATGTACACTGTCCAGAGAGCCAAGGAGCTAAGAAGACCATGTCCAGACTTTAGAAGGAATCAAAAATGTAGGGGTCAGGGGAGTTCAAATATATTCAATTATTTTATGCTAGTAAGTAAAAGCATAAATACCAGAAAAGAACTAGCTAAGAAATAAATTCACTTTGCAATAGTGAAGAAACTGTATTTATCATGAATATATATATATATATATATATATATATATATATATATATATATATATATATATATATATAAAGAGTGCTACAAAAACAAGATATGTGTAGCTGAGGTCTGATTTCACAAGGAATCCCATATGAAATAGGAACATGAGAGCCTAATAAGGATGTATGATCAGAAAGCAAAGGGATTAGTTAACTAAAATAAGTAGATTCCTCTCTAAATATAATTTACTCATAAGGACACATTTAGAACATTTGTATCTCATTAGAGGTATTAAGTGAGAAAGATTCTCATTACCAACCAGTCCTAATTATAATTCATCTTAGAAAATAAAGTGAGTTTTCTTTACTAAAAGGGAAAATATACAGCAAGAAATAGCTTAAATATAGTAACAGTGCTGTCAACAAAGTCAGACACCAAAACAAACCTTATAGCTCAAAGAAATATCAACTGAAAACTGAATAACCACAACTAGAATATATTTTTAAACTATTCCCCAGCATCTCCTGTTCTCATATTTCCATAACAATCCAAAGCAGAAATAATTTGCCTAAGAAAAGAGTACCCAATTTACAAACAACAGAAACAAAATAAAAATACAAACCAAACACAAATGTGTTTCTGCCATCGCACCTTTCACCAAGGTACCACCAGTGGTGAAGAGGAGATAATAAGGAGTCTAACTTGCTTTGGGGAGGGTCAGTTCTAGTTTTCCATCCCACCATAAAGGGGTACTTGCCTCTTGTGTCTGGAAACAGAAAATACTTTAAATGATATATACAATGGATTGTGTGACTTATAGTTTAAATATTTTACAAATGTGAAAGAAAAATAATAGAAGAGACATAATTAGGACATAGAAAAGTTTTAGTAGATAGAAATTAGGTTGTTCTCAGGTAACAGAAAATTCAGTTTATAAGAGCTTAAATAATTAGTTCTCTCACAGAACAAGTAGTCAGAGGTAGCAGCCCAGTGCTAGGTATCGAGGACAAAGGCTTTGCCTTCTTAACTGCAGTATCCACACTCAAGCATCACTGCCTCATCAAGCACCACAGCCAAAATCCAAGTGTAGTTTTTCATTCCAGGTGGGAAACTTTCACTACCTTCTCCCAACATACTTCCTCTTACAAATTATTGGCCATAACTTAGTCACATGTCTATTCTTAGACCAACCACTGTCAAGGGAAATGACATTATCATGACTTGACTTTTAAAAATATTAATCTTGAGATATTTCCTATCCTTGCTAAGATTAAAGGCTTTCCTGTTCCCATCCCCTAGCCCCAGCCACTTTGGAAGAAAGAAGTGGGATGGTTTTTAGGGTAGACATCAGTCTTTACCTCAGTCACTTCGAAAAAATCCATGATTATAAAAGGGCAGTTTGATGTAAAGAAGTCAACAAATAACACCACTATCTAGAGCTTAGTACCACAAGTTGAGAGCATTCTACCAGCAGACCAACGGGCACCAGTACACAATGAACTATTTTACTAGTTAGATGAGTAAGAGCCAGTAAAGTAGCATTTAAAAAGTAGCATTTAAAAAGCACAATTTCTCGGCCAACAACATGAATCAGAAGAAACTGTGTCAGTTCTCCAATTTTATGTTTCCCAATATGATCTAGTTGAGCAATCCTATTCAATCTCACCTCTGTACTAAGTCTCTTCTAGGGGAATGAGGGGGTGGAAAAACATACTTGAGTTTAGATGTGTCTATCACTCCATTTCTTTTTAATTAGTTCTCTTTTTTCATTTAGGCCATTTTTCCCTCCCTAGAAAATCAGTCAAAGTCAAATTACAGGAATGTATCTGATAAAAAATAGTCCCATGCACGATATCATCCTGTATCTGGGTTTTCAGTTATAGGCATATAATGAAGGAAAATTTAAATACCTTTAAAGATTCAAAATACAACCATTTTGGAAGGCATGGGCCATTCCTTTTATACCTCAACTTTACAGATAGTATTCGGCCTAAAAGTGGAATCATTAGGCTGACCCCACTCAAAACATGAATGCAAATTTATGAAGTTTTTCTCACTTTTAAGCTAAACAGCATCTCATTTTTAAGCTAAACAGCATACTCCACCTGAACACATCTCATTTTTTCCACCTCTGTGCTTTTAAGTTTTTCTTTCTACCTTAACACCCGCTTTGCCAATCAATGCTATCATTTCTGTCATTCAAATTTTATCAGATGAAATTCAGGGTCTATCTCAAATGCTCTCATTTCCCCCATGCCAGTGGATAGCCCAAGACTTTGAATTATTCTTCACAGGGTTCACTCACAGTCCAACTCTCGACCTCCCTGAAGCCTTTAGCAAACCCAAGAAAGATGCAATGCTCTATAAAAGTCCCTAAAAGTAATAAGACTAAAAGGACAGCTGTCTATAGTTAAAAGGATCTCTGCCTGTATCTTTCCTCACTTATTATTTTTTTCCCTTTAAAGCATTGCCAGTGGTAAAGAATCAGCAAAGGAAGTAGAAAGGCTCAAAAGAAGATGGAAAGGAAAACTGCATATATCTGACTAGTTTCTCTGTACTCTATACATACCTGATCTGCATGTATCTACACACAACATAACAGACACAAACAGATGATGACTGCTAACTCTGACCTTTGCTTAAAAAAAAAAAAAAAACACTCCAAAAGTTACTGCAATACAGGAAACATTTGGGAGACTAAGCCATCTGATGACAATTACAGGAATTCTGCATGGGAAAAGAATACTGAGAGAAATCCAGACGGCCATGCAATTTATAAACCCTACCTCATCCCCAGAATCCTCTGCACACCATCCACATCAAATCAAGTGAGAGGTGAATGGTGATTTTGCTACTCAATATTCCCAGGCTGATTCTAATAGAGAGGCATACTCCCACACCCTAATCCAGAGAGCTCAGCATGATTTTGGTTTGCTCAGGTTTTCTCATCCTTTGAAGAAAGATATTTCATGACTGTCATGAGTTTGGTTCCCAAAAATGTGAGACTTAGAGGAACCAAGACTTTTACAGTAAACAGATGATTAAAAAGACAAACCACCGAAAATGTTAGTATAAAACTAAAACTTTTTTTCAAGCTTCTTCAGTCCCTGAATTGACCCTTGTGGAATTTGATGAAGGTGGCTGGGAAACAAGGGTAGTGATTAGAAGAAGAAAAGGAGCTAATATTTAATGAGCACCTCCAAGAGCAAACAACTTTCAGAATTAAGAAACCTTGCAAAGGAAGCATTATTTACAATAGCCAAGATATGGAAATAGTCAAACTGTCCAACGACAGATGAATGCATAAAGAAGATATAGTATATATAAACAATGGAATGACTACTAAGTCATAAAAAAATAAAATATTGCCATTTTCAATATTATGGATGGACGTTGAGGGTATTATGCCAAATATGTAAGACAGAAAAGGGCAAAAACCATATGATTTTACTCAGATGTGGACTATAAAACAAAAAAGAAACAAACAAATAGAACAAAACAAAAACTCATAGATACCGACAAAAGATTGTTGATTGCCAGAAGGGAAGGGGTGTGAAATGAGTAAAGGGGCTCAATTATATGGTAATGGATGGACACTAGACTTTTGGTGGTAAGCATGCTATAATAAATGCATATTGATATCAAAATTATAATGTACGCCTAAAGCTTATACCATGTTATCAACCAATGATACCTCAACTACAAAAGAAACCTTGCAAAGGAGATGGCACCCTAATTTAATAAGAACTAAGATTCGAATCGGCAACTTGACCAATCCCAAAGCTCTTAACTGAAGACAAGGGGGTAGAAACCCAAGCCTAACTGACTCCAAAGCCCATTGTGGTTTATTCTTTCTAATAGAATATTATTTTATTAGAAAGGAAAAACCACACTGCTTATGAGACAATGAGTACACCATAGACCTAGCATGACGCAAAATAGCATTAGCCAATAACCATGTTACCAAGGCACACCTGACAATTTCTTCTTAAATAATTTATATTAAATATAAGAAGTGAGTTGCAGGTAATTTTCAAAGTTAAAAAATTTTTTGTAAAAAAATTGTTATTAATCTACCCAGAGAACAGGTAACACTGTTATTGCCCATTTGGTACATTTCCTTCCAGTAGTTCATATTACACACTTACACACACTTACACACACACACACACACACACACACACACACACACACTTTTTTATGTGCCACAAAGATGGGGTGATACTATTTATAGCTTTGTAATCACTTCCTTTCAATTAATATGAGTATATTCTCATGTTTTCAAAAATTCCTCAAAAGTCTGATCTTTTAAGTAATTATAACAGAATACATTTCATAACTAAAGTCTTCAAGCTTAAAGCCCTATGCTGACAAGATTATGAAACTTAAATACTCAAAATGTTCTTCGGACACATAGATATCTAAGGAAACAAGGAATTTCAGTAGACTGCTGAACAATAAATCATGATTCTGTAGAATCCCTGCTGTTTCAAGAGGATGTACTTCAGTAGAATCACATCTGACAAATCTCTGTATGTTAGAAATAAAATTAGCCCATAAACACATAAAGTGTACAAAATTCAAAATTAGAATTGCAAACTCAATGATCTTGTACCAGTCCTTTTGTAGCTCTCTGTGGAAGTCAAGTGTTAAACATTCTGAATTTTCTTTGAATAGAATCCTGATAAGTTGAGCACAAAATTCAATGTGTTAGCAAAAGGTGCGTTTCTCCAACATGGTGCATACCAAAGAATTGCTTAGCTATCTTATAAAACAGGTGGTGGTGGTAAATACAGCAACAATGTAAAAATGATAACGACAATGACGATTGCTTTCATTTTTTGCCTTTTTCCAACAAATGTCTGTCACTGTTCTTAACCCTGAATATAGATTTTTAAAAATTTTAACACATAAGGCAGCTACTATTCTTATCCCCATAAAGTAACAAGCAACTTGAACTCAGAAAACTTGAGTTCAAGTCCATTCTTAGTTCTAATTAGCTGGAAACTATGTTGTCTCTTTAGACATCCAATTTCTTCACTTATAATAAAAGGGTTGGGGCTAAGAGTCTTGTAGATTAAATGAGCTAAAGTTCTATGATTTTGAGAGTCAAATGAAAATAAGTGTGCCCTTCCCAATCCATGGCAAACACACATCAAAAAATAATCATGTCACTAAATGTCAGCATGGCATCACAATCTTTCACAACACAGCACACTAGGAAGTTATTACACGTTAGTTTTAAAATCATACTTCCTTGGCCTCCCAAGGTGTGCACGCTGTGTCACAAAAGACCAAAACTAAACCTTGTCGATGCATGAAATTTGAACCCTAAGACAAGTTAAATCTATCAGTATAGGGTATTCAGCTGAAAACTCTTGAAAAATTGAGCTTTACCACCCCAAAAGCTGGCTGACCTGAACAGTCACATATCCCCACCAATAGTTGCCCAGGACAAGCAAAACAAAAAGTACAAACTAGCCTACCAGGGTGGGGCATGAAAATCCATGCCAAGTCCCAGAAAAGGAAAGAGGGCTATCTCACCAAAGAGAAGGCTGTCCCCAGAAGCAAAGTGTGGAATCTCCATGGGGGAAGGGAGAAAGAGGTCCAAATCCTGATTCTCATCTGGCCCTGCTCCTGTGTATTAAGTTAATGTTTTAGCTCAGTGAAAGTAATTACCAGCCAGGCTCTCCAATCCATCAATTCACCCTGGGCATTCCTGCTGATTCTTTCTTTGGTCTCTAGGACCCAAGAATTCCTTTTGTTGATCTGGAAGTATGAAAGAAAGGTTGGTTGTTACTAGTTTCTCTCTTTGAATTTCAAATTTCTGCCAAGTAATTAAGAAAAGAAAATGAATAACTATTTTCAAGTTTTTAAAGAAGAGCTATGGAGGTTAGAGTACGTACAGCCTCTCACGAAAATAAGATTAAAACCATACATCTTTGACCTCCTCTCTTCCAAGTAAAATGGACAAGTATAATTTGGCTCTAGTCTCTGTACTCAGGAATTTGATCCAAATCACCTCCATTCAAGTTTAGGTAGTTGGCCAAGAGCAGCTTAGTCAATAAATGAAACATACACTTTCATATATCCCCACAACAATCCTAATGGAAGGATCATTAGTATCCTCATTTTACAGAGGTTGAAAGCACTAGCCCTAAGATCACACTTAAAAAGTAACTAAAGCAGTCTGCTGAGTCCAAACAGTAGTCTTCTGTGCAATTTTTCCAAATTACTATAACATATTATAGTTTAAAAAAATTCCCCCAACTGGAAGTAACATTCAAAATTATGCTAAAGACTACGGAATTATAAGAAAATCCTAAATGCATCCAACCAGCAGGCAGTTATTCATTTTGCATTTTCCACTATACTAGATAGATATGATAGAGGAAATTCTAAAATTATCCCCACGATTCCCACTACCACCCTATAAATCCATTTCCATTGCACAAATACACTGAATGGGCACTATAAATATAACATATGCCCACAGAACATACATATGGGAGGTAAAAGGTAAAGAACCATTTGGTAGTAACGGCAACAACAGTGAGCCTTTTCCGCCATTTAGGCTATGAACACATTTGCTTCCATTGGTCACCAGCAAACCCACAAGAAATTGGTCCGTCAGTGTACCACCAATCCAAATAGCAGGCATCTCTGAAATCTATACAAACATTAACAGGGCTTTGTTTTTTATTGCCCAGAATGCACATTCCAGGATATGCAATTAGAATAGACAATATTTGACTCCTTAGGCATATTAACACCAGCTAAAATACATGCATACACACACTACAAATGATTCTATAAGTGATATACTCTAGGTACAGAAAATCTAAAAAGCATAAAAAAGCATTAAGGAGTAGAAATTAGTCATAGTCCCAGAACCCAGAGGCAACAATTTATACATTCTGGCCTGTTCCCTTCCAATTTTTTTTTCCCCCAATAGCTAGACTATTTGAAATGGTTTCTTTTCTACAAAACAAAAAGCAGCAGCAACAACAAACCACCTAATTCCTTTAGTCAGGAACAAGAAGAGAAATATAACCTAGAAAAAAATGAATTCCATTGTATTTATAAATTCAAACTTCTTGAGTAAAATCTTAAAGACAACTACAGTAAAAATACTTTAAAATCCTTTGGAAAAAGTTCAGTAAGGGCACCTCTGGACTCCTTAGTACTTGAGCTACAAAGCCAGAAGAAACAATAATCCATAATGAGCACAAAGAGGTACTATGTGAACCCAGTTTCGTTTTCCAGAACTTTATTTTCAAAATCCCATTTTTATGTTGAAACTGTTAATCCTACTGCCCTGATGGGGTGCAGGGCACCAAAATGAAGTGGGCTGGCATCCTGAATACCTTAACATGAAAGGAGAAACAGCAGAAGCGGAAAGGTCACTCTGACTTTCCTCTCATCCTTCTTCCCTGAAACAGGCTTTAAAACTCTTACATGCCAGGTGCCCTCCTTATACCCAGAGGAAAGGAGCATCCTTATCTATAATCACTGCACATTCCTTACTATCATACTTCCCCACAACTGTGTACTCTTTATCAAACCTCGCACATAATATTTAGGTCTTGTTTCTTTGGGTCTTCATTTCCTTATGACTGTTCCTGTGTCACATAAAACTTAAATAAATTTGTATTCTTTTCCCTGTTAATCTGTCTTTGTCAACTTAATTTTCAGACCCAGCCAGGGATCTTAAGAGGGCTGAGGAAAACTTATTCCTCCCTTACAATCCTATCAGTAAGAAAGTAACTTCAGCTCACGCAGAGAAGAAACTACAAAGAGGTGAGCAGAAGGTCCTGTTTCCTTAGAAAAATTATACTTCTAGAGAAAATAAATGAAATATCATTTAAGTATGGTATTTATGGCTTTTCTGCACATGTAAAATCAAATAACATAGCCTCTGTCCTCTAATTTGAAATAGATGGCTCAATAGTAAGGCCGATCCTGTCTAACAAAGGTGAAAGCAATCTGCTTTTCACACTGAAAAATAGAGCCTTAAATGGAATCAGTGACTTTAATAATGCTAAGAAGAGCCACTAGAACATAAGTATGATTTGCAGCAATTTCATTGATCATGTATTTCTAAAGTGCCTACTTAAGAGAGTCTCATATAGGAAGAGTACTTTGGTACTAGTTACCACAAGGTAAACAAGTTGTAATAGTCTTCAGTGCAACAGACCTGGAATTTTATTCCACATAGCCTGGTGAT